>QEPC01001365.1:831910-852042 GCA_003113815.1 Sphenodon punctatus
TCAAAGGAGAGGTCAGTTAGAGAACAGTTTCGAGTGAAGACGAGGTCGAGGGAATGGCCGTCAGTATGAGTGGGGGAGTCGGTCCAGAGTCGGAGATTAAAGAGTCGGAGTCTTCTTTATCCTTAATAGTTTTTTATGCAATAAAGGATTTGTTCTTACTGAAACCTATTAGAACTACTGCTTCCTTTTTTTTTGAGCAAGAGTTGTATACTTCACCCATTTTGGCATTGGCAAACCTAATTACATCTTTGGGTGTTTTCAGACGTGACGAGATCACAGTGAACCATGCTGAATACCTACATGTGGTCACTGTGCCCTGCACATCTGTTCGACGGCCGCCAGATGTTCGCCACGCTGAATGCCCACATGGGGTCAATTTCAACCATGCGTCCGGGGCTCCCGGCGTGAAAATCCCCAGAAGCGTGGTGAAAGTTATTGCCGGCCAGAAAAAAAAAAGAGTAATGTCTGGCCGGCGATCACGGCCCGGAATCCCCGGTGGGATTCCAGGCCATGGTCAAACCAGCCCGATGCTGAGGCGGCATTGGCCTCACTGCCCGCCCATCTCCCCAGATGGTAGGCGGCGAGGGAGTGTGGAGGGTGCGGGGCCGTGCGGCTGCACGTTGCGCTGTGCGGCCCCGCCCCCTCCCTGATTCCCCGCCGGGATCCTCGGCACGTCTGTTTGCCGTGCCTGGGTGATCCCTCTTGACATGATGATCATTTTTGCTGGAAAGATTAGCTTTGGTTTCAGGTTTCTTTCAATTAGGGTCCCAAAATACTTATTCCACTTCATTCTCCTCTTGACAGTCTCTGCTGCATAATCTGAAAATATCTTCACAACCTGTTGTTGGTAAGCTAGTTTTCTTTTAATTCTAGCTTTCCTTAGAATTTCTTCTTTCATTTGATAGCTTGCAAATTTAACTATAATGGGGCGGTAACATCTGTTACCACCACCATTTCCGGGCTGTGGCCCAGACCGCGGGTCAAATTGGCTGCTGCGCCCGCTCGTCTCCAGGAGGGTGGGCGGCTGGGGGAGCAAGGGGGGCTGTGCGGCCGTACATTGTGCCATGTAGCCCCGCCCCTTCCCCAGATTCCCCATCGGAATCAGCCGGCACGTCTGTTGGATGTGACGTTTTGATTCCGGCAGGGAATCAAAAGGTGATTCCATGACGGGGCCAATAGGCGCCCCGTTACGTCTGAAATCACCCATTGACAAGGGAGCAGCCAAATTAAATAGAAGGCGCAGCCAGTAATTAAAGGCACCCTGCCATACTGTAATGGAATTAGACCACATTCAGCACAGAGAGCCCGACTTCTGACACCCGCCAGAGCAGAAAGCAGAGCTCTGCCAAAACCAGACTGGAGTCTCTCCAAATGGCTAATTTTATCAAGTGCCCCAAAATGTGCAGCATATAGCAATTGGGGAATACATTTAAGAGCAAAGACTTTAACCGCAGGGGCAACCAATGAACTCTTGATCAGAAAAAGACCACCAGGAATTTAATAGTTTGTCTAACTTTTCCCATAATGGCCTGCGACTGGGCCAGCCAACCTCCGTTCGCCTGAAAAATCAGACCAATAACTCGCACCTGCTCAATCTGGCATGACCCTATATACCATCTATGTAGAAGTTTCTTCCTAGAGAAAATTACAATCTTCGTTTTTTCTGTATTAAGCTCCAGTAAATTAGTTTTACAATATTGATTCACTGCCTCCAGCATCCACCTCAGGCCCACATGGGAGGTTGATAGGAGCACAGCATCATCTGCATAAAGCAAGATGGAGATGCCTCTATCACCAAGGGTGAAAGGAGCTGACGGATAACACCTCAATAATATCATTTATAAATATATTGAAGAGAGTTGGCGCAAGTATGCACCCTTGTCTGACTCCTCTTCCTGTGCAAATTTTATCCGTCAGACCCCCTTGATCATTTAATCTAACCTTCAAAGAAGTGTTCTGATGTAATTCGTAAATTAGAAACAAAAGTCTTCTGTCCACAGTGAGTGAGGTCTGTTTTTGCCATAAAAGATCCCTAGAGACTAGGTCAAATGCAGACCTCAAATCCCAAAAGGCTTTAAAGAGCTGACTATATGAAGAAACATTTCTGAATTAAGTGATGTAAAATGAAACAATGATCCCCTGTGGTCCTTCCTTCCCTAAAACCGATTTGTTCATCTTTAATGATTTTATTCTTTAGCCAATTACCTAGCTTGCCAAGCAAATATTTGGCATATAACTTGCCTGCAACACTCAGAAGGCTAATGGGTCTGTAATTTTTGGGATCGGAGGCATTCCCTTTCTTATATATGGAAATAACTATTGCTTGCATCCATTCCGGTGAGATATTCCCTGAACTATTAATCCCTGTAAACAGTGATGCTAGTAATGGTGCCCACAAACTAGTATCAGCCTTAAACAACTCAGGCAGTAAATAATCTGGGTCTGGGACTTTACCACACTTTAGGGAATCAATTAATTGAATTACCTCCTCCTCAGGAACCAGAGGCCACTCATTTTGAATCGGAAGGGAGAGCTTTATTTCTTCCCTGGGATTAGAGGTGGAGAACAAATTCTCAAAATGTACCATCCATACCTCAGGGGCGACAATCCCCCCACCTGGGGCCTCCTTTCATGGCCAACACCTCTTATCAATTTCCAAAATTTCTGGGGGTTTGGATCCCTAGCAGCTAACTCCAATTTCCCCCATTCCTTATTGAAAAAAATAGATTTCTTCCTTACAATAAGATCCTTATATTCTCTCCTTTTAAACTAAAAACTAAACTAAAACTAAAACTAAACTAAAAACTTCTCAAGAAAAAAACTCCCATTCTCCTCCCTAAGTTTACGATAAACTTTTCTCAATTTGGTTAGAAAAGCTCGACACTCTCCATCCAACCAACCCACATGATCTCTTGTTGCCTGCCTTAATCTCGAACCGTCCTGATATGATACCACCAGGAAGCCACCCAAGTAATATTTGATAAAAATGAACTACATCCTCTTGGCTTCTAAAACTCTTTTGGCATTTTGTAAGCCTAAAGGGGAGTTAAGAGTAGCTTCAATACCCAAGTTCAACTCTTGATCCCATTTCTTTCAAAACATTCCAGTAATATTTCCCTTCGAGTCTACCGGTGGTACTCCATCCACTGGGATCTTAAGTCCATCAAGGCAGACTATCAAAGGAAGGTGGTCACTATCTGGCTGAAAACCCACCTGAAATGAGCTGACTAATGGGATTACATTTGCAGAAATTAAAGCATAATCTATCATCTACAGCCCCTAGAAGATAAATATGAATACTGTCCTGGATAATTGCTCGACCAACGCCCGTTAAGGGAATATAAATCTTTGTGTTCCATTTGTGTTAAATCCCAAGTCTCAGGAAAGTCTAGGTCTTAATGGGAATTATCCTCATCAAACCAAAATCTCCCATGTTGGAACACATCAGCGTCTGTAGCCCCCATTCAAGAATTAAAGTCCCCAGCAATCAGTAGTTTAGCTAGAGGATATTGTTCCTGTAAAGAGACCAAAGAAGCTGACAGGTCGTCCCATACTTTCCCCTCAAAATTAACCGAGGAAGTTAGAGGGATATAGAGACATATAACTATTAATACCCCCCCACCCTACCCCCTGTAAATTATACCAGACAACCACAGTCCCTGATGTTACCTAAATCCAAACCAGCGGAGTTAACTTTAAGGGCATTAGAAAGAAAACAGGTCATACCTCCACTATACCTATCCCGAGACTTGGCCTGGGTTGCTTTCTGCCAATATACTTTAAAGCCAGGAAGAACCGGGCTGACCATGGACTAAGTTTCTTGTACTAATATTATATCAAAATCCTTAACAAAAGACACAAAATTGGGATTAGATGCCTTGGCATTCCAGCCAGCCACATTCCATGAAAGGATAGTCAATGGTGTCAATTCTCCGACCACCTTTAGTCAGTCCATTTTGCATTTAGAACAGTCCGTCAAAGCTCCAGGTCCTGCATTAATGCTATTACCAGTCCCACTCCTCCCATCCCCTGCCCATTCTTGAGGGGAAGATATTCCAGGAAGTTTGACTAGAGACGGGGCCCCAGAAGTTATGTCCCCAATGCTTATCCCCCCGAGGTAACACCTGGAGACATAAGAGGTTCATTCACCATAGGGGAACTAAGTACTGTATCATGGGGGGTCCTTCCCAAATTCCCACCTAAATCTTCCAATTCTCCCCTAACAGCCCCCTCTGATTTTCCTTAGGTACCCCCATTTACATTCATATCCACTACAAGACTAACTTCCGGATTTCCTATATATACCAGGCCAGGCTCTCTTTCTCCATCCACACATACTAAATCCTGTAGTCCTGTTTGAGGAGCCTGCACCACAGTTACAGCCACTTCCAAGGGACTCTTTCCCATAGGGTAGCCAAACCTCTCAATTGGGTCTGTCTTTCCCCCATCCCGACTCTGCCTAGAACTTTCTTTCTTTTCTTTTCTTTTTCTTATTTTATTGGGGTTTTTTGTTCAGAAAAGATATACATAACTTTGAACCTTTCACCATTTTGCTGAGTACATTTTTCAGTTTTACACAGCTTTTATCTTTTCCATTTCCTTGTCTTTCCCTTTCCCTTTATCCCCTTCCCAACCCTTATCCCTTCCCCCCAATGTACTACCGCTTAATACGGCCTCCCCTCCTTTTATCCCCCCACCCCCTCCCTACCCTCCCTCCCTGTTCCCCCCTACCACCTATCCTTTACAATTCAGTTATACATATCACATACTCAGGTTCCAACAAGTTTAAATTCTATTTCAGATATACAAAGCAGGCCAACCAATATATGAAGAAATCTCCCATTTTATCCATTACCTCTGCAACAGTTTTTTCCAACGATATAATATACCATGGTCTCTTGTACCATTCCCCCACTGTTGGTGAATCCGGTCTTTTCCACCTTCTCGCTATCACATTAATTGCGGCTAGGATCATGTGGATACAAGTCTGTCTATGCTGTTTCACTAAGGGGATATTGGGGTATATCCTCAGTAGGGCAATGGTTTGGTCTATCGGAAGCATTAATCCTGTGTTTTCTCTAATGACCTCCCAAACTTTAGCCCACAGGGTGCATAGTTTGCTACATGCCCACAGGCAATGATACAATGTTCGACTTCTCCACATTTACGCCAACATAGTTTGGACTCCGCTTCCAGCCATTTTGCCTTCATAATTGGCATCATATAACATCTCATTGAGACTTTCAGTTGAGTATCCACTACCACCATCAATATAGCACATTGGTGTATATGCTTGTACGCTTCTATTTTCTCTGCCCCTGAAAATTGCCTACTCATGTCTATTCCCCATTTGTCCACATAGTCCTGCTCCCTGGGTTTATACCACACGTTTTTTAACTCTGCGTAAATATGGGACAAGAGTCCCTTATTTGGTGACCGCTGCATTAAAATCACTTCTAGTAGGTGACTCTGTCTTCCATACCCCTTCACCTTCTCTTTGTTGTTGCCATACATACTGAACAACTGTTGAAATTTTTAAAAAATATTTTTTTGTCTAATTTCTTTTCTAGATTTTCTTCGGAGATAAACACCTTATTTACAAAGAGGTCTTTTACATATCTAACACCTTTTTCTTTCATCTTTTGACATAGGGACGGGGCACCTATTATTTTCTCTATCTCAGGGTTATCTAGTGGATACACAGGAGTCATTTTATCTCAGATGCCATTCCTAACAGGTCATAGGGCATTCCATTCCCTGTTTTTCCAGCCCCCATGCCTTACCTTGCATATGGCAATTCTGTCACCCATCTCATAAAACCTCCTGACATCCTACCTTCTCCGCCAAATGTCTGGGGTGTCACTGGCGACCTCCTCCTAGGGGTCCTCCTTGGCCTGGCACCAGTGCTGGGGCCGACATCCAATTCCTGTCTGAAATGGGGACACATTAAGAACAACAAAGTAATATCATGCATTTATGATGATGCCTCTAGTCCTCCCTCCATGGGGTGCTAGGGATGGCAATGGGAGATGTGACCCTTGCTGGCAAGTGCAAATCCTGCCCTCCTTGGAGTGCTAGGGGATGCTAGGGATTGCAACTAGAAAGACCCTTGCTGGCACGTGCAAATCCTGCCCTTCTTTCGGTGCTAGTAGCGATGGCAACTTGAAGTACCCTTGCTGGCATGTGCAAATCCTACCCTCCTTGGGGTTCTAGGGGATGCTAGTGATTGCAACTAGAAAGGCCCTGGCTGACACGTGCAAATCCTGCCCTTCTTTGGGTGCTAGTAGTGATGGCAACTTGAAGTACCCTTGCTGGCAAGTGCAAATCCTACCCTCCTTGGGGTGCTAGGGGATGCTAGGGATTGCAACTAGAAAGGCCCTGGCTGGCACGTGCAAATCCTGCCCTTATTTGGGGGTGCGTAGGGAATAGGATGGCAACTGGAGAGTGGAGACCCTTGCTAGTCTGGCACATGTTTGGGTGGGGGTGCTGCTCGTGCCTGACTGCTGGAAGAGCCCCACACACTACAGTACCCTCTCTCTCTGTGGCAGACATCTGCTGCTACCTGCTGATGCCCACTGTTTGTGCCTGACTGATGCCCACCACCCAAGTACCCACCCGCACACCAGTGAGCTCGCTCTAACCAATAGAGCCTTTCTTGTCCTCAAAGTAAAAAAAAAGTTTACAAACCTGGCAGCACCTCCTGTGCCCGCCACTTGCTCCTCATCTGAGGAGCCGGCCACCACCACCAAAGGTTCAGGGGCAGCAACCTATTCCTCCTCCAAGAGCACCACATTGGCTCCCAGCCATGGCATCAGCACAACAGCCTTTTTCATTTTTTTTTAAAAACACGCAGCCTAAACACGCAAGCAAAACGCACAGTAAGTCACCCACACCCCCCAACACTCACCAACCAGCCAAACAACACAGCCAAACCAAACACAAACAGCTAAAACACACGAACTGAACAGCCACACAGCCAAACACACTCATATGCCACACAGCTCCACATGCACTCGAATTTCCAGTTTCTGGCGTGATCACGGGCTCTCGTGATGCTTTTTCCGAATGCCCAAACTGAACCGAACACGACTGAACTGAATGGCCGAACCCGAACTTGGCAAATGACCCGAACTGAACACACGAACCAAACTGAACCGAATGGCCGAACCCCAAACTGTTCGCCCATCCCTAACTCAGGTGAAGTTTTTTCCACCCTTTTCTTTTTAAAACATGGAGAGCGTGCAGAGGGAGGGAGGCATCAGGCCAGGAAGGGCAGTGCCCCTGGTACCCTGCAATGCACACCGTGCCTGTATCCCATGACTTTATAGTTTTCTAAGAGTCTTTTACGCGGGACCTTATCAAATGCTTTCTGGAAGCCAGGTACACTCTATCTACCGGATCTCCCTTGTCCACATGCTTATTTACACCCTCAAAGAATAGTAAGATGCTTGAAAAGGCTAGCACTCTAACATACAGGTAATCTACATCTTTCCCCTCAACAGTGAAATTTACTACATTTAATAGCATTTTGTCCAGTTTAGAGTTAGAAATTTCAAGCAATGAAGCTGCTCCCTTGGGAAATTATTTTGCAAGATAATATAACTCACTAACATGAAGCATTCCCAATCTCCCAACCTATCTCCCTTTTAATTTCACTTATTAGTCTCAGTTATATTCCATTTTATTTTGTTCAATAATTCATCTCCATTTTAATGCATGCATTTCAGGTATGCAGACTTGCCTTACCCTTTCATTAATGGTAAAACTTTGTCTACATATCTAAGCTCATTCTTCCTTGTAATGTCAAACCCACGGCACACTAATTATTTTGCTGCTCTTGTCTGAACTGCCCCAATCTTTCTGCTAATGAGAAGTCTAGAAGCAAACAATATTTCAGCTACATCCACATCATAATTATATAGAGAATGCCTAACACTTCTCCTTTCATGACCACAACTACTTTCGCGGCCTACGTTTGTGCTGGCCTCTACTTATTGCATTCCACAGTTCGCTCTACCCTATCATGCGCATATATCTTTTCTGATTACTGCCTCATTCAATGAGGGACTTACCGTTATCTCTTCTAAAAAGGGTCTAAGGGAACTAGGATGGACCAGATTGAACAGGAGTACAGAAAGACATTCGGAATGCCAATTATGGGACCAATCCCAAACCAACTGAGCTTAAATTAAAATACTTTAGGTTTATTAACAGGTGACAAGGGTGTATTTTGCATCATTAGCCAACTCAGTGATTAGCCAAGACAAAATAATGATCAATCAGCTTTCTAAGCAATTTTTCTACATTGCATAGTGGTTTCTAATTTTATTTTATTCATAAGACAGATCAGTCCTCTGCGACCCATACAGGCCATTAACTGATATCTAATTAGAATGTTGTGCTGAACTGAAAGAAAACCTGTGTCTTGACATATGAAACTTGACAATGTTTGGGTACTGTCTAATTGTAGGTTTAAAGCCTTGAATAAATGGCCGGGTGTCAGGATTGGGACTCCGCGACATGCGGGGCATGGACGGCCGCACACACGTAGGGTGGGGGCTAGGAAGGGGTCCCTGGCGGGGATGGCCCTAGTCCCCAAACCGACAGTACCATCACTAGATGGTGGGGAAAGGAGAAATGATGCAATGCCGGGGAGTGGGGGTGGGGTGGGGAAGAGCCTTCCCACCCACATACAGAAACTCCCATGCAGGCAACAGCCGGGGCTCCGACAATCACGGAAGGGCGGGGTCAGCGTTGCATCGCTCTGCATGTTTGCAGGCGCACGAGGCCAGGGCTAGAAGGATTTAAGGGAGAGACACCCTTACACTAGTGCCGGCGATCAGCGAAGCTGGCCCGTTGCAATTTGGTGTTGGTTCAAGGCAGGTAAAGGAGTTAGCAGAGAGAGAGTGAAAGCAGGATGAATGGAGCGTGTATGGTGAGTGTGTGCGAAGAGTGATAAGTGCATGACTGCTGGTGTGAGTAGTAGGTTTAGGCACTGTCCCCCTCTGTCGTATGGTTGTCCCTCCCCGTCCCTAGTACTGGTGTTGGGGCTCGTTCCCAGTTCCTTTTCCCCCTCCTTGGGGTATTTCCCCTTTCCTGCACAGTGTTCCTTGGCACCCAGTGAGCTTTGCACAAAACCCCTATCACACAGTGAAAATAGGTGAGAGGTGCGAGCAGGGAGTGATCCCCCTGGGGAACGTGGGGGCCTTGCACACGTTGCTTGCTGAGTGCCAGTACCCCTGTGATGATATGACCTCGTCTCTGTAGAGCCCACTAGGCCAACCTACAACCTGAGGGGTCTCATTTTTTACAAGCAACAGCTTGGGCATATCTTCCTCCCCCCCAGGAGTCCTCGCTGCGTGGGAGTTAGGGTGAGAAAGTGTTGCCAGATCTGTGGGTTACCCCGTTTCCTCCCCATAACCCTCACAGTATCGCCGGTTGATACCATGGATCTGGCACAACAGGTGGAGGAAATGGGCAGGGCCATTCAAGCCCTTGCCTTGGAGCTGAAAGATTTACAGGAGCAGGGAGAAGTAGGGGGAATTGAGGTACAGGGAGGGGCTGAGGGCCCAGTGCCAGTGGAAGTGCCTGTCGCTCCCCCGGTGCCTGGACATAACCCCCCGGTAAGGGAACCACGACACCTCCCTATCCAAAAGTTTGGGGGAGATCGGAGGCAATTTCAAGACTTCCTAGCCTTATGTAAACTGGCCTTCCAAATACAGCCCCTTACATACGCCTCCGACACTGCCAAGGTTGCCTTCATAATAGGACATTTAGAGGGACTTGCCTTGGACTGGGCCACGCCCCTGCTTCTCAAGGAAAGCTCATTGCTGAAGGATCTCCCTGGATTCCTCTTGGAATTTCAATTTTTATTCGACTATCCCCATAGGAAGAGAGATGTGGAAGCAGCCATTATGGTGTTAACACAAGGGAAGGGACCCTTTTTAGAATATGTCACCCGATTCCAGCAGCTAGCAGTAGAGCTAGGATGGGTGGATGATGTCTTGAAAGTCCTATTTAGAAAAGGGTCAAATGAGGATATTAAATATCAGTTATCCCTTGTCGACATACCCGCTACATGGAGTGAGTTAGTCAACCTCACCTGCCAAATAGATGAGCGCTTAATGGAGAGACGGAGAGAGCGGAGGCAAGATGGCGGGCACACATGGGGTTCACACACCATGTTCCAAGGGATTGGTAAGGCCGAAACACACAAGGTAGAGGAGTCCGAGCCTATGCAAATAGGAGCCTCTCGTGGTTGCCTAGACCCGCAGGAAAAGGAACGCAGGAGGCTAGAGAAACTGTGCTAGTACTGTAGGACCGCCAGGCATTTTACTAGTTCTTGNTGGGTCGTTTTCCAACCCCCGGGCGTGGTTGCGCTGTTCGCCCCCCCTGGTGGTTTGCTGTGGTGAACCGGCCGCCCGTAACGTCTGAAAGTACCCAATAACAAACATGAAGAAAACATTTGTGTTCATCCTGTTACCATCTGCAAGGAAAGAACAGATGAACTTGTGAGCATTGTATGTCAGCTAAGAACAAAGTGCTTCCTGCTTTCAACACTGCTTGGCCCCAGTCCTAGTTCACATGCACCCCAGAGTCTCCCGTTGGGTGTTAAATGAGTTCTCTTCAGCAACCCTGCTCTTAACTTCTTTTCACAGGTCAATTCAATTTTGAGAACTAAATGAAGATGAGTCAGACATGGAGCAGATCAGGCAAATTCACCAAATATAAAATTCACCCCCTAAATCCATTTCAGCCCTACCTTTTCTGACCAACTGGATTGACTAGTAAGGCTGAAGCAGGATCAGTTCAGGTGCTCTCATTCTGTCATGAAATATCAAACTTTTGGAAGCGCTTTTGGCTATTTGTAAATATTTCCTGCTTACGCACTTCTGGTCCCATCAGTATCCGCATCCACAATTTCCTGTAATTTTTCTATAATTTCTAGTATTATCAAAAATGCCCCAAAATACTGACAATACCAGAAATTATTTAATACTGGATACTACCAGAAATTACTGAAGTTGTGAAAAATAGCAGTTAATCATGGAAAATGTTCTTTGCACAAATTAAGGCAAAAGAGGAAAACAACCACCACATAGATTTTTTTCATTTCAGCTCTGTCCTCCAGACTTTTTCATCCAGTACCCTTTGGGTGAAACTAAACATGCAGCCAGTGCACCGGCTACATACTTGGGGAAAGGGGCTGACCCTGATGGTGGAAAAAACACACAGCTGGGAGGCCCCAGCCCTGGCACACCCCCAGTGCCCCATCACTACCATGATGGGCAGCTATGGTGTCCTGGACTGCAGGGGAATGCTTACTGACCACATACTTGCCTGCCCCAATGGTTTTGAGTCTTGGCCCCTAGGCCGTAGTACTGATTGCCTATTGCAGTCAGCCATTACAATTAGGTATGCCTACCCCATTAAATTTAATTGAAATTTGGGGGCATATTTTCCTCAGGATTTTTTATAAAAGCCAAGCTATGAGCAATATACTTTTAAAGCCTCTTAAAAATGTCTAAAGAATAGCTTCTTTCCATAATAAAATCATGATTTTTAGGTTCAGATGACTTGAGACTTTCAGCCTGAGGCTGTAAATTTCACTTTTTCAGTGGTATAAATCTCCATATTAAGCCCCAATTATATTTAAAATAGGAAAGATGCCATTCTGATTCCACTGACAACCACTTAATTTAGAATAGATCTACTGAAGCCCACAATGGGACTACTCCAGAGTAAGTCTGTGGGTGTTTTCAGATGTGACGAGATCACAGTGAACCACGCTGAATACCTACATGTGGTCACTGTGCCCTGCACGTCTGTTCAGCATGGGGTGTTTTCAGATGTGACGAGATCACAGTGAACCACGCTGAATACCTACATGTGGTCACTGTGCCCTGCACGTCTGTTCAGTGACCACCAGATGTTCGCCACGGTGAATGGCGAAATTGACATGGGGTCAATTTCAACCATACTTCTGGGGCTCCCGGCGTGAAAATGCCCAGAAGCGTGGTGAAAGTGATTCCCGGCCAGAACAACAAAAAAGTAACGTCTTGCCAGCGATCATGGCCCAGAATCCCCGGCGGGATTCCGGGCCGTGGTCAAACCAGCCCAACGCTGTGGCGGCATTGGCCTTGCCACCCACCCATCTCCCCAGAGGGTGGGCGGCGAGGGAGTGTGGAGGGGCGGGGCTGTGCGGCCGCACGTTGTGCCAAGCGGCCCCACCCCCTCCCTGATTCCCAGCCGGGATCCCCGGCACGTCTTTTTGTCATGCCTGGGTGATCCGGGCAGGGAATCTCTAGGTTGTTTTTTGGATGAGGCAAAGCTGCCCCATCACATCTGAAAACACCCTAAGTTGGTTTATGGCCTTAGTGCTTGCTTTGTTTGCAAAGGTTGCTGGGATTATGACTACCAAGCCAATCCATGTGAAGCATATATGGGTAAAAAATAACCAGATCCCCTCCCAAAAATCTTTGCAGACTTTCGGGTAACCCTACTATCCGCTGAAATGTTGCATAGGGTGATTTCAGATGTTACGCCTTCCCGACTCGTCCCAGTGAATCCCCGGCAGGGGTAAATGAAATAACCACCACCACCACCCCCCCCGTGGTCAAAAAATGGCCTGAATAGACGTGCCAGCTGATCCTGGTAGGGAATCGGGGAGGGGGCGGGGCCGCATGGCACAATATGCAGCTGCACGGTCCCGCCCCCCCATGCTCCCCCGCGGCCCACCCTCTGGGAGACAGGCGGGTGCCGTGGCCAATGTGGCCACAGCGCCCAGCCGCTTTGACCATGGCCCAGAATCCCGCCAGGAATTCCGGACTGTGAACAGACATTACTTTTTATTGCTTCCCACCGGGTATCACTTTGACCACGCTTTCGAGCTCGGCACGCGGGAAGCCCAGGAAGCGTGGTTGAAATTGACCCCATGTGGGAATCAGCCGTGGTGAACATCTGGCGGCCACCAAACAGACATTCAGGGCATTTTGGTCCCACAGAGAAATTGACCGTGGTTCACTATGGTTGACTGTGATCTCATAACGTCTGAAAATACACCTAGATAGAATGCTTACAGCTGTTCAGAGTACCTTTAGTCTGTCACTGAACAATATTTATGGAAGCCAATTATTCATTGAAAGAATGACTTCAATGGGTGTTTTCAGATGTGACGGGGCCAATTGGCCCCGTCACGAAATCAATGAATTCATCCTCCACCAGGATGACCCATAACGCCCTAACAGATGTGGCGGGGGATCCTGGTGGGGAATCGGGGAGGGGGTGGGGCCGTGCGGTGCAATGTGCGGCTGCATGGCACGCCCCCTCCATGCTCCCCACCACCTTCCCTCTGGGGAGACGGGCAGCCACTGCAGCCAATGCCGCCACAGCGCTCACCCACTATGGCCACGGGCCGGAATCCCTGCGGGGATTCTGGGCTGTGGCCACCGTCCAGATGTGACAACGGGGGTCACCACGGTGGGGAATCGCCTTCACCATGCGACGGCCTCCAGTCCCGCCGCTGCGGCCGCTCACGTGGTGAATGTGATTCCCCGCCATGTTAACATCTGGGGGGGAACATCTGTTCCCCCCAACAGACGTTACGTGGTCCAAGCCACCACAGGGAATTGACTGTGATTGACATTGACCACATAAAATCTGAAAATACCCAATGTTATTACAATAAGTAAAAGTACAATGCATGGTTCATTGCATTAGCACTAGAGCTGAAATGGGTAACAAATTTATTGCCCACAGATAATACTTGCAATTTTGAGTACTGTGTTGATACCTGACAGGCTACCTGAGTGCCAATCAGATACCCCATTACCCAGAAAATAAGGTTTTACAGTTAAAACAACAACAACAGTTTTTTATAATACCAGTTTACCGATCAATAAAGCAATATAGGAAAACAGCAAAAATCAGAATATCAACTTGAAATATTGGTACCGGAAATCAGTAAATCAGGAATTCAGGTAACCTATCAGGAATTAATTGGGAACCAATTCGTACCAAACAGTGACAGGTAGAATTGAGTACCACAAATTTGACGGGTATACACATTTCTTTAGGGTACTTATTTCAGCTCTAATTAGCACCATGAGAGAAAGTACAGGCTGTGGTAACACGCTGGGACAAATTGTTCTGTTGTGCCTCAGTTTCCTCAAAGCGAAAATGCACCTAGTGGTCCAGGCCTGACATAATCTGGTCTGGATATTGGGCGACTATTTTCCAATGTGGAAACTCAGTTTACACTGTGCTAAAAGCCAACCAGCTAAGCAAAGTATTGTAAAGACAATATTATTTATAAATGAGGCCATGAGATAATGAATGTTATAAATATAAAGCATAGTTTACTTAAATTCAAATAAAAACATGGAACAAAAGAGAAACAGTGTCAGTTACAAATACATGATTTAAAAGGACATTCTGTTCAGAGAACAGTTCTATTATAAGTCAAGAGATCTTAACATCTATAAGAAGTAACACATGCTTTAAGTGTTGTTGGCTCAAGGCATCAAAATAATATACTTCCTTATTCACCCAGTCCTGTGTCCCATGCTGCCATATGAAGGTGAGAAAAGCGCCAAGGAATGGAGGAGCTTTCTGAAAACTCCATTTTTCCTCTGCCTTTTTATAGAATGAAAATTCTTAGAGTTCAGTTTAGATGACATCAGGTCAAGACAGCTAACAATGAAGTTTCAAAGTAAGTTGTAAGCAAGATAAGATTTAACAATGGTCAAGATGTCAGGTGTCTCCAGACAAAAAAGACCTTGTTCTGCCCTGCAAATAAAGTCACGTACCTCGAGATGGCTCAAAAGAAAATGTTGAATCCTTAAGAGACAGACTGATCATATCTCTTCTCCCAGTATATGGTCAAGAGTTCAGTAAAAAGGTCATTATAGAGACAGTTCATTAGAAATTAACCATGCAAAGGCCTATTCAATACATTGAAACACAGATGGTCAAAAATATATGCTTTTTATATGGAATACATCACAAAATGTGGTTCAGATGTGTCAACCTTTTGGGGTCTTTTGAACTTTTCTGATGAATATTAGGAGAGATCTGGTGTCATACAACAGAAACAGGTCATTAACTATGGGCACAATGCTCATTCATCCATTTGTCCAATGGAGTTGTAGAAAAGTGAGTTGCACACTGATGTGTTGAACTAAATTTAAGTAGGTGCCAAATCTGTCATGTATTTCCTATTATAAGCATATATTTTTGGCCATCTGTGCCTAATGTATTCATTTTGAGTTTCTATATGTTAACTTTTTGTTTCAAAGTACTGGATTTGTGTTTTGCAGTATTGATTTCTAAAATCAACTTCTGTGATTAGCTTGGTTCAGGCTGAAGCTTCTTCAGCTACATTCCAATGAGCTTTTTTCTAAACTTCCCAAATGAACTTTCATTATATCCAAGGAAACAGTCAAATGGCTAGGAGTTAGAGGGCAGATCAAAGGCCTCTTGACAGTCGAGGTGTCTGGAACTTTATCTGTTATGTGTCTAGATGACAAATGATCAGGCCATAAACATCTCCGGACTGAGAAAGAAGAATTAAGTTAGATTTTCTAGCTAACATATCTATTTAATTAATGGTTTAAATAACCTTGAGACTTTGGTTATTCTCTCTGTAATCTGACAACTATCTTTGATAAAAAATATAAGGTTTCTATTCAAACCTTGAAGGAGATTTAAAAACTTTACTTGTTCAGAATTAAGAGAGCCAATTAGAATCCAGTGTATTTCCTTGCTAACTGACGTCAGCAACGTCAGTCCTCAGGAATGTGAGCCTCCCATGCAGGCAAGCTTAAGAAGGGAGACAAGAGCTTTGCTCTTTAGACTGAGATTCCACACCTCATGTTGGAGTTTCTTTCTCACCAACATCTTGGCAGACAAAGGGAAGAACTGGGAAGAATGTAATGTATTACTCTTGATATCTTTGAGCCAATGAATTGAGCATATGTTAAGCTTTTAGAAGCTTTTTTCTTAAAATAGAGATGTTTTAAGATCATGTAATTTTGATTGGCTATCCATGCTATTCTATGTAAACTACTGATATTCTCTATTTATATTTAAGTAAACTACACTTATATTTTTAATATATTCTAAAGTCTCATGTTCCTTTATTTATAAATATATTGTCATTTTACAATACTTGCTTTGCTAGTCTGGTATCAAAGTGAAGTGTAAACTCATTTTATACAACTTGGAAAAAGTGAAGTCCAGTCTAGTATGATTAGTTCAGCTAGGCCATAAAGCTCACTTTCCATTTGTAATAAATGGGATCATGCAAAATGTGACAAATTCTCATTCATTTGAGTTATTTAGATGAATAAGGAGCCTGACTGAGCCCAGATTTAGTCCGTGTGCCCACATCAGACAAACCGGTCGTTATCCCTTGGCCAGAAGCGCAGTGCCCCCTCCCCCGACATCATAGAGTTTCAGGAGCTCACCTGAAGTTCTAGACTGGCACCTGTGACTCCGTGGTTCTGAATGGGGCAACAGATGGGTGGGTGCAGAGTTGCACTGTGGGTCCTCCCCAAACAGATGGGAAGCAGTGCCATGTTCAGCTTTTACCTCGGATTTTGTTGGTGCAACGTACCCTGGATGTTGTGGAAGAGGCTATGATGGGCTTCCCCGGAACAGCCCCAGCATGCTCCCAGGAACACAGCTGGTAGGTGACCTTTACATGAACCATCTGTAGGTGATGGAGGTGGGCATCCAGGGGCAGCCCCAGAGCTGCCCACCATGTGTTTACACTTTTTAGATGGATGGGAAACCTGCAGTGAATAAGGCCAGAACTGCTCCAGGGGCCCACCCCGCAGTCACTAGATACAAGCTCCATTTGGGTCCACACATTAGATGGCCGAGTAGTGTCCCCGTGCCATTGTCCACCCGAGTAACACCACTCCCCCGCATCATAGAGTTGCAGGTTTTTACCCAGTCCTCTAGGTTGGTGCCTGCAACTGCATGGTGATGAATGAGGCAATGGATGAATGGGTGCAGAGCTAGGGGTGTGCACCAGACACCCATGTCATTTTCATTTTCATTTTTCTTTTTGTTATTAAAGATGTCATTTTCATTATCGTTATTAACAACAACGTCATTTTCATTGTCATCATTATTGTTATCGGTATCGTTTCAAATGAAGATTTTATTTTTGGTATCGGGATCAGTATCGATTATATTTATACAATGTGCCTATCCTATAACCAACTTAAATACCTATATAATATCTAATAGGGATGGGCGAACAGATCGCGATTTGGCTTTAGCCGTTTGGTCCGGTCTGGTTCAGTTTGCCCATTTGGTCTGCTCACCGTGTTCAAATTCAGTCGTTCGATTCGGTCATGTTCGGTTTGGTTCGGGAGTTTGGAAAAAGGCTTTCTGTGCAAGAAATGATGGCCCCGGACCCATTACAGTGGGTCCTGGGGCTAGAGTGGCAGCTTCTGGATATTGGTCACAGCCCTCCCTGCCTTTAACATGGCCCCAGAACCCTGACGGCGGGTCTTGGGGCTGGAGTGACTGCTTCTTGATACGGTGGAATGACAGTGCCTCTGTGGGAGGAATGATGGTCCAACCCATAATGGTGGGTGCTGGGGCTAGAGTGGCAGCTTCTAGATACATATTGGCCACAGCCCCCCCTGCTTGTAACTTGGACCCAGAACCCTGATGGTGGGTCCTGGGGCTGGAGTGGCTGTTTCTTGATGCGGTGGAAAGACACATCTCTGTGTGAGGAGTGATGGCCCCAGACCCATTTCTTTTTTTATATCTATCTATCTATCTATCTATCTATCTATCTATCTATCTATCTATCTATCTATCTCTACACTAAAACTAACTGCTATTAACTATTCTAAAACCTATTGAACTAAATGGAATATCCTAATAATTATCTACAAAGACCTTGTCCTACAAACACACTGTATCTCTCTCTATCTCTATAAGTATAAGCCCTGGCTGGGTGGGTGCCCTGCCCCCCCCCCCAAACAGCAGCTGACCTCCTGTTCCAATCCCCTCAGGTGAGAGAGGCCACTCCCCCCCGGAACAGACACTGAAACCTGAACGTCCTCCCCCGCTGTCCAGAGCCCTGGCTGGGTGGGAGCCCTGCCGCCCACAGCAGCATCTGACCTCCTGCTCCAATCCCTTCAGGTGAGAGAGGCCACTCCCCCTCACCCCGGGACAGACAATGAAAGCTGAACGCCAGCCCCTGCGGGCGGCCGCCCTCGGGCAGTGCCCAACGGGCGACAACAAAAGGGTGCTGGTCCTTTTGTGGCCATTGTGAGGCCGGTGCGAGGACAGCGAGGAGCCACCCCCTGAAAACGCCCACGCCACACAGCTGCCTCTGACCATAGCCACCATCGCCGCTACCCATCATGCACTCGCTCCCGTGAAACCCTCAGGCCTGGCTTCCCTTTGGTGCCCAGACTGTTACCACCTATGATGCCTCCCCATACCTCCCTCGCCTCCTCACCCTCTATCTCCCCCCTCCTTCTCACCCTTCTCATGGCTCCCCTTCTTCTCCCTCTCCCTTCTCCAGTGGCCTTCCTCCAACCAACCTACCCCTTATATACTGCCGCTCCTCCGTGGTTAAAGCCCCCTTCATCCATGATCTCTTCCTCGCTCACCCCTTTCAACTCCTTGCTCTTACAGAAACCTGGATCTCACCCTCCAACTCTGTTACCCCAGCCACTCTATGCTCCGGGGGCCTGTCGTTCTCCCACCGACCCCACCCTGAGGGCCAGGGGGGTGGCGTGGGTTTTCTCCTTGCCAAGTGCTGTCAATTAAAAACCCTTTCCCCTCCTCCCTCCCTCTCCTTCCCTTCCTTTGATGCCCACTCTGTGCATTTATGCTCCCCTCTATAACTTCGTGTTGCTGTCATCTATCCCCCCTCCCCGGTTCCCTCTCCTCTTTTCTACCAGACTTTGAATCCTGGCTCATCCTTCTTCCTCTCTGATGACACCCCCACTCTCATTCTTGGTGATTTCAACATTCACGTCGACTCACCTTCCACGCCCTCTATCTCCCGCTTTGTCTCCCTGACCTCCTCCTTTGATCTCCATCTCTGCACCGATTTCCCCACCCATACCGACGGTCAGTCCCTCGACCTCATCTTCTCACGAAACTGCTCTCTTGCTGACCTCTCCTTTGATCCCTGCCCTAATTCTGATCACTCCCTTGCCTCCTTCAGCCTCTTCCACTGACCCCCCTCCTGCTCCCCCTCTCTGCGCCCCTTCCGCAATATGCAAGCTTTTACTCCCATGGAGTTTGCCTCCTCTCTATCCCCCCACCTCCCCTATGTTTTCTCCTCCTCCTCCCCTGACTCTGCCATCTCTGCTCTCAACACCTCTCTCTCCTCGACCCTTGACTCCCTTGCCCCCTCTCTTCCCACCCCATCCAGCCCCCAAACCTCCACCCCTGGCTCACCCCTAACATCCGCTACCTCCGTTCCTGCACCTGGGCTGCCGAACGTCTCTGGCACAAATCCCGCTCCATCCCTAACTTCCTCCACTACAAATTCTCCCTCTCCTCCCTCTCCTCGGCTATCTCCCTAGCTAGACAATGCTATTATGCCTCTATGATTGAATCATTCTCTGGCAACCCTCACCACCTCTTCTCTACTTTTGACTCCCTTCTTAAACCCCCCTGCCCTCCTCCACCCTCTTACCTTGCTGGTCATGATCTTGCATCATTCTTCACCTCAAAGATTGACAAGATCTGTCGGAACATTGCCTCCCACCCACCTCCTCCTCCTGCTCCCGTAACACCCCCACCCCTCCCCCCTCTCTCCTCACTTCCTTCCCTCCTGCCTCTCTCTCTCTCTCGGAAATCTCCGCTCTGCTCTCTTCATCCAACCCCTCCACCTGCCCTATTGACCCGATCACCTCCCGCCTCCTGACCTCTATTGATCCCACTGTCGACCCCCCATCAATCTCTCCCTTTCTACAGGCTCCTTCCCCTCTGCTTTAAAGCATGCCACTGTCTCCCCCATCCTCAAAAAACCCACCCTAGACCCATCTGACCCCTCTAGTTACTGGCCAGTCTCCCTCCTTCCCTTTTCCTCAAAGCTTCTGGAACATGTCATCTACTCCCGCTGCCTGGACCTCCTCTCTGCCAAC
>QEPC01001365.1:854029-870777 GCA_003113815.1 Sphenodon punctatus
ATGGGTTGGATGGGTGAAATAGGAGGAGGATGGCAATGGATTAGGAATAGGAAGGAACAAAAACTGCTGGGAGAGAGGGAGCCTTCTGACATGCCTGCTGTTCAGGAACAGTGAGAAGGTGTTGGGAAGGGGGGAGGCAATAAGTTTTGTTTCTTGCTGCACCCGTCTCACCGCAAGCTCCATTGGCTCCGTGCAGCCTAGCCTGTGGCCAATCGCAGACTGCGAAACCAGTGGTCTGAGGCGAAAAGGGATGGTGATTGGACAGGCTGGCTGCTACGCCAAGCCTCTCCACCCCTGGTGCCTGGAAGTCTGCTCCTCAGCTCCCTGTCACGTTTTGCCTTCCAGTGACACGTTTTTGCCACCCGAAATTACCCGAACGCAATCCCAACTGACTGAACTGTTTGGTTATTTCGACCTTCAGATCTAGGTCAGTTTGGCAGGTTTGGGTTCGAATTTGGGTTCGGATTCGGTCGTTCGAACAGGCCCAGTTCGAGCCGAACTCCGAACTTCTGAACCGCGTTCGCTTATCCCTAATATCTAATTTCTCTATATATTTACACAACTAATATCTATCTTAATGTAAGGGAGAAAGGGAAATGAAAAGGAAAGCTATCTATTATCTAATCAATTATCTATATAATTATTCTAATTTATTCTAATCTAATCTAATCTATATGTCTATAATACATATCTATATCTAATCTATATTACCTATCTAGTGTACAGGGGGGAGAAGGGCAGGGAAAGGGAGAAGGTAAAATGTATGATATGCGGAAGGAAAAGTATTGGTAATAGAATGAGGGCTAGGGAGTTTTTTTTGTGTGCAAGCACCACATTTCTGTAAGTGCAACCTGACCAGATGAGATCTCACAGATCGGAGAGAAAAAGCCTGGCCCTCCCATTATAAAGGATTGCAGTGCCCTCCCCCAGAGCACCCCTGATTAGTTGAAGGAGGCAGCAGACATTGAGCAATCACAGAGTGCCATGAGATTGCTGGGGCCTGCTAGCGCTGCTCATTGGCCAGCGATATATCCATCAGATACTGTTGAGCTGCTTGCCCCTCCCAACATAGGCACAGTTCAAGAGTGCAACCCTGTTGCTCCAAGATGTCTTCTCCCTCCTCCCCTCTCCACATTTTCCCTCCAAAACCCAACTGCCACAGCACTAATAACGACAATGATAACGACATTGTTGTTTTTGTTATCGTTGTTCTCATTGTCGTTTTCATTATTGCAAAAACAAAAATGAAACTTTTTGTTATTGTAATAACAAAAATAACATGCACACCCCAACAATGGGATATCACATGTTGTGTGGCCAACCATGACCTGTCCCGGATTGGGTCTACCATGGCCGATCGCCATTGATGCCCATCATGTGTGGTGGTACGGCCATCTGGCCTCACTTTTCTGCCTCTCCCTGCCTCTCCGCAGCCTGCCAGTGGGAATGTGTGGTGAGTTGTCTGACCCAGTCTAGACTGTGGGTATTTTCAGACGTTACGAGATCACAGTGAACCACGGTGAATACCCACCTGTGGTCAATGTGCCTCGAACGTCTGTTTGGTGGCCGCCAGATGTTCGCCACGGTCAATACCCACATGGGGTCAATTTGAACCACGCTTCCCGGGCTAGCCGGGGGAATGTCCCGGGAAGCGTGGTCAAAGAGATCCCTAGCGGGGACCAAAAAAAAGTAATGTTTGGCCAGGCACCACGGCCCGGGATCACCGGCAGGATCCCAGGCCGTGGCGAATCCAGCCCGACGCGGTGGCCATATTGGCCCGCCGGCCCGCCCGTCTCCCCAGAGGGCAGGCGGCGGGAGCATGGAGGGGGCGGGGCCGTGCGGACGCACGTTGCGCCGCACGGCCCTGCCCCCTCCCAGATTCCCCGCCGGGATCCCCCCAGCACGTCTGTTGCGGCGTGATGGGGTGACCCCGGCGGGGAATGAATGGGTTGATTTCGGTACGGGGCCAATGGGCCCCGTAACGTCTGAAATCACCCTGTGTCTTCTGCAGCTTCCCATCCCAGTAAAATATCCAAAGAGGATATGCAACTACCCATTATGGTTGCAAATATAATTTGGATTTTCAGAAGACTATCCAAAATTTTGAATAATATATGCAAATTCAAAATCTACCATTTATTTCAGCGCTTGATAACAGGAGCTTTGTACTTTCCACTGTGGTCACTTTTCTCACACAACAGTTTAAAATCAGAACAACTTCACTGACTTCTAGGTACCCATTTCTCATTGGCATGAGTGGGAGAAGAGAATCAGACACTAAGTGCATTTGTTAGCTCATTTTTCTTTGGTTCATTAGAACATTTGTTTTGGTCAGTTCTTTAATATACAAATATCATTTACACAAGGTGCGTGAATAGTTTTATTTTTCTGCTGTTCCTCATTTTGTACACACATGTTCTGTCAGTGCAGTGTGCTTCAGTCACTAAAGTATTTGAAGTACACTAATATAAAGAAGGCCATGTCTACTTGTCACTGGGATCGGGGTCTCCCTCTTTCTCTAGGCTGTCCCCCGAATGCCCACTAGTCCAGCCATAGCCCAGTTGGGTTCTCAAGTGATCAGAAACCCTCACTGCAATCAGGGAGCTTTCAGAGGTCCACCCCCCCAGAAATGCCTCCCCTTGTTCTCCCAGCCCAGCCATAACTCAGAGAACCTTCTCTGTCCACTTGTAGCTTGGAAGACTTCATGGTGGGGTTGTCTTGTATTAAAAAAGGTCTGTCTAGGCTCTCACCTAGATACGGTAACCCCTTAGCGAACCCCCCAAGACCGAATAAACACACAAGCACGCTAGGCTTCGTTTCATACTTTTCATACTTTAATACTTTATTAGGAGTTTAGCTATCGCTGTACTCCGAAACACACAACAAAACATATAACAAATGACATAATACATTATGCAAGAATGAACACAAAATTCATTGTAGTAAAATGCAAAGGCGTCACTGCCTAGCATACCACCTAATCGAATGGTATGCATATAAGCAATACGACATGCAATCGTTACAACGTAAATAAATAAATAGATACAACGTCTTAATATTTAGAGCAAAAATCCTGCATATTATAACCTAGTCCAACAATACCCAGAAAACAAGTCAAAATATCTTCCTAACATACCCATACCCATAAATAATGGACAATTTATAAATAAGCATGTCCATCTAATGGCGCCTAAGGAGCAGGATAAGGAGAAGCTGAGAATAATCCAGAAACAATTGCCTAACAAGGACTCCATATGGACAGGGACAATCATACACTCCAATCATAATTGTGCAGGCCCACCCACCTTCAGTCTTCCAACCACTAGGTTCCTTCGCTTACCTGCCAAACAAGCGAAGGTTGCCAAAGCCAGCATTTCCTCTTTCCCTTTTAGGGCTATTAAATGCAGATAACTAATCTCCGAATAAGGGTCCATATGACTATGCAACAAAGGTCCCAGCCACGTTGACCTTAGCTAGTGATAATAGGGGCAATGTAATAAAACGTGCCCTATTGATTCCACCTCCCGAAGACTGCAGGGGCACAATCTTAGATGGAGCGGTAACTGCTTAAATCTGCCTTCCACTACCGCCGATGGCACAAGTTGGAAACAGAGTAGTGTGTACCATCAGCGGAGTTTAGGGCAGGTGAATAAATCAATATATGGCTCAAATTCAGCTGATTTTTTAATGGTTGCCAGCAAAGGGGTCACTTTCCAATAGGCCACAATTGACAGATCTTCCTGTTGGGCCACATCTCTTGGCCTTGAAAGAATTTCAGTCCCTACATTGGAAAGACTATGACCTATGAAGTATTCCAATGAAAATCCCCAATCATGGACCAGTTTGCCCAAGTATAGCAGCCATGGGTAACCCCTAGACCCTGTCTCGCATAGTTCCTCCCTTAAACAGTGAAGAGCAAGGTCGGTATCATGGCATGCCAGAAGTCTAAGCCAATATCCCACATATCTAATCTTGGAGATCGTCTCCAATGAATGAATTCCCAATTCCACTCGAACTACCCCCCCTGGGGTGCTGGACCCAACTTTTAGTACTCATTGGAGAAAGGTATTTTTCACCTTTTCCAGCACTATCATGTTGGGATTTGGTATGATTTCCAGGCCGAATATGGCTGACGGAGGAATTTTGGCACAATACACTTTTAGAAAATCTGACACTGCAATCCCTTTAGATAAATTGATAGCCCTGTTCAAGGCCTGGGCCGCCTGCTGGGCTTTATTGACCCTGGCCTGCAGATGGAGATTCCATGTGCCTTTAATACTAAAAGTTACTCTTAAATAATTAAAGGAAGCTACCACCTCGAATTCTCCAGCCTCCGTCTTCCACCTACGAGGATAAAATCGTTTGCCAAAAACCATGATATTAGATTTATGGGCATTTATCTCTAAGCCGTTTATAACACAATATTGGAAAAACCCATCTATGGCCCGCCATAACCCAATCTCGGTCTGGGAAATCAAAACCAAATCATGCTAGGCTTGGTTATAAAACATACATTTAGTACATACAAGTATAAGGCTGTTGATCAGATGATGCAAGTCCACAAATCAAATATAAAGTTAATGCATTCTAAAATACATTAATGTTCCCTAACTGTCCTCTTACCCTAAGGCACAATACAGGTCCATCTGAGTCTCACGCGGCCTTGGTGTTGAGGCCGGGCTCAGTTCTTTTACTGAATTGGAAGGTCTCTAGCTCATGGTTGGTGCAGCATCTCTTGCAAGCTGCTTGCCCCTTGCTGGTCAAAATGGAAGAGTGTGTAGTGATCCTGACTCTTTTCTTTGCAGAAGGTGCTGGTCACTACCCCCTCCTTCTCCTTTTGTTATTCTGAGCTGGTTGCTGATCCCACCTGAGTGTTCCCTTAGCAACAAACTGCAAGTTCTGCCTAATAATGGTTTTTCTGCCTCCCTCCTCCTGCCCTGCCAAACCAGTTCAGCAGGGTGGTAAGGCTCATAATCTTCTACTCTTTATCCTTAACTGTCCTTGTTAGTAGCCAAATTTACCCCCAGTACCCCAAATTATGTGTCCCATTACCCCAAATGTCTGTGTTGCCCCCCTTTCCCCATGACACTACTTGCTGCTCTTGTAAGACAACCATAAGATTTCTAACTTTTGATTTACTTGTCTTCTTAAATAAGGGTAACTACTAGGGGTGGGATTTTCAGTTTTGGTTTTAACCGAAAGAGCCCAATAATGGCTGTTTTTGTTAAAACCAAAGGATCAAAAAATTGGGCCCATCTCAGTTCCTAATTTTTGAATCTTTTGTTCCCATTGAAGTAACTGTGAAATCCTCCCATTGACTTCAATGGGAAGAGTCAACTGGCCGGAGAAACCTCCTCTATCCCCATCACCCCACTCCCAGAGTCTATTACCCCTAATACCCCAACCTGCCAGTGCCCAGAATTACCCCCCATCCCCTGGGCCCAAGTACTTACTGCCGCTATTCCAGATCCGAAGGGTGGGGTTGAATGATGAATGGCAGGCTGTTGGGTGGGCCGTCGGCTCCACTGTTGGTGGCTGGGCATTCTCTGCTGCCAGGCCACCGGGCCATGTCGACTGTGGGGCATTGGAGAAGGCCTGGCTGCCTGGCAACAGAACCAGCTCTCACCACCAGCCAGCAGCAGAGGAGGCCTGGCCACTGGCAGTGGAGGCAGCTCCTCTGCTGGGCATTGGGCCTTCTCCTCTTCTTCCTGGTCGGGCGGTCCACCGCTGGTCCAGAGAATGAAGAGAATGCTGCCATTTAGGCAGCGCACATGCACAAAATGGCCATCAAGACCATTCTGCGCATGTGCAACTCTAATCCAAAATGGCGCTGGCAGTATCAGTGCCATTTTTGAAGAGAATGGCTGCCCTCCTCCAAAATGGCGCAGATCCTGCCGGTACCATTTTGGAACATGCACAGTTTCCAACAGATAAACCAGAGAATACTCATGACCAGGGACCCCTGTTCACTGAGTTTTCCCCATTGCCAGATTGATAGTGACTGGAGTACCACCCTGAAGCTGGAATAGTCTCTTTAAAATTGACTTTGCTCTGTCAACTTGAATTGAAAGCGGAGCAAATTCTGCCTGTCTCCAAGTGCTGCCAGACGTATCCAAGCCCCCAGATGAGTTACTGTATCTAGGGACTAGATCTGAACCACTGCCATCCATTTGTCTCTCAAATTGCTTTTCTAATCTAATAAAGTCATATTGATAGCCATTTGCTCTGCCAGATGTAGTGGTTTTAAATCTCTCTAGGTCTCTGGCAATATTCTTCTTTTTAAAACCTTTTCTTCTTCTTAGAACTGTGAGTATCCAATTGTTAAGTGTAGCTTTTATTTCCACACTAAATCCCTGATCATTCAGTATCGTCCGCAATGCCTTTGCTACCAAATCTACAGCACTCTTTGTTTAAATTTGTCACAGCATGCCTTAAATTTCAGTTCTAAATTCAGTTCTAAATGGTCTATCTAGGAGGTATTAAAACTGCATTTAGGTATTTTGTAGTCCTGGATAATTGATGACTTAAGTACCAGGATGCCTTTATATGCGTGGTTTCTATGGGTTCATTTGAAGGTAGAGGCTCATCAATAAGAGTAATACTTGGTTTGTTACCTGAGAGCTAAGCTTTATGTAGTTCATCTTTTTACTGTAAAATGTACTTTTCTTCCTCCAACAGCATTAATATATTTTCAGGTGTTTCACTCATGTATGTGTAGATCTTTAGCAGATGGTAAGAAGTCCAACCATTATGTTACCTCTGTCTGAAAACTTCATAGGTCTTCTTTAATAAACATAGCACAAGGTAAAATTTGGAGTAACAATTACTCAATCATGAGATCTTCATTTGTGCACAGGAATGGGTACTGATAAAGATAATGATACCAATACGGATACAAAAATAAAATTTTAATTTAAAATG
Source organism: Sphenodon punctatus (assembly GCA_003113815.1). Taxonomy (NCBI): domain Eukaryota; kingdom Metazoa; phylum Chordata; class Lepidosauria; order Sphenodontia; family Sphenodontidae; genus Sphenodon; species Sphenodon punctatus. The sequence goes on from QEPC01001365.1 coordinate 860,951, forward strand.
ATACCGATAATGACAACGATAACGAAAATGACGTTGTTAATAATGAAAACGAAAACATTTTTTAATAATGAAAATGAAAAATGTAAATGACATGGGGGCCTGGTGCACACCCCTACCCACTGTGACCTGTTTTAACCCAATTGGGCAGAGACTAGCCTAGACTGTGACCTGGAGCTAATCCAGGGGCCAGAGCCTGGGGCAGACCTCCAACATGGCTCTGGAAAATCCAGGGCAACATCTAGTGGGCCATCAACCGACTGTGGCTTGTGGGCTTGTGAAAATGCAGCCCATGGAAGGCCACCATCTCATCTGTTTCTACCCAATGTATATTATTCTAAGGGGGTGTACAGTTCATTTTCATTTTTTAATTACTAAAATGAATGAAGCCCCATAGAGCTCCTTCCCTTGAGTTCACTGACAAGAACTTCTATTGTGCTCATATATATCATTTGCAGGGGGTTCCTATATATTGTTGGTTCTCAGAATTTATTAAATTTTATTTTTTTAGGTTTATAGACCACCCCCTCCTCCACTGGAGGTTGGGGCAGCTCACATGTTAAGAATATAAAAATATAAAACAACATTAATATACAATTAATATAAGCCTGATTAAAATACAATAAAATCTCTGGTGGAGATAAAAAAAATTTCCACCTCTCCCCTTCCAAACTTCCCATCCATCACCTGTCTCCTTCATCAAAATCCCGGCAGAACAATCAGGTTTTACACTGCCTACAGTATGAGGGGATGTCAGGGGCCAAGCAGACCTCCATCGGGAGGAGGTTCTACAGCCTCACTGCAACCACTGAGAACTTCTCATCATCATTGCCACCTGAGATACTCAGGGAACCCCAAGGAGTACACCCCCGGCTGACCACAGGGGCCACCCAGAACCAGCAAGGTGAGACGATCCCACAGATAAACAGGACCAAGGCCATAGAGGGCTTTAAAGGTCAAAACCAACATTTTGAATTGGGCCCAGAAGACTATAGGCAGCCAGTGCAGAGACCAGAACACTGGCGTAATGTGCTCATGGTGACCCGTCCTTGTAAGAAGGTGGACCGCCACATTCTGCAGCAAGTGCCGTCTCCAGATCATCACCAAGGGTAGCCCCATGTAAAGCATGTTTCAGTAATCCAGTCCTGAGGTGATGAACACATGGATAATGATGGCCAAGTCAGAGTCCAAGACATACAACCGAAGCTGTTTTACCAGGTATAATTGATGAAATGCTCCCCTCACCACAGATACCAACTGGGCATCCAGGTGGAGCTGCAAGTCAAGAAGAACCCCCATACTCAGAAACTGAGGGACCACCAGCATCACCTCCATCTTTTCAGGATTCAGCTTCAGGCAGCTCACCCTCATCCAGTCCCCTACAGCTGTCAGACACCGAGTAAACACCAATACTGCCAGCCCTGGGTCAGATTAAAATGAGAAGTAAAGCTGGGTGTTGTCAGCGCAATGATGGTGCTGCTCACCAAACTCTCTGATGACCATGCCCAATGGCTGCATATACATGATGAACAGGAAAGGGGACATAATAGAACCTTTTGGGACTCTACATGTGAGGGTCCAGGGAGAAGATGAACAATCATCCAGTACCACATGCTGAGTTCTCCCAGTCAGGAAAGAATGGAACCATTCGAGAACAGTCCAGCCCACCCTGATTCGGTCCCGCAAGCAGGCCACAAACATCTCATGGTCAACAGTATCAAATGCAGCCAAGATATCTAACAGGATCAACAGGGTCAACTGACCCTGGTCCAACTCACGGTAGAGGTCGTCAACCAAGGCCACAGGTGCAGTCTCAGTGCCAGAACCCATCCAACAGCCAGAATGCAATGGATCAAAAAAACTGACATGGTCCAGATGCCCCTGAAGCTGCTGAGTCATCACTAGTTCCTAAAAAGGGAAGGTTAGAGACTGGCCAATAGCTGGCTCCTTAGCCAGCTTAAATCCTTATTTAACATCTCAGGACAGTTTTTTGAGCAGAGGTCACACCACCGCCTCCTTGAGGCAGCCCGGCACTCTGCCCTCCCTCAGGGAGGCATTGATTACCCCAGACAGCAAATGGCCCCAGCCTCTCCCGGCTGGCCTTAACCAGCAAGGACAGGCATGGGTCAAGTTCACAACAGGTGACTCTAATGGCCCTAAGGACCTCATCTGCATCAGCAGGTGACACCAACTAAAATCCATTCCATAAAACTGGACAAGGTGGGGCTTCCATTGCCTCTGATTCTCCCACTGTAATAAGCAGAGTGTCGAAGTCCTGGTGAATCCGAGCAATTTAATTCACAAGAAAATCATTGGAGGTGAGCAACAAGGGATATTTAGAGAAGTGTATTCAGAATGCTGAAGTGGGATCTGCATTCCATAAGCTTCCTGAACTCTCAGCTTCTTCAAATGATATTCTTGGCTGAATTTTAGTATACCTATTGCAGGGTTAACTGACTGAATGAGATCCTTAGAAAAGGCATTGGCAATGAAATGAAGTTGGAATGATTGTTCTTACATATCTTGAAGAGTATTTTCATGCTGTTTCTCTGTGGCCAGCTTTGCTTGGTAGCAAATCCACTGTAATGTATTGACACAGATGAATCTGTAGCTATAGCTCCTTAGTTGCCTTCATTGAAACTGCTGTTGTGTGTTGGATACCATGTTCTTCTAGGTGTACAATTGCAATACAGGTGATATTGTAATGGAGTCCAATGATGTGCATTTCATTTGTTTTCCGTTTAAGTGTGTGTGCGTGGGGTGGGAGGATGTAATTTTGTTTAAGGTAAACAAAAAACATAATTTTTTTTTTTAAAAACCACAAAATTTCATTTAGAAACTTTGTCATCTCTGATAGTGCCTGCCCTGAAGCTGTGCAAGGCAAAACAAACATTATATCAATTCAAGCCAGGGCAGAGGGGGAAAGGGAGGGAATGGGGAGAGCATGATTGGCATCTCTACTGTCCAATTGGAATCACTAAGAAATCACACAGCACTTGGCACACACACAGAGGGCATCCCTGTGATAAGGCTTTTTTTGGTGCATCCATAACTTGGAGTAGTCAACCAGGGATACCGTGGGAAGGGCACTATGAAAGCTATCGGCTATGCTGCAGCTGCTTTTTCTAACTCCTGATAGCTTCAGTGTCATTTGGCAGATTCTATTCCTCCTTCATCTAAAAATCAAACTCTATTGTGGTTATCCAGCCCCTGCTTAAGAAACCACCTTTGGATGCCGATTGCTCAGCCAGATATCACCCTGTCTCTCACTTTCCCTTTTTAAGGAAGGTTATTGAACAAGAGGTGTTTGCCCAACAGCTTCAGACTCATCTTGATGCTATAAGATTCCTGAACTCATTTCAGTCAGGTTTTCATCCAGGATATAGCACAGAGACTGCACTTATGGCCTTGGTTGATGATCTATTCCTGGAGATCAACAAGTGGAATTGTGTCCTGTTGATCTTCTTAGACATTTTTTTGACCTTTGATATGGTTGATCATGAGGTATTGTTGACACAACTACAGGACCTGACAGGAGTGCATGGGACTGCTCTTGAGTGGTTCCATTCATTGCTGTTGGGGACGTCCCAGAGGGTGGTGATGGGAGATTGCTCATCATCTACACCGGGACATCTACTGTGGTGTCCAGCAGGGTTCCATCTTGTCTCTTCATTTTTGTTCAATGTGTATCTGAGGCCGCTGGGTGGGATCATTAAGCTAAGCTAAGATCATACCCAGCTCTGCCTCTCTTTTTCATCTGACCCTGGTCCTGTAGTCTCGGTGCTAGCCCAATGCCTGGCTTCTGTTTGGGACTGGATGAGGGTGAACCAACTGAAACTGAATCCAGATAAGACTGAAATGATTAGATGATCCTTTGTCTTGGAGGAGATTGGAGTCCTGTTATGGAGGTGGGTGGTTCTGTCCCCCTCTGGTTACCCAGGTTAGAAGCCTTGGAGTGATTTTGGACCCCTTGATGTGCCTGGAAAATCAGGTTGCAGCAGTGGGAAGAAGTGTTTTTCACCAACTCCATCTGGTGATGAAGCTGTGTCCATTTGTTTCTGACTCAGATCTGGTCAACATCATACATGCTTTTATTACCTCGAGGCTAAACTACTGATATGTGCTCCATGTAGAACTACCCTTGGTAACTAGGGATGTGTGAACAGAACATGGTTCGGATGTTCGGCCGTTTGGTCGTTTGGTTCAGGGACCGAGTTTGGGTTCGGTCGTTCGGTTCGGGAACTGAGTTTTTACTTTGAGGACAAGAAAGACTCTATCCATCAGAGTGAGCTCACTGGCATGAGGGTGGGTGCATGGGTGGTGGGCATTAGTCAGGCACAAACATTGGGCATCATCGGGTAGCAGTGGATGTCTGCCACAGAGAGAGAGAGGGTACTGTAGTATGGGGGGCTCTTCCAGCAGTCAGAAATGAGCACGAGCAACACCTCCACCCAAACATGTGCTTGTCAGTCATTCCTAGCAAGGGTCTCCACTCTCTAGTTGCCATCCCTACCTAGCACTCCCAAATAAGAGCAGGATGTGCACGTGCCAGCCAGGGTCTTTCCAGTTGCCATCCCTCATGCCCCAGAGAGGGAAGGATATACATGTGCCAGCCAGGGTCTCTCCATTGCTATCCCTCCCTAGCAGCACCCCAAGGAGGACATGATTTTCACGTGCCCGCCAGGGTCTCCCCATTTGCCATCCCTAGCATCCTCTAGCACCCCAAGGAGGGCAGGATTTGCATGTGCCAGAAAGGGTCTTTCTAGTTGCCATCCCTAGTGCCCCAAGGAGGGCAGGATTTGCACATGCCAACCAGGGTCACTATTTCCTGTTGCCATCCCTAACACACCAAGGAGGGAGGATTAGAGGCATCATTATAAATGCATGATATTACTTAGGTGTTATTTATGTGTTCCGGTTTCAGAGAGGAATCAAATGCCAGTGCTGGTGCCACACCGTGCAGGACACCCAGGTGGAGGTCGCCAGTGCCACCTCCAGACAGTCGGTGGATAAGGTCCAATGTCTGGAGGTAATATGATAAGGAGACTGGGTTCGCTGACTGCAAGGTAAGGCATGGGGGATGGAACAACAGGATATGCATATGCAATACACATTGTCCTCTATGACCTGTTAGGAATGGAAGTCCCCTGCACAGAGAGATTAGCCACCCACCCACTTGTGGAGACAGAATGCAGGCAGGGCTTGACACAGACCATTGGTCTGACACAGTATGGTACTTATGTTCCTATCTTTTTATGCCCTTTAGAACTGAAAGAAAAGATTCCAGAGGCAGAGAGAGGGGACCACATAGGCGCTAATCGCGCATATTGAAAGGCTCTATGGCCAGACGGTGAGGCGGCAGGAGGACTCCGGCATGGTCATGGAGCTGGAACATCAGCTCCAGAAGAAAGGGGGGAAGGCAAACTGAAAACTATGCCATGTAAGCCCTTTCCCCTCCTCCAGTCCTGAGTCCCCCGGGCCCCGGGAGTCTATTGCAGCCAAGGCCTTTTGGGCCGAAGTGGAGATGCCTGACCGCCAGATGATTTTGGGATTACGCTGCATGGAGAACAGTCAGGTGAAAAAGTTCCAGGCTCTTGAGGTGGTGAAGAAGCATGTGGGACATATTCCCAGTATGTCTCTGCCAAGATGGAGAGGCTGGAACTCTACCACCAGGTGGTCGCAAGGTGGCATCAGGACGTGGAAGGGGCTGTGGAGTTTGCCATGGCCCATGACTATGAAATGGCAGAGCACAGGGTGGCCACCCCTCAGCCCTGTGCTTCACCCTGCCACCTTTTGCCTTTCCCCCAAGTTCCAGGGGACAGGCCCAAAGACGAATAGTTTCCTTCCTAAGTTTCCTTTCAATGTTGGGTTTTGGTTTTATAATGTTGTTGTTGTTGTTGTTTAAATAATTTTAATAAAAGTTGTTATATTTATTGTTACAAGCTTTGTTTGACTGTCCAATCTTTTATCCATATGTGCTGAAGTTCTGGAAGGCAGGTGACAGAATATCATACAGCTTGTCAATCCCTACCAGCAGCATCTGGCTGGCTCCACATGTAGCGTAGTTAAGGTATTAACCCAAAGATGTTCCAGGCAGCAGCAGGGTCTCAACTTGAAGACAGCCTTCCAGGAGGGGCAGGGCTTGTGTCTGTGTGTGTGTGCCAGAGAGAAAGAGAGACAGGTTCCTTGGCAACGGGCATCAGGCGGCGGGAGCTGGTGGTCAGAGGGGCTTGTTTTTCCAGCACTTTCAGCGGGCATCTGTGGGTGGGTGCGGAGGAGTAGGATGTTGGGGGGGGCAGGCTGACGTGCAGGCACCGGGCTTCTGGATGCAGAAGAATGGAATGCATCCCCCAGTGACTGGAATGATTGTCCCAGAATTTCACTGATGGTTCTTTGGATGGGCGGGCATGACTGAGTCAGGTACAATGGAATGACAGCCTATGTGAGTTTAATGATAATTATGTCCCTAGAATTAGCGCATGGTTGGGCACACTTCATTCAATAAAGCGATAGGTGGTAGAAGCAGGTACAGGAATGCACACAGGCAGGCAGGGAGGCACATATAAAATGTTGTGTTATATTGATATATTCCATCTCATTCTGGTAGGTTTTCTGCTGGATGTGGGAAATGGCCAATGGGCATTGATCGGGCACATGAGCACAGATGGAAGTTCTTCCTGGTTCTGGCAGGTGGCAGCTTGAGCTATATACACCTACCTCTCCCCCTCCACCCCCCATCTCTCTCGTTCTAGCGGGGAGCCTCTCTATCTCTCTGGCCATATAGTGCATGTGACAGCATGGGTGGGATCGTGTCTGTATCTACTTCTAGCAGTGGAGAGACTGTCTTTTTCTTATTTCTCTCTGTCTCTCTCGCTGTCTCTCTGTCTCTCTCTCTCTCTCTCCAAGAATAGCAGGTTGCATAAAGAAAAGGTGGAATGACAGTGCCCCATTAGCGGAATGACAGGCAGAAGAACCTTGAGGGTGGGTCCTAGGCTGGGGCCAGAGTGGCAGCTTCTAGATATTGGACACAGCCCTCCCTGCCAGTAACGTAGGCCCCAGAAACCTGATGGTGGGTCCTCGGGCTTGAGTGGCTGTTTCTTGATGCCATGGCACAAACAGCATATAGGCCTGGCCTGGAGGCCATTTGCACTTGCAGCAGTGGACATTGGTTGTCAGGGTACAGAACCCTTCACACAGATGACATATAGGCCTGGGGGCCATTGGCACGGGCATCATCAGATGTTGGTTGCCAGGGTACAGAACCCTTGGCACAGACAAAATATAGGCCTGGGGGCCATTGGCATCAGCAGACATTGGTTGCCAGGGTACAGAACCCTTGGCACAGACAGCATATAGGCCTGACTATTGGCATCAGCATCACCAGACATTGGTTGTCAGGGTACAGAACCCTTGCACAGACAGCATATAAGCCTAGGGGCCAATGGCACCAGCATCACCAGACATTGATTGCCAGGGTGAAGAGCCCTTGGCACAGACAGCATATAGGCCTGGTCTGGGGGCTATTGGCACCCTCATCACCAGACATTGGTTACCAGGGTACAGAACCCTTGGCACAGATGGAATATAGGCCTGGGGGCTAATGGCACCAGCATCATCACACATTGGTTTCCAGAGTACAGAACCCTTGGCACAGACAGCATATAGGCCTGAGGACCATTGGCACTAGCAGCAGTAGATATTGGTTGCCGGGGCAGGAAGTCAGGTGGCATTGCACGAGAGGCAGTAGGGCAGGAGGGCTTGGGCAGGCTTTGAGCTAGGCAACCTGGGTGGGCAGACAGGCACCTTGGCATGGGAGGCATAAAGTTGGTCTGAGGTATGCTTTGAGCTTGGTGGCAAGCTGGGCAGGCAGACAGGCAGAGTGGCATGAGAGGCAGTAGGACAGGCAGGTGGGGACATTGGCAGCAGGGCACTCAGATAGGCTAGCAAAGACTGTGCAGTGTGAGAAAGCGAGAGCCAGCCAGCGTCACATTATTATTATTATTATTATTAACAAACATTTATATAGCGCAAGCATTGTACCTGGCACTTTACAAAGTAATAAAATAGACATGGTCCCTCACATAGGCCAGTCAGATAAGGCGGCCAAGGCCATCTGGTATGAGAGAGAGAGAGAGAGAGAGAGAGAGAGNGACAGGCACCTTGGCATGGGAGGCATAAAGTTGGAGAGAGAGAGAGAGAGGGTGCCAGGCATTGGGAGGGAGGGACAGCACCTCAGCAGCACAGGAGCAGTAGCACTAGCCCGGAATGAGGAAGAGGAGGAGTCCCATGCCAAGACTTTCCCTGGCATGGGATGGCATCTGCCACTGCACCATCACTCCTTGTCCAGGGGCAGTTCAGGGTATCCCAGCAGTGGAAGGTTGACCTTCAAGAAGAGCAACTGCTCCACCAACTTGGCCCCCAGTCTCAGGCGGTGCAGAGAGTAAATGTCCCCGATCACAGAGAACACTGGCTTGCTGGGGACACTGGTTGGTGGGCAGGACAGGATACCATTGACCACTTTCGATAGGGCCGGCCACACATTGGCCTTGCCTGACCAGTAGGCCAAGGGACCGCTGCTGGAATCAATGCATGGCTCCTCCTCCAGGTAGGTCACCACTGCTGCTGAGGCACCATCATACTCCCTCTGGAAGCTCTGGGTGGACACCACCTACCCCACTGCCCTCATCCATGCTGTTTGCCCTTTTGTGCTGGGCGCCATGCTCCCCAGAGTGGCCTGCACGCAGGAGGAGCTTCTGGCAATAGGGGTCTTGCTGCTGATACTCATGCTGCTGGTGGTGCTTTTGCTACCGTTAGGGCTGGGAGCAGGGATAGACCCACATGGCACTGACTGGAAGGGGTCACTGCTCCCACTCCCACCATCCACAGGGGTGTCCTGCTGCATGGTCCGCTCTGCCTGCCAGAACTTCTGCACCAGTGTACCCTTCCGGAGGCCATAGAACACTGTCTCTTTTGCCATGCTGCCCTTGATCCTGGGGTCCAGCATGGTTGCCAGGACATATTCCTCCCTGCACAGGAGCACGTCAAAGCACGCACTCAGCCCGCCTTCAGATTCCATCCCAGGTCAAGCGCCTCATCCGACATCTTCATGCCGGTAGGGCCACAATCCTACCCCCTGAGAATTTCATCCAGGCTCCTCTGGAGACTATGGACCAGCGGGATCACCTGGCTGAATGTGGTGGTCGAGCTGCTCACGCTCTCCGTCATGGCCAGGAACGGTCTCAGGATGAAGACCGTGTGAGCGAGAATCTCCCATTCCTCCCTGTTGTACCCTAGAGGTGCCTCAATGTCTGTTTCCAGTTCCACCTGATGCAAGGCGGCTTTCTGCTCAAGAAGCCACTCGAGATCAGGAAGGTGGAATTCCACCTGGTGGAGACATCTTGGACCAGCTGGTGCACCAAGAACCCTTGCTCGGCCTGCTTCTCCCGGAATAGCTCTCTACCCTTCACGCTGCGGTTGAAGAACCCTGCCAGCTTCCTCCCACAGTCAACCAGGGAGCTAAGGGTTCCTGGCCCAATCCCCTTATCCCACAAGCCCAGTAGGGATGGGCGAACGTGGTTCGGCAGTTTGGAGTTCGGCCCCAACTCGGCCTGTTCGGACGACCGAACTCGAACCCGAACACAAACGCGAATGTACTGAACAAGCCAAACACCGAACGGCGAAAGGGCCGAACAGTTCGGTCAGTTCGGATCACGTTCAGGTGAGTTTGGGTGGCAAAAAAAGGTTCACTAGAAGGTCAAACATGACAGGGAGGTGTCAGTCACTGAGGAGCAGACTTCCAGGCACCAGGGGTGGAGAGGCTTGCAAGAAAC
>QEPC01001365.1:871104-897930 GCA_003113815.1 Sphenodon punctatus
GTGATAGAGATAGCATTAGTGATTTAGTTTTAGTGTTTGTAGGAGTAGGTCTGTGTACTTATTAGATAATCCATTTAGTTCATAGCATTTAGAATAGTTAATAGCAGTTAGATTTAGTGTCGATAGATATATATAATATTAGATAAAAAAACAAACAAAAAAACCCATATAAAAACAAAAAACCCAAATAAAAAACAAAAGAAAACCATATAAAACCCAATAAAAACCCAAAAAACCATATAAAAAACAAAAAAACACCCATAACAACATTTCCCGAACGACCGAACCGAACAGCCAAATGGCCTAACCGAATGGCCTGTTCGGACAACCAAACCGAACAGCCAAACCCAAACTCGGCTAATTAGCTGAACTGCCAAACCGAACGGACAAACCGAACACAGCCGAACTGAACGGCCAAACCCGAACCGCGATCTGTTCGCCCATCCCTAAAGCCCAGAGCGTCCTTGACCACAAGATGGAGGGTGTGTGCAGTGCAAGGGATGCTTGTGAACCCCCGTTATGGACTGCTTTCAGTATATTGACTGCATTGTCCATGACCACAAACCCCTTGGTGAAGGCCATGCCTGGCGTGACACACTCCCTCACATTGGTGGCCAGGGCTGCCTCGAGATTCCTTGAGGTGTGGGAGCTGTATATTACTTGTGCCTGAAGCAAGACCCACCTATAACCTGCTTCAGGACCCCTCCTGCTACTGCCAAGTTCTGCCTCTGGATCTTGCAACCAGTGTGCAGTCACTGCCAGGTAGGTGTGCTTGCCGTTCCTGGAGGACCACAGGTGAGTGGTGAAGTGGACAGTGCCCCCCCATCCCCTGCCACCTGCTCCCTCACTTGCTCCTTCAAAGCTCTGTACAGCTGTGGCACCACAGTCCAACTCAGGGTGGCGCGCGAAGGCAGCTTAATCTGGGGGACCAGGAATCCAATCAGCCGCTGGAAGCCCTTGTCCTCTACAATTGAGAAGGGCTGCCCATCCAACACAATCATCTCTGCCAACAGGCGCTTGGCTTTCTTCTGAAAGAAGTCATGCTGCCCTCCAGCACCCGATGGCCTTGGCATATGCCCCCACCCCAGCTCCTCCGTAGTGTCTGATGCTGCTGGCGAGGGTTCTGCTGCTGTTCTACGCCCATAATGCTCCTGCTGCTTTAAGTAGCAGCAGTTGCTGCAGGACGCTTGCCCACTGAAGGAGCTGGGCGACTGGCCACTGCAGTCGGGAACCCACTGGCATCCACTTCCACTGTGGCATGCCTTGAGGTGCCTCTCCATTGCAGTTGTCCCAAGGTTGGCGAGCACCTGCTCATGCTTCACCAGCTTATTACACAAAATGCACTGCACCTCTCTGGGATCATCTGCTGGCACCAGCTTAAAATGTTCCCAGACTGAGGATTTTTTCCCTCTTCCTGCCTTCTGGCCTGCTCCATGTGATGCACTGCTGCCAGCGCTGCTGGGAAGGGCAGAACTTGGTGGCACTGGTGACACAGCTCTGGGACAGGGCTCAGCTATCACCTCAGTTCCAGACATCTCCTCTGCGGCACTAGTGTCTGCTTCTGATTCACTGTCCATGATCACAGTGATGTCCCATGAAGGGGAGTACTGGGACCCTGAGGCTAGACTGTCCGTGCCCGCAATGCTTCTGGCACTCTCCCTATAGGGGGCTCTATAGCTGCTACTGCTGCTGCCGCTGTTGCTACTCCTCTCCCTACTGCCATTGCCTGGGGTTTGGGCCCTGCCTCTAGCAGCCAGGGTGTGATCCACCACCTCTGGACTGCTGGGGATCGCCTTAATAGTGGGGGACATTGGTGGCCTTGTAGGAACATCAGAAGCATCATGAACTGCTCCAGCACCAGCACCAGAAGAGACAGAAACAGCCTCAAGTCCTGCAGGCCTTCCAGTGCCCTGCATGGCAGTGGAGGAGGGCACTGCTAGGAGGCACCGCTGAGCCGCTGAAACCTGTTGCCTTAATCAGGCCTGCTGAGTTTGGGGTGTGGTGATGTGCTCGGGCTACTGCTTCTGCCTGCTGCCGCTCCCCTGGAATGGCCCCTTCCACCTCTGGAATGTGCCCCATGGGCAGAAGACCAGCCTCTCCTTCCCTTCTCCATTTCTCCCTCCAAAATAATGTTTTTATATTTTATTTTATTTTATTTTATTTATTTATTTATTTATTTATTTAAATTTTAAATCTAATATTATATATATCTACACTAAATATAACTGCTATAACTATTCTAAATGCTATCAACTAAATGGATTATCTAATAAGTACAAAGGCCTACTCCTACAAACACTAAATCTCTAAACACTACATCTCAGCTAATTCCTACAACTATCTATCGATCTATCCATCTATCGATTTATGGGGAAACACAAAGAAGACAGAGAGGGGTACAAAACTGAAATGAAACCTACATCAATTTAATGCTACTCAAAATGAATAAAAAACAGGGGAAGGGAATCAGGGATGGAATATATTTAGAGGGAGCGGGATAGGATTCAATGGAGGGGGGAGGGAGGAAGGAAGATTGAACACAGAGAACACAGGGAGGGGTAAAATAAAAAAATAACACCTAAATCTATCTAATATAATCAAAATATATGATAATATAAATGGGTTGGATGGGTGAAATAGGAGGAGGATGGCAATGGATTGAGGAGAACAAAACTGCTGGGAGAGGGAGCCTTCTGAAACACCTACTGTTCAGGAATGGTGACTAGCTCAAAAGGTGTTGGCAGGAGGGAGGGCAGTGAGTTTTGTTACGTGCTGCGCCCGCCTCACTGCAACCCCATTGGCTCTATGCAGCCTAGCCCGTGGCCAATCGCAGACTGTGAAGCCAGTGGTCTGAGGAGAAAAGGGATGGTGATTGGGTAGGCTGGCTGCTACTCCAAGCCTTTCCACCCCTGGTGCCTGGAAGTCTGCTCCTCAGCTGACTCCCCCTCCCTGTCATGTTTTGTCTTCCAGTGACATGTTTTTGCCAACCGAACTCCCCCGAATGCGATCCGACCTGACCAAACTGTTTGGTCATTTCAGAGTTCAGAATCAGGTTCGGTTCAGTGGGTTCGGGTTCAGGTTCGGTCGTCCGAACAGGCCAAGTTCAGCCGAACTCCGAACTTCTGAACTGTGTTCGCCCATCCCTACGAACTGTGTTCGTAAATCCCTATTGATTACTGTTCTTAAGCTGTAGCTAGTGCAGAATTTGGCAGCCTGGCTCCTTTCAGTGGTGGGTCACCGTGAGAACATTAAAGTGTTTTACAATCTGCACTGGCTCCATATAGTCCTCCGGGGACAATACAAGATGTTGGTTTTGACTTTTGAAGCCCTAAACAGCCTAAGCCCCGTATATTTGAGAGACCATCTTTCCTTCCATACTCCGCTGAGGCCCTTCCAGTCAGCCGGGAGCACTCTCTTTCAGGTACCTCTAGCCAATCTTGTCCACATGACAAGGGCCCACAGGGAAGTGTTCTTGGTTTCTGTCCCCAGTATTGTGGAACTCCCTTACTCCAGAGGTCCATCAAAGCCTGAGCCAGATCATATTCCTGATGCATTGTAAAACTTTTCTTTTTGGTAAAACATTTTCATGTGGGGTTAAGGTTTGTGGGTAGGTGGTTTAGAGGTGAGCGTGGGTTTTTCTTTTAATAAAATAAAAAGGAATTTTACTGTATTTCTATTTTATGTATTTTTTGTAAGCCACCCTGAGCCATAGGGGAAGGTTGGGATAGAAGTCTAAATAAATACTAACCCCACAACCACTTATTTTCCACTCCAGAGCCTGATACTCTTCTGCCCACCTGCTGCCTGCCACATTCTCACTGTCTTATGGCCGCCAGTCACTTCTCTAATAAATGGGAGTCACTTGAGCATTAGAGCCACCAATGAGAATGCCTGCACACTGCTGAGGTCCGAAGTTCCAAATTCTGGGTCCTCAGAAAAAGCTCTGAGTTTCGGACAAGTACTCGGGGTGGGTACTTGGAACTTTGGAACTCAATCTGAGTAGCCAGATGGCCTGTTCAGTGACACCTTACTTTCAAAGGCCAGTTAGCGCTCCCCCACCACCCCAGAGCCACTCAGGTGAGTGAATAGTGATGTAACTGGCCTAAGGTTATACAGTGAGTTTCTGACTAAGGTGGGACTAGAACCAGTGTCCCCCTCCCCCACCCGTACTGTGCACTTACCATTTTACCACACTGGCTCTAATTTTAATTTTAATTTTACTTCAAGAAGAAAAGATCCCAGTTTTACCCATTCCCACCTATCAGTTATGCACAGAATTATTAATACATTAGATTCTATCTTAGTTTCAACCTTGCAGAAATGTGTTACCTTTGCCTTCCTGTAATGAAAAACACACCCTGAAACTGATTCCTCTCAAAAAGAGGCTGAAATGAGAATCAATTGTTTTCTCACGAAAATCTCTAAAATAGCTAAAAACAAGCTGATAACCATAATTCTCAGTGAAAACTGGGGGGATGGGGGGGGGTCAAGATCGAGTTTCAGCTCCGCCTGAGACTTCAGGTGGAATATTTGCATATGGGAAATATATGGGGGTGGGGAGGGGAAATATAGGGTAAAAGAATTATAAAGATTTGAACTGATGTATGGTTTTCATGGATATAATAAAATTAAGTTGGGTTTTTTTTAAAAAACAAATCTGGATATTTGAAGTCCCAGCTTGGACACTGAACAAAGAACCCTCCAATTCCTGGATTGCCTGGGTGAAAACTGAAAAAATGGTAATTCTAGCAGTAAGTTTCATGCATATGCAAAAATTATTTGACATATTTTTCTATGTTTTACTGAAGAATCTCTAGTGAGACTCTATATTCTCTTATTCTTATTAAACAATAACATCATTGACTTACTATGTGTTTTATGTATAGTATACCCTGTACTTAGGAAATCCCCGTGGAGGTCTTCCAGAGCCTGAGCTTGAGCATATTCCGGAGGCAATGTAAAACTTTTGTGTGAATATTTATAGTTGTCAGATTTATAGTAACTGCATCACACCAACAATGAGTGGTTACTAAGGCAGTAACCATTTTATTAACTGATGGTGTAACTGAATTATTGCATTATTAAATGGCTTGGGCCCCAGGTATCTGGGTCCCAGACTGCCTCGTCCGTCTTGGCCCCTGAGGTCAGCCTACGGTGCCCTCTTGCAGGTGTCATCTCTTAGAGATGTTTTTACAGCTAAGGCATGCAGGGAGACGTTCTCGGTGGCTGCCCTGTGATTATGGAACTCCCTCCCCCTGGGGGTCCACCTAAGTCTGAGCCTGTTCATCTTCCAGAAACAATGTGTAAGACCTTTCTATTTGGCCACTCATTTTGCAGGCTGGGATAGAGATGGATGGGAGTGGGGGGTGTAGAGGAGGGTTGGGGACAGCATTAAGGAGATTTATTATTATAGCTGATGATGGTTTTAATTATTTTTAATATTGTTTTTATTTGTCCACCTGGAACCTCTGCGGGACATATTAATATTACTAAATTTTAAAAATAAATAAATAAATAAATAAATACTGTTTTATCAGTTTGCACCATGTACCACATTGCTGTGTTGCTGTTTTCCTATCCATTCCATGCTTACCGGCTAAATTCATTTGTCTGTAATTCCTTAGCTGTTTACCCTGCACCCCAGTTTCCAGCTTAACTCAATTCCTGATTGGATACCTGGCACAAACCTACTGGATGCAGCTGTGCTATTGGTCAAGGTATCTTTAGGGGACAGATGACATGGGGGAAATAATTTTACTATTCATCAGAAACCCATTAAAACAGTAAGGCAATTAAATGATTTTTCTTTTACCAGTAATGGTAATTTGGTTTTCAAGTTGCTAACAGGATTAACAATATTTCAGATAGCGGATTAACCACAGGATATGAATAGAATGCGCAGTGTAGCCACGGTCAAAGTTTTTTTTTTAAAGTACTACCTCTCACTCAAAAATCACAGGATTGTCTTCAAATTTGTGATTGATTGACTGACTGTTTTTTTTAAATCATGTTTGGGGCTATTTTAATAAAGCTTTGATTTCTGAGATTTGGGGGCACCCTGAAATCATATTTTAAAACTAATCTTTAAAATCCTAAGGGATATTTAAAGTTAAAGTTGAGATAAGGCAAACACCTAAAATTTAGGACTGAACTGAATCGGCCATCTGAGTACTCAGCACAAGTTCTGATATTCCAAATACCTGGACAGGGTACTTGTCTGAACCTCAGAACTTTTCCAAGGACTCAGAATTCAGAATTCAGACCTCAGAAGTTCCCAGAACTCAGAACATTGGAACTTCTTCCTTTAACTATTTTAAAGTGCACCCACTTTAAAATCATTGTGCTAAGCAGTGTCCATAAAAGCAGGCTAGCAAGAGTGATACAATCACTCAAGAAGACAAACCCAAACAGTGCAATTGTGTGCAGAAATAAAAAGAAAGCCAGCAGTACCCACAGCATGGCCCACCATCAGAAGTGAGTGCACCCACTTTAAAATCATTATGCCAACCAAACAGTGTCCAGAAAAGCAGTCTAGCAAAAGTGGGACAATCACTCAAAAAGATAAACCCACAGAAGTTCAACTCCATGCAGAAATCCCCAAAAAGCCAGCAGTAGTGTACCCACAGGATGGAGCACCATCAGCAGTGCATCCACTTTATAATCATGCCAACCAAGCAGTGCCGAGAAAAGCAGAGTAGTAAGAATGGGATAGTCATTCAAGAAGAAGACAAATAAACCCACAAAATTGCAACTGCATGCAAAAATAATAATAATAATAATAATAATAATAATAATAATAATAATAATAATTAATAATAAATAAAAACAGTAGCAGTGTATACTCAAACAGCATGGCCCACCATCAGCAGTGAGTTCACCCACTTAAAATTGATTATACCAACTAAGCAGTGCCCAGAACAGTAGGGTAGCAAGCATGTGAAATCCCTGAAGAAGACAAACCCACAAAAGTGCAACAAGTACGTGCACAAAGCCAAAAAAAGTCAGCCCAGCAGACATAATTATAACACCCACAAGAAAGAAACCAGACATTCTCTCTCTCTCTCTCTCTCTCTCTCTCTCTCTCACACACACACACACACACACACACACACACACACACCCTCCCCAGTGCCTTCCCAGTGCCCACCAATGCAAGGCAAGTCCTCTCCCCACCCAACATATTATTTTAGCAACAAAGAAAGTATATCTCCCCTGTGCCCCTGCTCAGTGCTCAGTCACATCTTGGCAAATCCACAGACAAAGTACAGTCACATCTTGGCAAAGCTGAACCCACAGATATAGTACAGTCACAGTGCCCACAAAAAACACAGAAAAACTAAAGGTATTTTCACCCAAGATGCTACCATGGGTGGTCACGCTTTACTCCAGTGTTGCCACCCATGAAGGTGTCACATTTGCTCCTGCCCGCCAGATATTACTGTGTGCTGGAGCAGAGTTTTTTCTGGACCAGGTTTTGCGCTGGGCTCCCTGCCAACGCATAATCCAGAGTAAGCCCTGCCACAGTCCCGGGAAGCCATCCCTGGACCGAGGTAGACTGTGCTTTCCTGTATGATGGCCTGCTCTACCTAACTCCGTACATTGACCAGAGCTTTTCTGGGCAGGTGCAGTGACCTCATAGGCCACTGCACCCACCTGTCAGGGATGAGACAGGGCTGCACTCAGCAGTATAGGGGGGCGGGGCTGTGCGGTACACATCCACATGTCTCCCCTGTCCTCTTCCTGCCCCACCCCTCTGCCCCGGCCGCTAGCACATCTGATCGGCAGCAGGTCCATATCCTGCCCGGGGTGAGAGCTCTTACCCCAGGCAGGATGATAGCACGGCACCACCTAGCACCGTCACATTTAGAAATACCTTAAAGTGATCCCTCTCTGGCCTCTATGATGCCAACTTGCCAACAAGCAGTGCAAGCCGTAACAGCAACCACTTTAAACTTTATGTATATTAGGATCTGGTGTCAAACCCCAACATTGCCCCTAGTATATGGACAGTGCAGGCCAGGAGAAGTGGAGCTGGCCATCATGGTGCCAAGCAGTGCAAACAGCAGGCAGCTGTGGCATCCACTTGTTTTATTAAAAAGGTGTGGCATTGGTGTGTCACTGGTAACTTGGACAACCCAGGCCAGGGGAAGTGGAGCAAGGCATAGATCCCTCTGGCTTCCATGGTGACAAGCAGCAGGTAGCAGCAGTGTGACACCTACTTTTTTTTTTTTTTTAAATCACATGGTAGAAGCAAGTAACTGCCATCCCCAAGCATTGTCCCTGTGGACAGGACAGGACAGGCACCCCTCCCCCATAAGCTGATTACTTACAAATCAGCAGTGTAGCACACAGTCAAATTCACCCAAGAGAAAGGGAAATGGCTGTATAGCCACTTTTATTTTGCCCCTGCCAGCCAATCAAAACTGGTCCTGTGGCTTGTCCATCGCTCAACTGTCCCCTCCCATACCCCCCTCCTACCAAATATGGCACCAAGTTTCATTTCCTAGCTCAGAGAAACTAGGTTCAACCATCTGGATCACTCCAGCCCTGTGCACAACAGTACCAGCACTCCATCAAGGTTTCTAAGTTTTCTGAAGTTTTCCATGGACCAGCCTTGGTACATGGAACTTGGAAATTCAGAACTGGGAAACGGAATCCCTGGCATATTCAGAAGTTTTCTGAGGCCCGAGTTTCAGCACTACTAAAAGTCCCCTCCGCAATAGCTGCGGCGGGGGTTTGGCAGCGCCCGCTTACCTTCCCTGGGAAGGAGGACGGGGAAAGGAGCGGCCGCACGAACTGCCCAGGGAGAGGCCGTGGTTGCTAAGCAACCAAATTGAAAGGCGCCCGGGACTCTCGCGAGAGCGGGATTTCCCGGGCGCCATCTTAGACTTCCCGCTCAGCTGCTTCATTCGGCCAGGCGGTGAGCGGTGAGTGGGACACATGGCAAGCCTGCTAGAGTGGAGCCAGGCCTTGCCGCAGGGGGAGTGATCCCAGCAGTGGGCGGAAAGGGTTGTTGCGACCTGCTGGGGACGCCGCGGTGAGAGCCTCCCCACCCCCGGGTGGCTGAGAGAGGAAGGATCTCGGCCCGAGGGCAGATTTCGGGGCACGTGGCGGCGAGAGGCAGCCCGGCGGGGCGCCTCAAGTTCTCTACCCCAGCCTGCCTTAATACACCTCCCACCTGGCCTGGCTAGCCACGAGCGGCCTCCCCTCCTCCCTTCCAAAGCCTACCGGGCCGGGGGTGGAAAGGACACCCTTTACCCCCCCCCCAACAGCAGAGCCCAACAGGGCATTCTCACTGGGGAGGGTCCACGGGGCTGGGGGCCAAGCAATAGTCCAGGGCCCAGGTGGCCTTCAGTGGGGGCACTGCCTTTGCCCTCTGTTTGGTGTCCACCACCCCCTCACTGTGTGATTCAGAGGGGCCTCACTGCCCCCCCTGTATTAGCAAAAGAAAAAAGGGCCTGACAAGCCCCCTTCCCTTCGGTTGCCACCACCCCAAGAGTCTTTTAAAAAGGGTATTCCAGGCGTGGGGGTAGGCATGGCCCCCCGTACACAAAAAGGGCAGGGAAGTGCCAAAGCAAAGAAAGCTGCTAAGGCCCCCCCCAAAAAGCTGGGAGCCAAAGGAAAACAACAGGATGGGGCATCACAGGAGGCTGTCCTTCGCTCCATGCAGGCACAGCTGGAGGGATATCAAGTCCGCGTAGAAGAGCTTGAGAGAGCACGGGGGGAGGGGAGAGATGTCAGGGCGGGGGGAGAGGATGAGCCCACCCAAGCGGTCATGGGAGACCGGGGAATGGGAGATAGCCCCCCAGACTACGAGGAGGGCCAGCGCCGCCAGGGAAGTGGGCGGCGTCGGGCGCTCCCTTTTCGTTACAGGGATGAAGAGCCAGGACCCAGCAGACGAAGAGAGGAGGAGCCAGGACCCAGCAGACAGAGGGATGAAGACACACCCGACTTCCAGGCTCAGATCGAGGCACTCAAAGAAGGAATGCAAGCATTGACTGAGAGCCTGGAAGCAGCCCACCACGGGCAACAAGGGCTGAGACGCACCATCGGGGGCGCAAGATCACGGTACGACCCGGAAGCTTACGAAGGTGAGCGAGTGGACAGCAGCTGGTGGGAAGGAAATGGCGAATTTGGGTGTACAGGCCTTGACAGAAACCACGAGGAGGAGTGTATCCCACTTGCAAGTACCCACATGGAAAGGGGACGGAGCCAGGCCTCCCCCAGTTGGGATTGGGGAGGGCATACCGGGGGTCGTTTCCCTCAACACCACCATACCGGGTGCCAGCACTACCCAGCCCCCAGGTACAAAGCTGCTGCACAAGTATGGGGGGCGGACCAGTGTTGCAGGGGGCGTAATACACTGTGCTGCGGCCACAGGGAAGAGCCACGGCCCCTGTCTGGGGGTCATGCCGATGTATCAGCTCCGTTAGGTGAGCACCTTCTCCAGGCTACTAAGGAAAAAATATGGAGCGGCGAATATATTGATATATTTGCCCTCCTTTTTAGTGACCCCATACCAGATCCTAACGAGAAGGAAGAGAGGAAGGAGAAGGAGAAGTTCAAAAAGCCAAAGGCTGAACGCACCTGGTCCAACTGGACAGCTGCGTATACAATATATATGGGGGTGACAATGGCCAGATTTCCCGAGCGCGGGCTGGAGATGATTAAGTACTCGGACATCGTGCGCCGGGCTTATGATACAGGTGGACCGGGAGCTTGGCTGCGCTACGACGAATCTTTTCGGCGTAGAGCTGCCAATAACCCCCGCTTGCGCTGGGACCTCCATGCCCATGACATATGGCTGGAGTGCATTAGCTGTGCAAGGTATGCCCCGCGATCAGACAGCGGTCATGTCCTCTCGCGCATGGGGGGCACACAGCAAGTGGAAGGGGGACAAAGGGGCAGAACACGACTACCTTCAGCAGCTCCTACATGCTGGGATTTTAATGACGGGGGCAGGTGTTTTCGTGCCCAGTGTAGATTCAAGCATGTGTGCACCCAGTGTGCGGGCGACCACGCCGCCTCCACATGTAGCAGGTTTCGACAATACGGAACCAAAAACAAGGGGCGAGCAGGTAATAGACAGCCCCCCCCTGGCGCGGGGAACGCCAACCAGCCAGTGGGTAAGGGCGCCAACTCCGGTTCGGCATGAGGCCTTACTGGAAGCGGCCCGAGATTATCCTGACCGTCTGACCGCCAATTACGTTATCGAGGGATTTAGGCTCGGTTTCAGGATTCCCACCCAGGGCCCGCGTTATCATTTGGGGGCAAAGAATTTGAAATCTGTACAGGGCAATGAGCGTCTAGTCCAGCAGAAGATCGAGAAGGAAGTGAAGGAAGGTAGGATACAGGGCCCATTCAATGAACTGCCGATCCCCACGTTGCGGATATCACCTCTGGGCATAGTACCAAAGAAGACCCCGGGGGAGTATCGCATGATTCACCACTTGTCCCACCCCAAAGGGGAGTCAGTGAATGATGCGATCCCTCCCGAACTTTGCTCTGTAAGGTATGCATCTTTCGACTCTGCAGTCGAAATGGTGCGTTCCTGCGGAAAGGGCGCCCTTCTCGCGAAATGCGACATCAAGTCAGCTTTCCGCCTCCTGCCAGTGCATCCTGAGGACTTTGAGCTCCTCGGGATGCAGTTTCAGGGCAAATTCTATTTCGATAAAGCAATGCCCATGGGATGTTCCATCTCATGCGCGGCTTTCGAAAAGTTCAGTACAATTTTGGAATGGATCACGCGACAGCGCGCAGGGCGGAGCTTGATCACGCACTATTTAGACGATTTCCTTTTCGCGGGAAGGGCGGCAACCAGGGAGTGTGCAACAGGAATGAGGGCATTTCAGAGTGTAACCGAGGAGTTGGGGGTACCATTAGCACTGGAAAAAACCGAAGGCCCAACGACCCGTTTAACCTACCTAGGTATAGAACTTGACACAACACAATCGCTGTCTCGCTTACCAGCTGATAAACTACAAGCACTTAAGGAAATGATAACGGCGACAAGGGCAGCCACCAAGGTAACGATTAAGCAGTTGCAATCCCTCACAGGCAGCCTTAATTTTGCCTGCCGAGTCATTGCACCAGGAAGAGCCTTTATGTCACGATTGTATGCCCACATCGGGAGCGACCGTCCCCCGCATCATCACGTTCGAGTGACGAGGGTGATGCGGGAGGATTTGGCTACCTGGGAGGCCTTCCTCCAGGGCTATAATGGGGTGAGTTTCTGGCGGCAGCGACTCCTGCTGGAAGCGGAGCTCCAAATACAATCTGACGCAGCAGGCGGATGCGGCTTCGGTGTTTACTTCCGAGGAAAATGGTGTGCTGCCCCGTGGCCGGATGACTGGGAAGCAATAGGGCTGACCCGGGATTTAACTTTCCTGGAGTTCTTCCCCATAGTGGTGGCAGTCGAGTTGTGGGAAAGGGATTTTTCCAACAAAAGGGTCCTTTTCTGGTGCGATAACTTGGCTGTGGTTCATGTCATTAACAAACTGTCGTCAAAGTCAGAAAGGGTCATGCGGCTGGTCCGGCATTTTGTACTCAAATGCTTGAGGGCAAACATTTTGTTCGTGGCTAAGCACGTGCCCGGGATCGATAACGGCATAGCCGATGCCCTTTCTCGATTTCAGACAGACCGTTTTCGCCAGCTCGCACCAGACGCTGTGAAGGACCCCGAGCCGTTCCCGAGGGACATGTGGAGCCTTGGATTCTAGATCTAAACCAGGCAGTGCAGGGATCCCTCGCGCCTAGAACCAGACGGGCGTATGAAATGGCCTTTAAAGATTTCCAGGATTACAGGTCAGGGAAAGGTTGGGGACTAGGATTCCCCATTCCTGAGGGGCAGATGCTTCAGTTTGCGCTCCAACTCAGGGAGCGAGGTTTAGCACCAGGCACCATTGGAGGAAAAGTATCGGCCATCTCCTTTATGAGCCGCTTGGCGGGACACTCCTCTCCTGATAACGGCTTTTTTATGAGCCGCCTGAAGGAGAGTTGGACCCGTAGTGCCCCCCAGACTCAGGACTTGAGGGCTCCTATCACCCCACAGGTCCTCATGGCTATTAACCAGGCGTTACACACCGTGTGTCACTCGGAAAGCGAGGTGATTCTCTTTGATACGGCATTCCGGGTGGCACTATTTGGAGCATTCAGGATCAGCGAGATAGTCACCCAGTCACGGCGAGATAGGTCGGGGGCGGCCCTGCAGATCCAAGACCTGGGTTGGCAGGGGGACACCCTGTTGTTGCATCTAAGGAAATCTAAGGCAGACCAGAAAGGAAAGGGCAGAGTCGTGAGACTGTGCCCTTCGGATGATACCAGTGTATGCCCGGTTGCAGCAATGAAGCAATATTTAACATCCCGCCCAACTGTTGAGGGCCCGTTATTTCTCCACAGAGATGGTACCCCGTTAACTCGATATCAGTTCGGGTCAGTCCTCAGCATGTGCGTTAGGGTAGCTGGCCTGGACCCTACTTGTTATACTGCACACTCCTTTCGCATAGGGGCGGCATCGGTAGCAGCAGACATGGGTCTGCCTTCTGAACGTATCCAGCATATAGGGAGATGGCGGTCGACAGCTTATCGCTCGTACATCAGGGACACCGAACCGAGAAGGATAGTGAATCAGAGTAAACGACAGCAATTGCATAAACATGATTTCTTTTCCAGACCCGGGACCTCCAAGGGGACGGCAGGTGGTGTGGATCGTCGGCCACAGCATCGTTCACTGGGCAGGGAAGATGGCCGCGCGCACTGGATGGGGCACCCAGCTGGGCATAGGAGATAAGGCAAACATAATTTGGCTGGGACGTCGAGGAATGCTTTGGGAGCAGCTGCTCCCAACGCTGACCGCGGCAGCAATTAAATTTCCACCCCCAGCAATAATTATAATACATTTAGGAGAAAACAACCTGCCCAAAGTTACGGGGCTGTGGCTAACAAAGAGGGCCAAGGCCGACCTGCAACAGGTGCAGGATCGATTCCAAGAGTGCACCTTGGTTTGGTCAGAAATGTTACAACGGAGGGTATGGGCTAACGCCCATCACCCAGGCAGAGTGGACCGGGCTAGGAAAAGGGCTAACATGGAAATTAGCAATTGGCTTCAACGAATGGGGGGAATAGCAATTAAGCATACAGCAATTAGGCACGAAAGGGACGAGCTATACCGGAGCGATGGGGTCCATCTATCGGACGCTGGATGTGACATATATCTTGGAGCCCTGAAAAACAGCCTAACAAAAATCCTGTGAAGTGGTATTTTGGCGGCGAACCAGCCAAGCAAAGCTGGCGGTTCTGGTGGCGGTAGCCTGATTTCAGGCCAAGGGTTAAAAGTTTAAAAGGTTGACATAGCATAGGGTAGCAACATCTCCTTAAGAGATGGGTATAGGCCATCCATAGCCGCTCAGTGCGGCCCACTGTATGGTCAGCCCAAGGGTGAGAGACGAGCGGCCGAGCCTGCTGGGCGGACCATGTACCAAACAGGAGGTTACGGTGTCCTCATCCTTGTTGTTTAAACCCCCGCCTTGGTAGGCGAGAGGGGATAGGAACGAACAACCCGCTCTGGCCCGGTGAAACCGGGATGGGGGCAGGGTGTAAGTTGAAGAAGTTTGTTAAGGTAGGGCACAGGAGGATTCCCCTCGGGCTTAACCCGAAGATGGCAAATGGGCAACAGGGCACAAGGACAGCGCCTGTTACAGTAAGGGAACCTCCTGCGGCGATGGTTAACAGTTAGGAAGAGATTAATGGACCCCAGTTTAAAGGGGGAAGTGGGAGGGTCACCTCTTCCCCCTTTTTATCGACTAACAATAAAGAGTGCGGCCGTTCAAACCCATACAAGTGTCCGCGTCTTCCTTGGGAGGGGGTGCGTCGACAATCCCATGTGTGATGTAAAAATCCTGAATTTCCCCCCAAAAGATACACTTACAACTAAATTTTTTAAAAAGAAGCTTTCACTCCTCTTTTCAAAGGGATGCTGTTTTCTTTCCATCCTATTCATGCAGATTACTTTGAACCATCTTGTTTCACCTTTCCCCAGGACCCTAAAGAATCAGCATGCTAAGGCTTTTCTGACACCAAGGTAGTATTAGCAGCAAAACTCTTCATAGGAGAAACTTGGATCGATTATCTAATAATCACTTCAAATTCTCTAAAAGTCACTAACAATCAATTTTATGTTCCTTTGTGGTCCTCAGAAGAACCTTAAACCTTTTACGCTTTTGTAAAAGCTGTTACTTTTGTTGCATGCTTGTTTGTTTGTTTTTTAGCTCTATTTCTAGTGATTTTGTGACATCTTCATTGTTCTGCCACATTTTAGTGTTGAAACAATTCTTGGACTTTTTTTATGGTCTGAGAGGTGGCATCTACCTATCTCACTCTAGATGGCCAGGCAGTGAGATACTAATGAAAATAAGAGTGTAGTTGTATGACTTTATAAGCTCAAGGTAATACTTTTTCAGTTCTGTCTATCCATGAGACTAATTCTCACCTACACAGTCTAATATTCTGTTCAGAAGACAGACAGAGGTGAACTTTGTTAAAAATGCCAACCAACCAGTGCTAACACAGCTGTGACATATTAATTCAATATTTCACATTGCCTGTGTCCATACATGTGTGAGCTTTATTCATTACCCATCATAATCATCTTAAATTGTGTACTCCAAAGGATTGCTCATCTGTAATGTGATATCTGATAACTTCCAAGTGGAACCACAGAATTAACTTGTAATACATAGTATATGTTTCCTACTTTATTGTGCTCCATTCTTAATACAATGTATTAAGAATGGAGCACAATAAAGTAGGAAACATATACTATGAGAATTAGGGTAAGAATTAGTCTCATGGATAGACAGAACTGAAAAAGTATTACCTTGAGCTTATAAAGTCATACAACTACACTCTGTTTTCATTAGTATCTCACTGCCTGGCCATCTAGAGTGAGATAGGTAGATGCCACCACATGCTGAGTTCTCCAGGCCAGGATGGAGCAGAGCCAGTCAAGGACAATCCCGCCCACTCCAGCTTGATATCCCAAAAGCAAGCCACCAACATCTCATGGTCAACGGCATCAAAAGTTGCTGACAGATCTAAAAAAATTAGCAGGGTTGAACGACCCTGATCTAATTCACAACAAAGGTCGTCGACCAAGGCCACAAGCAAAGTCTCTGTGCCATAACCCAGAAGAAAACCAGACTGAAAGGGATCCAGATAACCAGTGTGGTCTAGATGCCCCTGTAGCTGCTGGGCCACCACCCGCTCATAACCTTCCCTAAAAAGGGAAGGTTAGAGACTGGCCAATAACTGGCTAAGGAATCAACGTCAAGTGATTTTTTTGAGCAGAGACCGCACACCACCTCTTTGAGGCAGCCCGTCATTCTGCCCTCCCAAAGGGAGACACTGATCATCCCCTGCAAGCAACGGGTCCACCGTCTCCTGGATGGTCTTAACCAGCCAGGATGGGCATGGGTCAAGTTCACAAAAGGTGGCTCTAACAGCTCCAAGAACATATCCGCCCCCGCAGATGACACCAACTGAAATTGATCCCATGAAATCAGAAAAGGTGGGGCTTCCACAAACTCTGTGTCACCCACTGCAATAAATGCGGCATCGAAGTTGTGGTGAATCCAAGCTATTTTCTCTGCAAAATGATCACCAAACATGTTACAGCAAGCATTAGATACCTTCCAGGCAGAGGAAGGGAGGACCAACCAACCCCCTCACCACCTGGAAAAGCTCCACTGGACGAGATTTTGCAGAGGCTATACGGGCAGCAAAAAACTCCTTTTTTGCTGCCTGTACAGCTACAGTGTAGGCACATAAACTGGCTCTATGCTGCAATCTGTGGTCTTCAGCACGCAAACGGCACCACCGTCGCTCCAACCACCCCTTTCCTGCTTCATCCACCTCAGGCCCTCTGTTAACCATGGAGGCCTGAGGATCCATTGCTGAGGGAGTGGACACCTCGGAGCAGTCTGGTTGATGGTCTCCAACAGTCAGGTGTTCCATAAAGCCACAAGGTCATCGAGCGTGTGTGTGTTGTTTTTGTGGATATTTCTTGTATAATATTTGTATAGTTATATACAATATACTAGGAGCTGATCTAGTACTTCGGCATGCACTGTGTGCAAATTTTGCTCATGTGTTCTGCAGTTCTTATGTCCCAAGTGTACAGCATGCACATGGCCTTGCATACGTATATGATGCACACATTGTGCGCATGCTGGTCATATCGTGTGCAACAGTTGTGAAACACTCATGCAACATTTGCACAAGCACACCATGTGCACAGTTCATGAGGATGTATTGGATCAGCTTCACTATGTATTAGAACCAATACCAATGTATTAGAACTAACACCAATACGTTTAATAAGATGTATTATTGTGCTCCATTCTTAATACAATGTATTAAGAATAAAGCACAATAATACATCTTATTAAATCTGATAACTTCCAAGTGGAAGCACAGAATTAACTTGTAATGCATAGTATATGTTTCCTACTTTATTGTGCTCCATTCTTAATACAATGTATTAAGCACAATGTATTAAGCACAATAATACATCTTATTAAATGTATTGGTGTTAGTTCTAATAGTTCCAGGAGATGGAACTAGTTCCAGGAGGCGGTGGACCAGTTGCTTGCAGGGGATGATCAGTGTCTCCCTTCGGGAGGGCAGAATGACAGGCTGCCTCAAAGAGGTGGTGTGCGGTCTCTGCTCAAAAAAATCACTTGACTTTGATTCCCTAGCCAGTTATTGGCCAGTCTCTAACCTTCCCTTTTTAGGGAAGGTTATGAGCGGGTGGTGGCCCAGCAGCTACAGGGGCATCTAGACCACACTGGTTATCTGGATCCCTTTCAGTCTGGTTTTCTTCTGGGTTATGGCACAGAGACTAAGCTTGTGGCCTTGGTCGACGACCTTTGTTGTGAATTAGATCAGGGTCGTTCAACCCTGCTAATTTTTTTAGATCTGTCAGCAACTTTTGATGCCGTTGACCATGAGATGTTGGTGGCTTGCTTTTGGGATATCAAGCTGGAGTGGGTGGGATTGTCCTTGACTGGCTCTGCTCCATACTGGCCAGGAGAACTCAGCATGTGGTGCTTGGGGATTGTTCTTCATCTCCACGAAACCTCACGTGTACTGTCCTGCAAGGTTCTATCCTGTCCCTGTTCTTGTTTAACATGTATATGCATTCACTCGGTGAGGTTGTTAGATGGTATGGGGTGCAGTGTCATCAATATGCTGATGACACCCAGCTCTATCTCTCATTTTCATGTGACCCAGACTCAGCAGTCTCTGTGATTACCTGATATCTGGTGGCTGTTGAGGATTGGATGAAGGCGAGCCAACTGAAGCTGAATTCTGACAAGACAGAGGAGATGGTGGTGGGAAGGACAAAGGATGTGGCAGTTCCCATCATTGATGGGGTCCGCCTTCCGCTGGTATCCCAGGTCCGTAGTCTGGGCGTGCTCCTCGATTCGCAGCTCTGCCTGGATTTCCAGGTGTGGGCTTTGGCGAGGAGTGCGTTTTCGCCAATTACATCTGGTGCGTATGTTTCAGCCATATGTTTCAGATACTGACCTGGTCACCATCACCCATGCTTTCATTACCTTGAGACTGGACTATTCTAACACACTGTACATGGGGCTATCTATGATGATGATCCGGAGACTGCAGCTAGTGCAGAATGCTATGGCCCATCTTATGAGGACAGGTCACCGTGAGCACATTACACCAGTGTTCCGAGCTCTGCGCTGGCTGCCTATAGTCTTCTGGGCCCAATTCAAGGTATTGGTTTTGACCTGTAAAGCCCTATACGGCCTTGACCTGACTTACCTGCAGGACCGCCTTGATCTCTGCGCTCTGGAGTGGCATCTGTGGTTCGCTGGGGGTGCCTTTCTCGAGGTTCCCTGTGTGGCCCAGGGGGCCACTATGGAGAGGGCGTTCTTGGTGGTTGCACCTAGGCTGTGAAACGCCCTCCTGGTAGAGGCCCAGATGACCCCAGATCTCCCCTCCTTCCATCGTATGTGTAAAACCTGGCTGTTTCTCCTGGCTTTTGGCGAGGCAGATGGGGAGTAGAGTGGGATGGGGGGAGGGGGCGGTTTTGGTTTTGTGCCTTCCTTTTTATTGTATTTTATGGTTTTATTGATTTTATATGTTTTGACATTGTAAGTTTCTTGGAGCAGGAGGGCTGGGGTATTAAATGATTTTATAAATAAATAAATAAAATAAGGTAAAATAAGGTAAAATAAGTTAACAAGGCCACCCCTTCCAGCACCAAGTTATTCACTTAAAATAGACAACCCTTTCATTAATAATTTCCTTCAGACTTACCTGAAAGGAAGGTACTCGCACCTGTTTTTCTGCTAAAAAAAGATATGCGAGCTTCCCATTACTCGTGAAGTGACCTTTTAAACACTTCAATGGCCTAGAAGCTGAAAGTTGTTTCTTCAACATATTATATCTGCATCTTCACAGATAATGCTGTGAAGTCACTTTCATATGATCTTCTTCACTGGTGGCATAAGAATCATATGAAAATACAGAATTATTGAACTTTCCGCAGAGTTGAGACAAAGTGGAACTTCCACAGAGTTGAGACAAACAACATTGTTACTGACTGGTAATTAGATACTGTTCCATCACTTGTCAAGTGCCAAATATTTACCAGACACAATAGAACAGGAGCTTCCCAAACCTTTGACTATGTGACCCCATTTTGAGACATAAATATAATCCCATGACACCAGACACCTTCCCTGCTTTCACCTTGCTTCCCTCATCTCTGTTCAACACCCTGCGTCCAGGATCATCCACCTAGCCCTTCACTTTGACCATTTGCAGCCTCTCCTCTCTTCCCTCCACTGGCTTCCCCTTTCTGAGCGGATTCTACACAAGCTCCTTGTCTTCACCTACAAAGCCCTTCATAACCTTGTTCCCCCTACCTCTCTGCTCTGATCTCCCTCCGAACTCCTGTTCGAGTACTCCGCTCCTCTTTCATCCCCTCCCTCACCCTCCCACGCCTCCCCTGCTCCTCCAACCACCTTCATCCCTTCTTCCTCTCTGCCCCGCACACCTGGAACTCCCTCCCTGCCCTCGTCTGCCTTGGCCCCACCCTCCACACCTTCAAGTCCCTCCTCAAAACCCACCTCTTCCGCTCTGCCTTTCCTAACTCCTGCTAATCACCCGCACCCAGGATTATCCCTTACTTGTTATCTGCAAACTCCTATTTACTGTAACCAAGCCAAGAACGTGTACCTGAGTTCTCGCATTCTCGTGAATATTGCATCCCTGTTCCCCCTTCCCTGTCTCCCCTCCCTCTGTCTGTAGATTGTACGCTTTCGGGCAGGGACCGGGTCTATTTTATTCTCTGTAAAATGCCAGGTACATTTCTGGCACTATATATAAATGCTAATGCTAAAGCAATCAGGTTTTACATTGACATTGAAATGAAGGGAGTTCTGGGGCCACCTGGGCCTCCACCAGAAGGTAGTTCCACAGCCATGAAGTGGCCACCAAGAATGTCCTCTCCATCATAGTCCCCCCCTCCAGGATACCCAGGCGATGTCAAGGAGGGTGCCCCCAATGACCACAGGGACAGAGCCAGAACCCAGGGAGTGAGGCGGTCTCGCAGATAGGTGATAAAAACAATTTGATGACAAATCACATTCCTTTGATGTTTGTCCCTATTTCTGTGCCTGTACAGCAAATCTTTCAAGTGAGTACAGTATCAGCAAGGAGCTACTCATTAAGAGCTGCATTGTTCTCTTTTTAATGATCCAACATTTTAACTGTTATTAAAGGATTCCATTTTACTATGCTTGCATAAAACAAAGGGCAAATCCAGAGACAGTGATGTAAATTCTCAGCATCTTTCAGCATGAAATATTTTCACTTTCTTTCTGCATAGTATTTTAATGGAACTGAAATGAGAAGCAATTTTTTTCTTGCAAAAATATCACAAAAATCAAAGAATTATCACCAAGAATTATCACCAAGATCTCTCAGTACAATCACGATACGAGACCGAGATCTTGGTCGAATCCCCTTCCTGAAATTTCATTCACCATTACAGTTTACAGTTTACCACAATTTACTGTTTACTGCATACTGATTTACCATGTAAATGCCATGTACTGTACTGCCTTCATATATTGGATTTCCACTAAACACTGTATACAAAAATCTTGGTTGAAAGTGTTTTCTCACTGGTATTGGGTTCAGAGAAAGAAGTGTTATCGCAGCCCCAACCTTGAAATGTGCTCCATTCAGACAGTTTTCTGCTGATGTCCGCAGAAGTCAATGATGGTTAATGGACTATTATTTTTTTTACTGGGGACAAGGATGAACAGAGAATTAGAACATATTAATCTGTTTTCAGGATAAAGTTTTAAATAGGAAAACAAAGCAAAGCAGGTAAAGCGATGAACTGCAAGCTTTGAATACTTTCAATTATTTTAGAACTTACATGCTATTTTGTCATAAATTATATGACTGAGTGCAAAAAAGTCAATTTTTCTATTAAAAAAATAAATGTAAATCATAATACATAAAGGCAAGAGATGCATTCATTAATTCCAATGACTTCAATAGTTATTTGTGTCTTAAAACAAGAAGGAAAACACAAGGCAGTTAAGTAAAAAAAAATAGCTATGATTTTTCTCATATGCAAAACAGTCTAGGGTCAAGCTATTTCAAATTGCTTTGCTTATTCCTCAAGAGTCTCCTTTTGTGAATCAGAAGCTGCTGTTCATAGTGGCAAACTTTATCCAGCAAAGATCAACTTGTGCATTCCTTGTGCATCCCCAATTCCCATTGCTATGCACCATCTAAGATCGAGGTGTAAACCTTGCACAATATAATGTTAATAACATTTCATTTTCTCCTTTAATAATATTTAAATGGGGATTTTGCATGTTCAAAGAATAAAGAACGTAACCCCAAAAGCATGTCACAGCAAATGAAATTTACCCTTTGATCTTCAGATTTTCCATCTCCTGTATTATACAAATTGGTAGATGAAACTGAGTAATTTTTTCCCACTGGTGCCAAAAGTTTTATCTTACCCTTTCTTTGTGAAATATTTGCACAGCTCTACTTTGAAATAACTGTTTTTGCTCACGGTTTTCAAAATATTTAAGGAAAGGAACATCTTGGCCTAAAATATTGCATATGTCTGAATTACTGTCCTTATCAATATCAGTATAGTTTAGAGATGAAACTCAGTCCTTGAAAAACTTCAGAATCCACCAGGAATTCCGGTACTCTGGTTCAAACTTCCAAAGTTCCGAATACCAAAGTTAGTCCTCTGAAAACTTCAGAAGCCTCAATTGAGTGCTGGTGCCATTGTGTGCATGACTGGAGTGATCCAGACCCCCTAGCTTCTCAAAGCTAGGAAATGAAATTTAGTGTCATATTTGGTAGGAAGGGGGTATGGGAGGTGACAGTTGAGCGCTGGACAAGCCAGATGGCAAGTTTTGATTGACTGGCAGAGGCAAAATAAAAGTAGCTGTACAGCCATTTTTCATTCTCTACTGAATTTGGCTGTGTGCGCTACCCTGCTGATCTGTAATTGTCTTGAGGAGGGTGGCGGGGGGGAGGGTGCCTGGCCTGGCCATAGGGGCAATGCAGGAGGATGGGGGTTACTTGTTTCCACCATACAGTGATATTATTTTTAAAGAATAAGTGGATGATACACTGCTGCTGCCTGTTGCTTGTCACCATGGAGACCAGAGGAATGCCTGCCTTGCTCCACTTCCTCTGGTCTGGGCTGTCCGAGTAATCAGTGCCACACCAATGCCATGCCTTTTTAAAAAAATAACTGGGTGCCACTGCTGCCTGCTGCTTGCACTGATGGCCAGAGGGATCTGCCTAGACCTGGGCTCTCCATTTAATAGGGGTAATGTTGGGGGTTGCCACCAGTGCTAAATATACGTAAAGTGTGGGTGCTGCTGCTGTTTGCACTGCCTGCTGGCAAGTTGGCTGCACCCTAGAGGCCAGAGGGGGATCACTATACTATGGTTTTTGTGGGCACTGCGATTGCACGTTGTGAGTTCAACTTTGCCACGATGTGACTGACCACTGGGGAACAGGGCAGGTATACTTTCTAGGGAGCTTGCCTTGTGTAGGTGGGCACTGGGCAGGCACAACAGAGGCTTTTGTTGGGGTGTGTGTGGAATGTCTGGTTTCTTTCTTGTGAGTGTTGTTATGTCTGCTTGTCTGGCTTTTTGTTATTGTTCTTGTTTCTGCCCACAGTTGCACTTTTGTGGATTTGTCTTCTTGAGTGATTGTCCCACTTTTGCGAGTCTGCTTTTCTGAACGCTGCTTAGTGGGCATAATGATTTTAAGGTGGGTGCACTATTGGTGGGCCTTGCTGTCAGTACCGCTGGCTTTTTAAAAAAAATTCTGCACGTACTTGCACTGTTTGGAATTGTCGTCTTCAGTGATTGTCTCACTCTTAGTTGCCTGCTTTTCTGGGCACTGCTTAGCATAATGACTTTAAAGTACCAGACTGGATACTCGGAACTTTAGAACTTGAACTTAGTACCTTGGATGGCCTACTCGGTGCAGCCCTAGTACAGCTGGATATGCATAAATCACACCTCTCAACATTCCCTACATAGGAGGGACCGTGCCTCATAAGGATGTGCGAATGCGGTTCGGCCATTCGGTATTCGGTCCAAACTCGACCTGTTCAGATGGCCGAACGGAATGGCCGAATCAAACACGGAAGCGTCTGAACAGTTCGGCCGCATTCGGGTGACTGTGGCGGTGTTTGGGTGGGAAAAATGTTACTCGAAGGCCCAGGGAGAGGGGGAAAGTTTAGAAGCAGACTTCCTGGCGCTAGGGGTGGAAAGGCTTGGAGTAGCAGCCAGCCTGCCCGATCACCATCCCTCTTTTCCTCAGACCACTGGCTTTGCAGTCTGAGATTGGCATGGGGCTAGACTGCACAGAGCTAGACTGCATAGAGCCAATGGGGCTTGTAGTAAGGCAGGCGCAGCAAGTAACAAAAGTCATTGCCCTTCCCCCTTCCAATTCCTTCTGAGCTAGCCACTGATTCTGTCAGGAGGCATTTTCAGAAGTCTCCCTCTCCCAGCACTTTGTGTTCCTTCCTATTCCTAATCCATTGCCATCCTCCACCTATTTCACCCATTCCCACACATTTACCTCCATAGTTTCATTTATTTAGATTAGATTAGATAGATTTAGGTGTTATTTTTATTTTTTACCCCTCCCTGGTTTTTTCTCCCTACCCTCCATTGAATCCTTTCCTCCTACTACTATATATTCCATCCCTGATTTCCTTCCCCTGTTTTTGGATTTATTTAGATTAGGATTAGATTGATTTAGGTTTCATTTCAGTTTTTTACTCCTCCCTGTGTTGTTTGTTGTGAGTTGTCTGTGTTTCCCCCCACCTCCCATCCCGGTCGGTCGGTCGGTCGGTTGGTTGGTTGGTAGTCTGCTGCACGTAAGGCGGGCAATGGAGCACATGGCATAGGTGGCAGGGGCAGTGCCATTGGAGTGGCAGCAGCAGCAGCCCGAGCACATCACCACACCCCAAGCTTCACAGACCTGATTTTGGCAGTCAGGCTTCAGAGGCTCTCAGCAGTGGTAGTAGCCGGGGTGTGGTTCGGCGGCGCCTCCTGCCAGCATCCTCCACTGCCATGCAGGGCACTGGAAGGCCTACAGTACATGAGTCTGTGGCTGTCTGTGCTGTGGATGCAGTTGCAGGTGCTTCGGAAGTTCCTCCAAGGCCACCAATGTCCCCAACCCCCATTGTTGAGGTGATCCCCAGGAGTCCAGGGCTGGTGGATCCCACCCTGGCTGCTAGAGGCAGGGCCCAATTCCCAGGCAATGGCAGCAGGGAGAGGAGAAGCAGTAGCAGCAGCAGCAGCTAAAGGAGGCAGAGGGAGAGTTGCAGAAGCATAGTGGGCAGTCCATCAGATTCAGAGTCCCAGTACTCCCCTTTTCAGGGGGACATCACTCTGATTGGGGACAGCGAGGCAGACACAAGTCCTGCTGAGGAGATGTCTGGTGTTGAGGTGATGGCTATCCCTCCAAGAGCAGTGTCACCACCATGTTCTACTCCTCCCAGCAACGCTGTCAGCGGTGAATCACCCGGTGCGGGTCAGAAGACAGGATGGGGTGAAAAATCCTCGGTCCGGGCACATTTTAAGTTTATGCAGGCAGATAATCCCAGGGAGTTGCAGTGCATTTTGTGCCAGAAGGTGGTGATGCTGCCTTCCCATACCACCCTGAGTCAGCAGGTGGCGCCAGCCCTGTACTGGGCTTTAAAGGAGTGGGTGAGGCAGCATCTGGCAATGGCTGGGGGTGCCACCATCCACTTCACAACAAACCTGTGGTCAACTAGGAATGCGCAGCATGCCTACCTGGCAGTCACGGTGCACTGGTGGCAGGACCCGGAGGTAGCACTTGGCAGTGGCAGGAGGTGTCTTGAAGCAGGAAATCCTTCAGGCAGAAGTAATGGATGGCCTCCACACTGCTTGCAGCATCAAGGCAGCCCTGACTGCCATGGTGTGGGAGTGGATCCCGCCAGGTGCACCCTTCACCAAGGGGTGCGTGGTGACTGATAACACGGCCAACATACTGAGGGCAGTCCATGAGGGGGGTTTCACGAGTATCCCTTGCACCACACACACCCTTCACCTGGTGGTCAGGGGCGCTCTGGGCTTAGGGGAGAAGGGGATTGGGGAAGGCCCCCTTCGTCCTCAGACCATTCCTGACCGTGATGGAGACCACCAGCTCCTCCACAGCCACCATCAGCCAGGTGACCCCTCTGGTCCAGAGTCTCCTCAGGAGGCTGGAGGAGATTCTCCAGGGGCAGGATTGTGGCCCTAGGGCAGGAAGCTGGCAGATAAGGCAGTTTACCTGGTGTGGCAGCTGAAGGCAGGGCTGAAGGTAGGCTTTGATGAGCTCCTGAAGCGGGTGGAATACATTCTGGGAACCATGCTTGGACGCCAGGGTCAAGGGCAGTGTGGCATGGCAGACAGTGCTCTATGGGCACTGGAAGGGTGAGCTCGTGGAGAGGGTCCAGCAGGCAGAGCGGGCTCTGGAGAGTGCATGGCAGCAGCAGCAGGATGCCCCTGGGGATGGTGTGAGTGGGAGCAGCCACCCCTTTCAGCCGGCGAGGTCTATCCCTGCCCCCAGCCCTACCAGTAGCAGCACCAGCAGCAGGCTGAGAAGCAGAAGCACCCCTATTATGAGCAGCAGCTCATATGTGCAGGGCACTGTGGTGAGCATGGGGCCGTGCACAGCAGGGCAGGCAGCGTGGCTGAGGGCCATGGTGGAGGTGTTGCCAAAGGCCAGTTGCGTGAGGGAGTACAACAGTGCCTCAGCAGCAGTGGAGAGCTACCTAGAGGATGAGCCATGCATAGAACCCAGCAGCGATTCCTTGGCCTACTGGTCCAGGAAGACCAACGTGTGGCCGGCCCTGTCCAAAGTGACCAAGGGTCTCTTGTCCTGCCCACCAATGAGTGTCCCCAGTGAGCGGATGTTCTCCACGGAGGGGGACATTTGCTCTCCCCATCGCCTGAAATTGGGGGCCAAGTTACTGGAGCAGTTGCTGTTCCTAAAGGTGAACCTTCTGCTGCTGGGATTCCCCAAACTGCCCCAGGAAATGGATTGATGATGCAGTAGCACATGCCACCCCATGCCAGGGGAAGCTTTGGGATGGGGCTCCTCCTCAATCTGGACTGCTGCTGCTGTGCTGACAGTAGTCCCTCCCTCCCAATGTCTGGTGTCCACACTGCCTCTCTCTCTCTCTCTCTCTCTCTCTCTCTCTCTCTCTCTCTCTCTCTCTCT
>QEPC01001365.1:897938-927726 GCA_003113815.1 Sphenodon punctatus
TCTCTCTCTCTCTCTCTCTCTCTCTCTCTCTCTCACTCTCTCTCTATCTCTCGGGCCTCGTCGACCTATCAGACTGACCTCATGATGCAGGGTGGCATTGGGAAGATGTTAACCTGCCAGCCGGCCTCTGGCTAGAGGATCTCTGTCTGCCTATCTTACTGGCTCTCTCTCTCGCACGCTGAACAGTCTTTGCCAGCCTATCTGAATGCCCTGCCAAGGTCCCAGCCTGCCTTCCTACTGCCTCTCATGCCACGCTGCCTGTCTACTCACCTACCCAGGTTTCCAAGATCAAACCCTGCCTCAGTCGGCCTTCTGCTCATGCCATGCTGCTTGTCCATGAGCCCAGGTGTCCTGGATCAAATCCTGCCTCAGTCTGCCTTCTGATCATATCACAATGCCTGTCTGCCCACCCACCCACCCACCCAGGTGGCCTTGATCAAACCCTGCCTCAATATGTCTTCTGCTCATGCCACGCTGGATGCACACCCACCCAGGTGGCCTAGATCAAAGCCTGCCTCGGTCTGCCTTCTGCTCATGCCACGCTGCCTGTTTGCCTGCCCGCCCACCTAGGTGGCCTAGATCAAAGCCTGCCTCAGTCTGCCTTCTGCTCATGCCATAATGCCTGTTTTCCTGTCTGCCTGCCCACCCACCCAGGTGGCCTAGATCAAAACCTGCCTCAGTCTGCCTTCTGCTCATGCCACGCTGCCTGTCTACCCACTCACTTGCTCGCCCAGGTGGCCTATATCAAAGCTTGCCTTGGTCTGCATTCTGTTCATGACATGCTGCCTGTCTGTCTGCCTGCCTGCCCGCCCAGGTGGCCTAGATCAAAGCCTTCCTAGTTTGCCTTCTGCTCATGCCACGCTGCCCACCCGCCCGTCCAGGTGGCCTAGATCAAAGCTTGCCTTGGTCTGCTTTCTACTCATGCCACACTGCTTGTCTGCCCGCCCGACAGTCCAGGTGGCCTAGACCAAAGCCTGTCTCAATCTGCCTTCCCATACTCATGCCACACTGCCTGTCTGCCCGCCCTGTGCGCAAAGCTGAAGCCCTGCCCCATCCTGCCTACCTCTCATGCTAAAGTGCCTGTCTGCCTTCTCCCTGGCAACCCTGGGTGATGTACCCCACTGACCTGGTAATCCTCCTGCTGCTGTCTGTTGGTCCATGGGTGCTCTGCCCTGGCAAATCCAAATGTGCCAATGCAATCCTGCTGCTGCCATCTGCTGATGTATGTAAGCTCTTCCCTGGCAAATCCTAACATCCTGGTTCCATGGGTGCTGTGCACAGGCAAATCCTGCTACTGTTACCTCTGCTGTCCGTGCCAAGGGTTCTGTTCCCAGTCAATCCAGTGTCTGCTGCTGCTGCCAATGCCGCCTCTGCTGTCTATGCCACGGGTTCTGTGCCAGGGTAATCCAATGTCTGCTGCTTCTGCAAATGCTGCCTCTGCTATCTGTGCCATGGGTTCTGTGCCCAGTCAATCCAATGTGTTCTGCTGCTGCCAATGCTGCCTCTGCTGTCTGTGGCATGGGTTCTGTGCCCCGGCAAGCCAATATCTGCTACTGGGTGGCCACGTGATTCACCACTGGGTAAGGTTTGACCAATTGGAAGAATAGTTTGTTGAGATCCTGAGAGTAGGATGCAAGACTGCAATACCTGGTCAAGCAGGGGTGCCAGCCACTGAGTCCTGGACGGGCCTCTGCTGCTGCTCCACCAATGCTAGCCAGCTTCCAACACCTGGCCCAGCAGTGGTGCCAGTCGTAGTTACTGTGCCCTGGCAATCCAATGTCTGCAGCTGCTGCTGGTACTACACGTCAGCCATTTGCTCCTCAGTCTTGTAGACAGCCATAGCTTGGGTGAGTGCGCTGGCGGGTGGGAACTGGGTGAACATGATATTCGTCACTGAGCAAGGCTTGACCACTTTGCAGTAGAGCTTCTTGAGTTTGGTTGAGTACAACCCAAGCCTGCAATGCCTGGTCAAGTCAGGGTTCCAGCCACCAAGCCCTGGCCGGGCCTCTGCCGCTGCTCCACCCATGCCAGCCAGTCTGCAATGCCTGGACAAGCAGGGGTGCCAGCCACTCAAGCCCTGGCCTGGCATCTGTTGCTGCTTCACCAATGCCAGGCAGCCTTCAATGCTCTGGAAGGCAGGGGTGCCAGCCACTCCATCCGCAGGACCCACTGTCAGGGTTCTGGGGCCTTCATTCCAGGCAGGAAGGGTTGTCATTCTACTTCATGCAGAGACTGCCACTCTAGTCCCAGAACCCACCTTCAGGGTTCTGGGGCCATCATTCCTCTCACATTCCACTGCATCAAGAAGCAGCCAGCCACTACAGCCCCAGGACCCATTGTCAGGGTTCTGGGGTCTACATTACTGTCAAGGGGAGCCATCATTCCACTGCATCAAGAAACAGCCACTCCAGACCCAGGACCCACCCTCAGGGTTCTGGGTCCTATGGTACAGGCATGGAGGGCTGTCCATCCACATCATCCAGAAGCAATAGGTGTGCTGCTGCTGCTCAGCCTGCTGATGGTGCTGCTACAGCTAGGGCTGGGGGCAGGGATAGACCCCGCCGGCTGAAAGTGGTGGCTGCTCCCACTCCCACCATTCCCAGGGGCATCCTGCTGCTGCCGCACACACTCTCCAGAGCCCTCCCTCTCTTCCTGATGGACCCTCTCCAGAAGCTCACCCTTCCAGTGGCCATAGAGTGGTGTCTGGCATGCCACACTGCCCTTGACCCTGGGCTCCAACATGGTTGCCTGACAACACATATTCCTCCCACTGCAGGAACACTTCAAACTGCACCTTCATCCCTGACTTCAGCTGCCACACCAGGGCAACTCCTCAGCCATCAGCTTCTTGCCCTGAGGGCCACAATCCCACCCCTGGAGAATTTCCTCCAGCCTCCTGAGGAGACTCTGAACCAGAGGGGTCACCTGGCTGATGGTGGCCATGGAGAAGCTGATGGTCTCCATCAAGGCCAGGAATGGTCTCAGAACAAAGACAGTGTGAGCCAGGATCTACAAGTCCACGTGATAGTACCCTGGAGGTGCCACCAATTGAACCTGATGGAAGGCGGCTTTCTGCTCGAGAAGCTGCTCAAACATCAGGAATGTGGAGGAATTCCACTGGGTGGACACATCCCGCACCAGCTGGTGCACTGTGCAGCCTTGCTCAGAATATTTCACCCAGAGGAGGTCGCTTCCCATCACGCTCCAGTTAAAGAAACCAGTCAGCTTCCTTCCCTGCTTGATCAGGGAGCTAAGGGTGCCTGCCCCAATTCCCTTCTACCCCAAGGCCAGCGCATCCCTGACCACCAGGTGAAGGGATGCTCGTGAAGCCCCCCTCATGGAATGCCTTCAATATTATGGCTGAATTGTGCGTCACCACACACCCCTTGTTGAAGGGTGTGCCTGGCTTGACCCACTCCCTCACCATGGTGGTCAGGGGTGCCTCGATGTTCCAAGAAGTGTGGGGGTAATGGAATCCATGACTTCCACCTGAATCAGTGCCCACCTGTACCGTGCATTGGGACCCCTCCTTCCGCTACCAAATGCTGCCTCCGGGTCCTGCTACCAGTGCATCATCAGTCACTGCCTGGTAGGTGTGCTGCATTTTCCTACTCGACCACAGGTCGGTGGTGAAGTGGATGGTGGCAACCCAAGCCCCTGACAGCTGCTCCCTCACCCACTCCTTTAAAGTCTGGTACAGGGCTGGCACCACCTGCCGACTCAGGGTGGTGCTGCCTAGCAGGCCTCCAGTTCTGCTTGCTCTATGCTGGGTTCTCCAGTTCTAGTTACTATCATGGCTGGGCGTTGCAGG
This sequence comes from Sphenodon punctatus, assembly GCA_003113815.1. Taxonomy (NCBI): domain Eukaryota; kingdom Metazoa; phylum Chordata; class Lepidosauria; order Sphenodontia; family Sphenodontidae; genus Sphenodon; species Sphenodon punctatus. Next base: position 901,750 of record QEPC01001365.1, read on the forward strand.
CTGCCAGGCACCGACGGAGCAGCAGCATAGGCCTGGGCAGGATTCGGTGGCTGCCACTCCTGCTTGGACAGGCATTGCAGGCTGCCAGGCATCGGTGGCAGCCTGACTCAGGGTGGTGTGTGAGGGAAGTTTAAACTTAGGGGCCAGGAAGCCAATCAGGTGCTGAAACCTCATGTATCCGACCACCAAGAAGGGCTGTCCATCAAGCACAATTATTTTCCCCAACATGCACGTGGCTTTCAGTTGAAAGTCACGCTGCCCTTCACATTCTGCAGCTGCTGATGGACTTGACAGCTGCCCCCACCCCAGCTCCTCCATGGTGCACTGACGCTTCTGAACCTCAACTGTCTGCTGCTCCTGCACCACTACAGTAACAAAAGGTATACAGTAGCAGTATAAACTAAAGTCAGAACAACATAAAGGTACTGCTACACAAATAGACAAATGTTCTAAATTTAATACAAAAGAGAAAAATTCATAAAAGCACATGAAAACCCAAAATGGGTATTGAAGTACTGTTCACTGAAGTATAGGAAAACACAGAAGCATATGAAAGACCCAACGTTTCACCAGGAAAATTGGCTTCCTTAGGGGTGTGTACAAGCTTCTTTCTGGTATGCAGTAAATATTCAATCTATAGGTATAACCATATAAATAAGTGATAGATAGATAGATAGATAGATAGATAGATAGATAGATAGATATGTTTATTTGAGTAACCCGTAGGTTATTTCAAAGTAAAATGTAACTATGAATACAAATATAAAATGGTGCAAAAAATAAAAAGGAAACACATAAAGCAAAACATGTACTCAACAACCAAATATTAAATATAAACATATAAATAAGTAATATCAGACAGTTTAAAGAACCAAAGTTTAATATACAAATATTCAAGAGATAGTGTAACAATATAGACCAAGTATCAAAATGTTAGAAAGATTAGTTAACTGTAAATTAACATCCAAACTTCTAGCATTAAGCTACAAAACTATGTTTTTATCCAAGAAGACAAACAAAGTCTTATGGACAGAAAATTCATAATAAATATCAAGTTCAGAAGGGATACATAATGTCTTATCTAAGTATCTAAAAAGTAAATGATAACCTGAGGAGCCACTTTCATATTCAAATTGGTCAGAATAGACCTTAAGGTCTAATGTGATTGATATAATTAGGACTGACCTTTTTAAGATTAAAGTACCTGCAGTGCTTTCTAGGGTGGTTACAAGATTTCTTTATAGTGTCCTGGAATCAATGCTAGCTTCCTCAGGACCTAGCATTCACAAAAGTTTTTTCATTGTATCCCAACTCAACCCTTAGTATTGTCAAGCCCCACACTTAAACAGCTGCGATTACTTACCCGTCTGCTGGGCTAAAGTTTTTAAGGGAGCATGCAGACAGCTGGGAGTGAATTCTTAATCCCTTCTTTAGCTCCTATGTAACAAACATAAGGCTGCCAGCCCACCTGGGATTCGTAACATAACAAACACTTACTAAAGAGCAAAAGGTTATTGTGCTAAATATGTACCCATTGGGAAAAGAACTCATTACTTACAAATAGTAAATAAAGGAAACTATTACCTTAATTATCTTATGAAGTGCTTGTCCAGCTCCACCGTCCTCAAGGCCGCTTATGAAACTAATGTGGTTTAAACTGCTAGAGCGGTGTAGAAGAAAGCAAGATCCTACCTGCTTATAAGCAGGAATTCCTGTCACATGAAACTTAGCATCATGTGGGAGGATACTAAAGGAGCATACAGACAGCTGTGAGAATGCTTGTCCAGCTCCACAGTCCCCAGGGACCCTTATTAAACTAGTGCAGTAAAGCTGCTAGGGCGGGATGGGAGAAAGCAGGCTCCTACCCACTTGTAAGCGGGGATTCCAGTCTCATGACACCTAGCGTCATGTGAAAGGATACTGTCCATTAAACAAAAGAAAGTGGCTCCTTAGGGTAAGCTCACCTTATTGACAATCAGATATCATCTGTATCACCCGAGGCTAAAATAAAAATTCATACTATTATGCTAACATAATACTAAATTAATTAACAGTTCCATCAGTCCAACACATCCAATATATCATTGAGACCGTATGACTGTATTGTGTCAAGGGTAATAATCCAATAGACTTCTTGCTCTGCTAGAATTTTAGGGTTGACAGGTAGACCAACCTTTTCAATGCCCCCAAAAGAAAAGTGATTCTGGTCTTTACAGACTAAATTATAGTGGTCAACTAATGGAGCCATAGGAGAACAGTTCTTTAATTTACTTCTATGTTCAATAATGCGTGTTTTTAAACTTCTTGGGGTTTTCCTATATATAACTTTTTGCACGGGTATTCTAGAGCATAAATCAACCCCATGGTAATACAATTCATAAAGTCTTTAATCAAATATGTCTTTCCTTGTGTATCCAAGAATGATTGTATCTTCCTACTCTGGGGCCAATTTATACATACGCCACATGAAAAATTACCAGTGATGTTTTTTTTGTCAATGGTCCTTTGATGTCCCAGGGGTCTAGCCTTTATCAAATAATTAACAAGGTTTTTACCTCTTTTATATGAAAACAAAGGTGGAGTACTACAGCCATCTATATGATTAACTATGTTCCAGTTCCTCATTATAATTTCTTGCAGTTTGTTGGAATATGTGTTAAAAGTTGTTACACAGACTACATGATCTGTTTCTTTTTTATCCTTTGGCCGCATCTGTAAAGTAGATTCCCTAGAAACTAATCTAACTTTCGAAAGGGTTTTTTTTTTATAATAAGCATAGGATAATCCCTTGCCAAAAATCTATGACTCAACTTAACTGATTCATTATGGTAGTCTTTCTCTCTGCTACAATTCCGTTTAATCCTGCAAAATTAGCTAAATGGAAGATTGTTAACTAGGTGTCTGGGATGATGGCTACTGTACAGTAAGTAAGAATTTTGATCAGTCGGTTTAACATATGTTGAAGTGATAATATTACCCTCCTGCCATTGGACTAATAGATCAAGAATGTTTATCCTTTTGACCTCATAATTCAAAATGTAATCATGTTATGCAAGTAATTCATCCAAATCTTAAACTCTAACAGAGATTCCTCAGTACCTATCCAGATCATAAAGATGTTGTCGATATATCTCATCCATAGGTATATTGATTCAAAAAATGGATTAATCCCCTTATCATAAATAAACCTGGTGCTGCTGATGCTGCTGTGTCTCCAACGGCCTGCCATGCCCCCAAGGGCCCCCCTGGAGTGCCCAAGCCTCCACTGTGGCCGAACTTTCCGAACGTTCGGAGGGTCTGAACTCCACGGTGTCACGTTTTGCGTACTCTTTTTATAAAAAGGAAAGAAGGCTAAGTCTCCCAGCTGAACTGGTCATACTGGATTGGGCCTTTTTCTCCTAATTATATAAATTGAGTTTTACACTTTACTTTGAGATCAGGCTAGCAAAGCAAGTATTGTAAAAGACAATATATTTATAAATAAAGGAACATGAGACTTTTGGAATATAAAAATATATGCAAAGTTTACTTAAATATAAATAGAAAATATCAGTAGCTTACATAGAATGGTATTGGTATCCAATCAAAGTTACATGATCTTAAAACATTTCTATTTTAAGAAAAAGCTTGTAAAAGCTTAACATATGCACAATTCATTGGCTCAAAGATATCAAGAATTATACATTACATATGTCCCAGATCTTTCCTTAGTCTGCCATGATGTTAAGTGAGAAAGAAATCCAAGCATGTGGATTTTCAGTCTAGAGATCAATTCTCTGGGTCTTCCTCTTTAAAGGCAGCTTGTTAGAAGGATCACATCACCTGAATAGTCCCATAATGACATCACCTACACTGGATTCTAATTGGCTCTCTTAAAGAAACCAATCAGAGTTTGACTTCCTTCAAGGTTTAAAATGACTAGAATCCTTATATTTTTTATCAAAGATAATTGTCAGATTACAGAGAGAATAACCAGAACTTAAAGATTATTCCAATCATAAATTATATAGATATGTTAGCTAGAAAAAAATAACAAAATACTTCTCTCAGTCTTGAAGATATCTTATGAATAGTACTATCTGTCATTAAGACACCTAGAGATAACATTCCAGACACCTAGTCTGAAAAAACCTAAGCTGACCAAAGAGGCCTCTTTTTATGGCTTTCTAAAACCTAGCCATTTGGTTGTTTCCTTGGCAACAGTCAAAGGTCATTTGGGATGCTCAGGAAAAAAGGCCTTGGAATGTGGCTGGAGGGGCCTCAGCTTTGAACCAAGCTAATTACAAAAGCTGATTCTAAAAATCAATGCTGCAAAACACAATTCCAATACATTGAATCAGAAAGTTAACATATAAAAATTCAAAATTAATACATTAAAAACACAGATGGCCAAAATATATAGGCCTATAATAGGAAATACATGACAGCGGGACCAAACCCATGAACCTGAAATTAGTTTTTGGGCTAAACGGCTGAACATCTGAACCCCGTTCTGTTTGCACATCCCTAGTGCCTCACTGGGTGCTTGGAAGTCCCTCTTTTAGTAGTCAAAGTCCTCCTTTCATAAGAGAAGGACAAAAAGAGCAGTATTCAAGCTTTAGGCACCCCTTTCCTGGTTACCTCTCAGGAAAAACACTTTGTAGGACAAAGGAGAGTTGATGGAATAAACTAACTGGAATGATAAGCAGTGAACATTCTGTTCCTCTTTAGGGACTTGGAAGGTAGGGTGTGTGTGCATATAAGTGTATGAACGGGTGGAGCTTATTCACTGAGGTACAAAGCTTATTTTGTAGGGATGTGCGAACGCGGTTCGGAAGTTCGGAGTTCGGACTGAACTCAAATAGTTCTGTCGACCGAACTGAACTTTCGAACCGAACTCGAATTTGACAGAACTGTTCAGTCGAAGCGGAACCACTTCAGAAGGCAAAACCCCCCAGTTTTGAATGTACAAACTCGGTTTGGAAGTTCGGAATTACACCGAACTCAAATAATTCGGTTGACAGAACAAAACCGAACTTTTGAAATGAACTCAATTTTCGAACCGAAGCAAACCAAACCAAATTTCTGAACTCTGTTCTGCTCACACATCCGTATTATTTTGACCAAGAAGGCAGAAGCTGTCACTATTTGTCCCCTCAAAATGTTTGGAAGGTATGACATAAATGCAAGTAGAATATTTTTTCATATGCCTACTCATGCATTCTGGGTCTAATTGATCACCAATTTAGGGGTTAGGAAGGAATTTTTCCCAACATCATTGTACTTGGTGAACTTGGGCTATGGTGAGGATTTTGTTTTTTTTGTTTTGTTTTGTTTTTTTGTTTTTGCATCCTCTGAAGGATGTCGTGTGTCTCTAGTTTGAATAATCTGGGTATCTCTCAGCAAATCAATTCTTTGTCATTACAGGGGCTTTTGAAATTAACACACATTACTCCCTCCTATTGTCAGGACTATAGCATGCTGAAATTTAGTTTTTGAGGGCTGTATGATTTCTGTTTAAGTTCAGGTTTGTGTTTTGTATCAGGGAGGTACTTGTATCAGGATGGGACACGATGGCTTTTCATATACATGAATCAGACAATACCAAGCTGGTGATCTCATCTGACCTTTTGGTGGTTCCACTCGATTAATTGTTAAACGCTGATCTGCCAATCAGATCATCTAATTGTCATATTCGAGTTTAAAGCAGGGTGGGAACTCAGATTGCCTCACTCACATGCAACAGCAATTTGGGGCTTAACTGGGGCTGCTTATACAGCTTCCAGGGCCCCAAGAACATTGGATTCTAGCAGTTTATGTGGGAGTTCACCCATAGTCTTCTCACAGTCAAATCACAAGCAGACAGAAAGGGGGGAGGCTAAGTTCACTAAATAAATTATTCACTAGAAATGATTTGCTTGACTCTATTGATGAGCCATGCTTAGTAAGAATAGAAGTTGTGAGCAGTCTATGAAGCATATAAATTATTTGCTTTCCATGTAAAATACATGAAATCATTCTCTTTCTCTGACACTCCTCACAGAATTCTGCCATTTGTTGATAGTAGACTTTGATTTATAGATTGAATACCAAATGTAAGTCTCTTGAAAAGACAGACGTGTGTATTAGAGATGTGAAATTCATTTTCACTTTATTTAATTACTAAAATGAACAATGGGCCATTAATTTTAGTAATTAAAATACTAAAAAGACAGACGGTGGTAATGAAAACGGATGAAAATCAAGTGGGAAAGTATCAATTTTGTCATCAAAATAAAAAGTAAAAATATAAAATCCTGAGCATGCACAAAATGTCCACAAAGGCTGTTCCTTGCATGTGCATCCTTTTCCAAAATGTCTCTGGCAGAGTCAGCACCATTTTTGAAATGGACAGCCATTCTTGCACAGTCACAGCAGCCAATTTGCTCACACAAAGACCATTTGCCCTCTTCCAAAATGGCACCATTTGGGGAAAGGGATGCACATGTACAGATTGGCCTGGTGGCCATTTTTCACAAGCACAGTGATTTTTAAAAATTATTTTTATTTTTAATAAAACAAAATGAAAAAAAAAAAATGAAAAAAAAAATTCCTTTACGAAACCCACTGAAATGAAGGGATTTTTGTCAATGAAAATGAAAATAAAAACACGAACAAACAATATGCTTGTTGCACACCCCTAGTGCATATTATGTATGTATTTTTACATGCACAGTGTTTATAGAGAAATATGCTTTAACCTTGGGTATTTTCAGATGTGACGCTGCCCACCAAGCTGAACCCCAGACCGGAATCTCTCTCAGATCCCGGTCCATGATGAAGCCGTACATCCTTCAGATGTGCCAGCTCCATCACTGTGGGGAATCAGGACATGATGTGCGTCCATACGGCCCCACCCCCCGCGCTCTCTTGGCCACCCATCCTTGAGTAGATGGGCAGGCAAAGTGGCCAATGAGGCCGCTGCACTTGATCCCATTTCATGATCGGGGCCACAATCCAGGGTGGGCCAAAGGTAACACACATTACTTTTTGCCCATCCCGAATCGTGGCCAATCTAACCACGGTTATTGAACTCCGGCTGGCCGGAGGTTGAGAACCATGGTCAAGATTGATCCCGGCTGGAGATGCACCATGATGAACATCTGACCTGGATCAAACAGATGTTCCTGGAAACACCACTACCACAGGGAATCCACTGGGGTTCACTTTGGTGAAAGGCATTTTCAAAACTTCTGAAATTACCCCCTGCTTTAACATACATTTTTAGTGCAAATTCAGATCTAAGGAGATAGAAACTGTGGATCCCAATGTGTTTTAGAGTAATAATCACAAATTCCTACCCTTTTCAATTGAATTTAGGGATGTGTGAACAGGACGGAGTTCAGATGTTCGGACATTCAGACTAAAAACTTAGTTTGGGTTTGAACATTCGGTCTGGTGGAATTTGGACACCCCCCCCCCCGAATGTTCGAAAAGTTCAGTCCTGCCTGGAGGCTTGGGGTGCTCCAGGAAACCCCGGGGGTGCCCGTGGCAGCATGGCAGGTGAATTGAGACACAGCAGCAACAGAAGCAGAAGCAGCAGAGTCCAGGAAGGCTTGGCGCTTGGCACCCTGGCTTGCCCAGGCAGGCAGGCTTGGTGCTTGGCTTGGTGTGCCGAACCCGGCAAATGAACCAAACGAATGCAGACAAACCAAATGGACGAACCCAAACCACGATCTGTTCGCCCATCCCTAGTGAGAATTGTGGGGCTTGTCAGTATAGTATATCAACTAAGGTATTTGTGCACCCTAGCACAGGAGTAAAATTCCTCATTGAACATTTCTCCACATGCTCCACCAAATCTGTTATTTACATCATTGTATGCCCATGTAGCCTGATGTATGTAGGTCACACATCCAGGAAAGTCAAAGTAAGAATCTTGGAACATGTGGGCAATATTCAATTCAATTCAACCTTTATTAGGCATGATGAAGCGTCATAGTCGACAAGCAAATAACCTAAACATATTGATAGACATAGGCATATAGTACAAAAGCAACTGAGAATAAAATAAATGATTCAGACATAATAATTTATAAACTAAAATAAATTAGGAATTCAATATACGCACTCAAAAGTTTAGTGGAAGTTTAAAATCTAAAAACAATTGTCTCCTAGTGTAGGCCCGTGTCAAAAATATAGCAACTTGGGATATAACCTATGCCTTCTCATTGACTAAGTCTAATGCTACCAATGCATCATGAGATCTTCCCGGATAGGCCGCAAAGATTTTATCAAGGAACTCAGATCTTAAATTATCATAGAGATGGCAGGCACACATTATATGGGCTGTGGTCTCAGCTTCCAAGTAATCATAGGGGTGAAGTCTCTGCGCGAAGGGGGTGAGATCATATCATCCCTCCAGGATCTTTGAAGGCAAGGCATTAAGCCTTGCCGACATGAAAAGCCTCTGGCCAATATGGGTAAGGTTATGTATGTGGCCATAACGTCCATTGATGGTACCCAGAACAAGTAGTCTCATAAATGGTTAGACAGCCCTATCTTGTCCCTTTACTCCTGATGGTTGACATCCTGCCACCTTATCAACAGTTCCTGGAGGACTCTCCGATGGTTTGTGGACAGGAGGTATTCACAGAACAGTCCCAAGGTCCGAAGATGGGCTTCGACCTTGTCAGTCCATCTGCTTTTGTATGGGTCATCTTGCCAATAGGAAAAAAGCCCAACAGCCCCAGGTCTTGACACCCTAAGCCACAACTTATGGACTGTCCTCCAAGCTTTGAAGGACCAACCCTGCTGCCAGTCTCTACCCTCACCATGGCATACAGGGTACCCCCCGGTGGACTAAGTAAGGAGGACAGAAATTTACTTTGGACCCGGTCCAAGGTCAGTGGTCTGTCCTCCTGGCCGGAATCTCCACACCTCTTATATGATGTTGCCAGATCCCGCGCTATTGAACAAAAGGCCCAAATATTCAAAGCTCTTGACTTCCTCAAATTACGCATCTCCCAATTTCCACCAATGTTGATTGCCCCGCTGTGATCTGGCAAAAACCATTATTTTAGATTTCTGGTGGTTTATTTCCATATTATTATCATCACAATATTGAGCAAACGCACCAATTTGCCTATTTAACCCCACTCTGGTTTGGGAGAGCAAAACGAGATCATCTGTAAATAATAAAGAGCCTATATATCTGGAAGTCAATATCAGGGGTAAAAAACCGCTGGTGTTTCATCAAGGGGACCACATCATTAAAAAACAAATTGAAAAGGATCGGAGCCAAGATACACCCATGTTTCACGCGTCTACGCCCAGAGACTTCCTCTGTAACATGACCTGCAGGAGTGAATTTGACCATCAGTTTGGACTCAGAATAGAGCCTCTGGATCAAAAAAAGAAGATGTCTATTCATTGAGGAGCATTCTAATTTAGCCCATAGCCGCTGTCTATTTACTAGATCGAAGGCCACCCTCAGATCGAAAAAGGCAGAAAATAGGTGGCCATTCTTCCTTTGATATTTCTCAATCAAATGAGCAAGGATAAAACACTGATCTACCACCGACCTACTCCTCTGAAACCCTGCCTGCTCAGGGTGAATTATATTAAACTCATTAACCCAAGCTACAAGTTTTTGGCCCAGTTGTTTGGCGTAGAGTTTACTTATAGCAGAGAGAAGACTAATCGGCCTATAGTTAGCCGGAAGTGTTCTATCCCCATTTTTGAAGATCGGGACCACAATAGCTTGGTTCCAATTAAATGGCATAACACCTGTGTGGTTTATTGCTGTAAAGAGTACTGCCAAAGTCAGGGACCACCAGTCCTTATAAGCTTTAACCAGATCCAGAGGAATTAAATCACTACCCGGTGCCTTATTGGACTTCCAATTAGCCAAAAGCTCCAAAACCTCCTCTACAGAAACCGGGGGTCAAGATAGTAAAATATCCACATCCACCAAATGCTCAACCTGGGGACTCTGTGATGAATACAACTTGCTAAAGTGCCCCACTCAATCGGACACAGTGACTAACAGAGCTGGCCTCACCACAGCGCTACTCATCCCAGCCTTGACCAAGTCCCAAAAACGTTTGAGTCGCCCGTTTTAGCTGCCTCCAAAACAGTAGCCCATTTAAGTATGTAATAGTTCTGTCTTTTAGTTCTTATAAGTTGCTTATATTTTTTCTTGGCCAGAAAGAACTGGGGGCGGGGGGGGGCAACTAAAAAAACAGACTCTGATGGTATTGCTTATATATAAGCTGATAGTAACACTTAGCCCTATAGCATTCCCCATCAAACCATGGTTGCCCCTTTGTAGGTTTTAAGCCACTGTTGTCAGGACAATGGGTAATAATAAGGGACTACACCTGGTTATTCAATTGATTAAACAGCTTTATAATATGGACTGGACTCAATGCATTCAATATTAGCCCACTCAAAATAATTAAATCCCCTGCTGCCAACCAAGTGGTGAAGGGTAAGGAAGTGGGCAGTATTAGACAGCGGGTCCTAAAAGAACCCATGTTACAACATTTCATAGACATGCAGCATGATATATTAGAGTTAAAATTCATAGTTTTGGAAGTAATCCCTGAGGAAAGGAGTGAAAAGCATTACAGAGGAGAGAGACCTTTTGGATTTTTAAGTTGGGCACACAAGTTCCAACCAGGTTAAATGATGCAGTTTCATGGACCGCCTTTCTGCAATAGGATCATACAGTCTTTGCAAGACCTTCATTGTTGGCCAGGGCATTTTTGGTGTTGTGGCTGTTTATCATTAAATATATATGAAGTAATATATGAGCTGTTATATTGCATTTATAGCTATCACTGAACTTCTGACATCTGTGATTTATATTGTATATTCTAATTAAGCATAGTTCTGTTTGTATTTTGGTTGTGAGAGGTTCAGAATGTATACAATTCAGTTATATAATACAAGTGATTTGTGAACTAGTGCATGAATTATGTGTTTACAGCTTGTCATTGGCCCCTATGGATAATGATTTTGGTAACAGTACAAAATCTTTAAACATCCATTGGTAATTGCAGGTTTTGTAGCTCTTATGGGACAAGAGCCCACAACCAGGCAGTTTGGACAAGTATTCAAGCCTGTGTGTAATTTGGTAACTTTGGGAGACACCTGTGGGCTTCAGTCCCAGTGGCATTTGATGACTGGTTGCCCTTCATCACATGGACTATGAGTGGTTTGCATTTCAGTGCTGAATGAATGCAACTCTTAACAGCTGGGCACTCAGAAACCAGTCAGAAGATTTTTTGCCTGATAGAAAATTGCTGGGTAACATTGAGGATGCAGGTTGGTTACATATATCTTACCATACAATATTTTTGGCTTTCAAGATGTGAAAATGCTTTATACATATATGTATGGGAATTCAAGCAACACAATCTAATGCGAAAGCAAATTTGGACTGACTGTGAGAAATCTTACGTGGATATGTATTTCAGGTTGAATGGGCTCATAAAGGGGTCCCATACTTTTGGAAGAACTGCAATACTGAGGCAGCATGGATGTGTAAATATTTTCCCTGAAGCTCAGGAGGTAAATGTGTGTTTCAGAGGGGCCAGGTTTTGGGACTAGGTGTTATGTATGTATGAGTAATGCTTCACGGGATTCATTGTTTAGTCAAGCTCTGTGACATTATTGTTTGCCTGGGAAATATGTGTTCCCCAGTTTTTTCACAGTGCCAATTAAGCCACTGAGGAAGGGGGTGCTTCCCCAAAAAGCGTTTGGCTGGCAGGCAGCTGAAGGTGGATGCAGCGTACATCAGTATTTAGAGGAAGCTGCAAACAATACTACCTTGAGACAGAACCTCCTTGGACTGCACCTTGACTGGGAGTCCATATGGATGCAGCGCAGTCCATATTGAGAGGAAATTGTTATGAATATTGCCTTGGCAAGAACACTTCTGGACAGTCATCCATTGTATTTTAACATGTTGTTTTGTATATAATTGAAGTTTTGATAAGCTGGCAAATAAATAACATTTTTTGTATATAGATGGTTGCATTAGATTCATGCACTTAGTGTCACACACAGTTTTCTTTTAAGGAGCTGTAACAATATTTATGGAGGTTTTCCATTCATTTCATTCCCCCCCCCCCTCCATTCACTTGCAGCTTGGTGGCTAGCACCCCTACTTGGCTGGGCATTACAGGCTGGCAGGCATCGGTGGAGCAACAGCAGAGGCCCGGTTAGGGCTTGGTTGCTGGCACCCCTACTCGGCTGGGTGTTGCAGGCTGGCAGGCCTCCAGTTCTCCTTGCTCACTCTATGCTGGGTTCTCCTGTTCTAGTCACCATTACGGCTAGGCATTGAAAGCTACCAGGCATCAGTGAAGCAGCGGCAGAGGCCCAGCCAGTGCTTGGTGGCTAGCACCCCTACTCTGCTGGGCATTGCAGGCTGCCAAGCATCGGCAGAGTAGCGGCAGAGGCCCGGCCAGGGCTTGGCGACTGGCACCCCTACTTGGCCAGATGTTGCAGGCGGCCAGGCATCGGTGGCAGCCTCACTCATGGTGGTGTGTGAGGGAAGCTTAAACTGGGGGGCCAGGAAGCCAATCAGGCATCTAAACCCCATGTCCCCGACCACCGAGAAGGGCTTCCCATCGAGTGCAATCATTTCCCCAACATGTGCGTGGCTTTCAGTTGAAAGCCACGCCACCCTCCATATCCTTCAGCTGCCAATGGAATTGAAAGCTGCCCACACCCCAGCTCTCAATGACGTGGATGGACAGTCCTCACTTCCTGGAACGTAGGCCCCAGGCCCCTGATGGTAGGTCCTGAGGCTGGAGTGACTGTTACTTGATGTAGTGGAATGATGGCTCTCTGTGAGCAGAATGATGTCCCCAGAACCCTGATGATGGGTCCTGGAAGTAGAGTGGCAGCTTCAGGATGAAGTGGAATGACAGCCCTCCCTGCCTGTAATGTAGACCGCAGAACCCTGGTGGTGAGTCCTGAGGCTGGAGTGGCTGGTTGTTTCTTGATGCGGTGGAATGACAACTCCTTGTGAGTGGAATGATGGCTCCGGAACCCTGATGGTGGGTCCTTGGACTAGAGTGGCAGCTTCTGGATAACGTGAATGGACAGCCCCCCGTGCCTGAAGCGTAGGCCCCAGAACCCTAATGGTGTGTCATGGGGCTCAGTGGATGGCTGCCTCTTGATGTGGTGGAATGACAGCTCCCCATGAGTGGAATGATGGCTCCAGACCCCTGATGGTGGGTCCTTGGACTGGAGTGGCTGNTGGAATGACAGCTCCCCATGTGCGGAATGATGACCCCAGAACCCTGATGGTGGGTCCTGGGGCTTGAGTGGCTGGCTGTTTCTTGATGTGGTGGAATGACGGCTCCTCGTGACTGGAATGACGGCCCCAGAACCCTGATGGTGGGTCCTGGGCAAAGTGCTCAAAATTAACCCATAAATATGGAAAACTGTAAAATTTGATATTTGAATTCATAATTGATCCAAATCCATAAATCTATCTGAATTACCATTCCTAGCCACTGAGTTTTTGCAGGCAGAAATTTCCCAGAAAAACCTGATTACTATATTCGTTTTCCATGCTTTTTCAGAGAAAAACAGTGAATTCCTATTTTCACAGAGAAAAACATGGAATTCCAAGTTTGTCTGAGAAATTTTGACCTCAAGAAACTCAATAGCAGAGAAAACTAGGAACCCTGTACATGATACGCTTCCCCCTTGGAAAGTCACCACATGTTCCTTAATCTGTTCATCTTGATCAATAGTAATGCATCTACATCCTGATTTCCTTGCATTTCACTGCCACCCTCCCCTTCCTGTTTCTTTCTGACATTTCCCTTGTGATATCCCTGAATTGAGATAACATGGAATGGAAATATTCCAGAAATATCAAGTCAGCACTCTATGGCCACTAAGAGGTAGGTGGGGAGTGATTCAAACAGAGATGGCTCCCAGAGTGGCTACCCCGGCCTTGGAGGTAGCCACCCTAAATTTGGCTGGCCCTGCACAGTCTGGATTTCCCACCATGGCTCCATGCATGACCATGAGTAGGTGCTCCATTGTTCATGGGCGCACACATCCAGCTGATCCACCTTCAGATGAGCGCTCAGATCTGTGGCACCTGGGTGGCCATGTGGGGTAGCATCTCATCTGAGAACGCTCACTGTATCAGGAACTGAAGCTTGCTCTGGGAAAATTCTAGGCATGCGCAATTCATTTTCTTTATTATGATAACAAAAGTGAAAATTTAGATTTACTTTTTTGTTATTGTAATAACAAAAATGACACACATAAGAGAAACCCTGGCATAGGCTCACTATGTGCATATGATGTTCAGATTTATAAAATTGGGACCCTTTATCACATATTTCTGATATTAGGCAGAGATTATCCTGAAGATGAGAGATACAGCCCTGCAAAATTTAATGTACACTGGTTGGATTAGAAAGATGTTACAGTCAGTTATACATATCTAAGTTAATCACTTATACCACCAGGATCCTTTATCCAATCCTTCTGAAAGTTGGCATAGTTAGTAAGCATGAGGAGTGGTCTAAACATTACTAGCTTCATCTACATTAGATGGGAGAAAAAAAAGTTACAGCACTGAATGTATATGCAGATTTTTGCAGCAGAACACAATTCAACTGCTTATAAAATCGGATTCCTTTATCCAATCTTTCTGAAATCTGTACACCTAATACCTTCCATGGAGGTACAATCCTTTTAAGTGTTATCCAAATATAATTAAAAACAAAAAAGTTAAAGCTTAAAATGTGTTTCCCATTGAAACCAATGGAAATTGAAAATGAAAGCAAAAACAAAAATGAAATTTTGATATTTATGAAAACAAAAATGAAAGATTTAAATAACAAAAACAAACAAAAAAACAAAAAATGACATGGGTCCCTGGTGCACACCTCTAGAAAATTCACCCAACACCAGTACTAAGAGCTAGATCCTTGCAAGCAAACTGTCTGCATCAGGTGGCAGAGAATGTAGGATCATCAAAGGGCATGGGAATTATTAAGGATTTTTCACAACACTCAGAATGTGGGTGTATGCTACTAGCCACTCTAAAAAAGACTGTTGTATGGATTAACTCTTAGTTGTCACTTTTCAGAACTTCTTTACTTTGTGAGTGTATCAGTAATTTCTTCTGCCCGTTAGGCTGGAAAATTTCCATGAAAAAAACAATACTTGCTCCTCTGTAGTTTTTCAAGAAATCTTCCAGGTCTGTTGGAACTATGAAACAAAGGGTCAGTGAAGCAACAAAATAAATATTACCCTACTATTTCCAAAGTTATTGGGGCAGAACTACAGCTGGCATAAAATAAACATAACTGTAATGACTTACATAGTCCTATGACAAATAAAGGCAATTGAGAAACTTGAGTTATTTCATCCAATTGATTTTATCCCTACTTAACTATGGCTCATATTTTCCCATTATAGATCTGGATCATGCCAAAATTATTAAAGTGGTATAGGGTTTTGGAGGTATTACACTTGCATTGTGTGTGTGTGTGTGTGTGTGTCATTTCAGACGTTATGCGTTCCCAGGTCGCCACAGTGAATCCCTAATTGTGGAAAGTTGCCTAGCACCCACCAATGGTTCCAACAGGCCCCAAACAGACATGACGGGAGTGGTACCATGGCAAGGAAACAGAAAGCCAGACCACAATCCAGGATAGCGAAGCGTATCAGACACTGATCCCGGACCATGGCAAGAACCCCCAGAAGCCACCAGAGCATGGTGGGACACAGACATGGCAGGTTCCAACAACAAGACAACCGGTCCCGGATGGTATTGCACAGCCAGCGAGGGAAGCGAGCCCCAAGTCGCGGACAGTGGATGGTGCCCCCCCCAACAAGGGGATGCTGGGTGGTGCGAGCAAGGGAACCACAGTTACAAACAGTCACGGAGGCATCACGAGGGTGGGGTGAGGGCAGAGCACGGACAGTGGTTGGGAGCCATCTGAGCAAGGGGTGGAAAGGTCCACGGGAATCCCCAGTACAGGTGTCAGATAGCAGCGAACAGCTGACCGGAGGGCGGGTCACGGAAACGAACCCCACGGGTACAGATGGTACAGCGGTGCCACACACATGGCCCCAGGGGTGCAGGCAAACCAGCACAGTTGAGCAGCATGGGGGAGGAGGGTGTAGATGGAGCCAGGACAGCAGCGGGTCAACAATCGGAATGATGTAGCAGCTCACAGAACGGAAGGCCAAGGAGGTGCAGGGAGAACTCAGCAAAGGCGATAGTTGGGAGACAGATGATCCAAGAGGGACCTTCAGCCAGCTGTATGGGGTCACGATGGGGGATGGGATGGGGTGGCCCAACAGATGAACATAGTGGGGCCACAGAAACATGCCCTGGCGATAGCCCATCTGTGCCATGTGGTGGGCAACAATATAGTAGGCCTCAAAAGGATCAGGACTGCTAAGCCCAACCTGAACATTGACTCGGGACCACACCTCGGACAGCGCTAGCAGCTTGGGTCAAGTGGGATCGGGCAAGATATAGTTATCTGCAGGGGTCCATAACAGCTGTCCAAGCTCCAACAGGTGGTAATACAATGCCCCATGGGAATGCTGGTGGCCACAGGTCCCTAGGATGAAGCAAAAGTAGGATACAGCCAGGCAGGGCCACCCTCCACCAGACAGGTCTGGAAGCCAGACAAGGGACAGACAAAGAGAGCAGACACCATCTCAGAGGCAGACCATGACACCAATGACACCCTCAACTCCAGAATGTGCCCATCTGGAAAGGTATGGAGGCCCAGCTCCTCAGCATGGAGCCGGCACTTGCAAGCAATAGCCACATATCCAAAGTGGCAGAGGCCCGAGCTCAGACACTGATAGGTATCCGGGAGGGTAGCAGGGGATCCCAGGAGCAGGTGAACACCAGGGGAATGCCACAGGTCAGCTAGAGCCATGGTCTCTCAATAGGTCCAGCAACGCACACCTGATGCAGAACTGCTGAGCAGGATCTCCGATGCAGCAGAAGCAGCAGACATGGTGCAGCTGGCAGAGGGTCTCCTACTCAAGGACAGTGGAGTACCTCAAACCATGGTAGGCAGGGGAGGAAACTAGGGGAGCTCCAAGGCCATGTGATAAGGGTATGGGCAGCACAATGGAATGGCTGGGAAGCGATGCATGGGGAGCGGACACAGCACAGCTGCAGGAACTGAAGCCTGGAGAGGGCCTGCACACAGAGAGTAATGATACGCCCACAACGTTCATTCACCCACACAAGGCCCCGGTAAGCCACCTATATGCTGGGGCACAGCCCTCCCCTGCACCTGAGCACCCAACACCACAATCGCCTATGGTGAGCATCACAAGGAGGCACAGTCCCTACAGGTCGAGCCCCCCGGGATGGGTGAGCGGCCCTGTGCCACCAGGACCACTCAGTAATGCATAGCCCACAACCACTCGGTGCAGCACCTGGGTACAGGCCCAAGGGACAGCCAGTGGCTCATGGGCATGAGCTGGCCACAGGCCCCTTATTGTGAGCCATAACCTGTGGCACAGCTCCAGGAGTGAGCCTCCAAGCACTGTGCCTGTCACCGTACGGCGCTCCTAGGGCACCTACCAGTTCAGGTCCTCGCAGGCACCCGCCATGGATATGAACTGGCGGGGTGCCTCTTGGCTGCTACAGGAGGTCATAGCTGAGTGGTACCACCAGCACACAGAGCTCCAGTGGGTTACATCGGAGCTGCTCAACATGTATGCTGGGGTGCGCGAATGCCTGGCCCAGTTCTCTGCAACCAGCCTGCTCACCCACCACAGGCACCACCACATCCAGGCCATGTGCACAGCATGCAGGCTCTCTGAGAGTTACCGCAGGGCCCTGCTGATTGCACCCACCCGTCCAGCTTCCCTCAGGCAAGCAGCTGCATGCCATGACTGGAGGAGGGCAGCCCTCTACAGTGCTGTCATGCTTGCTATGCTCATTGACAGGTGCCTCTGGACTGTGCCCAGGCCCCAGAAATGGTGGGAGGGGGTTCTGACATGATGGGGCGATGCTGCTTGGAGGGTACACTTCCGGATGGACCAGAGTATCCTCCTGCGACTTGCAGGGCTCCTTCAGCCCTGGATGGAGCATCTGCACACCCCCATGCACTCTCTATCCCTGTCACGCAGTGGGTGGGCATAGCTGTCTGGGCCCTGGCCACCCTGGATTCCTGCCGTTCCATGGCTCAACACATTGGGGTGAGCCTCACAACTGTCACCGGCATCATCTGCGACTTCTGTGAGGCTGTGGAGGTAATCCTCCTTGACCGCATGATCCAGATAATGGATCAGGAGTGATGGCCGGCTTCGAGGCTACCGGGTTCCCTAACTGCCTGGGTGCGATTGATGGCACCCATGTGGGGATCCTCCAACCCCCCACCCACGATGATGCAGCTGAGTACATCAACAGGCACAGTTACCACACATTGCAGCTCCAGGCCATTGTCAACCACCTCCAGTTCATGGACATCTTCACTGGCCACTCCGGCCACAGCTATGATGCCCAGATCCTCGCCATCTCCTCCCTCTTCATACAGATGTACAGGGGGGGACTATGCTGACATGTGGATGACCCGGAGTGAGGGGGTGTTGATGCCACCCTGCATCGTCAGGGACCTGGCCTATCTGCTGGCCTGCTGGCGGTGACCCGGACGGAGGCCCTATTCAAAACCCGGCTGTGCACCGTGAGAACTGTGGTTGAGAGCGCCTTCGGTGCCTTCAAGTAGAGATGAAGGTGCCTTGCTGGGCACCTGGACTACTCAATGGAGACCTCCTCCCTGGTAATCGGTGCCTGCTGCATGTTGCACAACATCTGTGAAAACGGTGAAGCGGCCCTTGGGTATCCCAGGCTATAGTGGCCAGCTGGCCCCGTTCCGCTATACATGAACGAGGCTAAACCCAGGGAATACCGTTATGCTAAGTGGATCCAAGCAGCACTAGCAAAGCACATAACACAGTTTCCCCAGCCCAAGGCTCTTGGGGTCCATGGGGTGGAACCCCCGGCATGCACATGCCCAGGAGTGCCCTAGTCACACCCGCAGAGTTCAGGGTCCCGGTGTGTGTAGCAATTAAAGGCAGACATCATGGTTACAGTGAATACAGTTGTGTTTATTGTGTGTACAGTGCCCCTGTGCCCTATTGCACCTTCGCCTTACTCCTGCCCCCCAGCCCCTCCTGCTTCCTGGGGTGACCCCTCCGTCGCCGTGCTGGTGGATCCATGCTCTGCGAGCCGCCCTCTCCTGCACTGTTGTCCCCCTCCACCACTTCCGTGCTCTGCAACGGCTCCTGACTCTCCTCTGTGGCCAGTGCTGGGGGCCAAATCGGGGCCGGGGCTGACTTCTGTTGCTGCTGCACCTGCCAGGACAGCTGTTGGCATCTCAGCCCCGATGGGATGGGGAGGCGGATGCGAGGGACCTGTGGTCAGGGCTGCAGCTGTAGGATGGGTGGTAGGTTTGGGACTAAGATGCCAACATTGGTTAGCTTGGACAGGCACCCATTGGCTGCACGTGTGCCCCCCCCGGACCGGTGCTGGGGTGGGGTCTGGGATGCCTGCCTGTCTGTCCCCCTTCCCCTTGGGTTGTCGTGTTCCCTCCCCTCCCTCCACGCACCTGTGATCCGCTCCCCCTAGCCTGTTCCCTCATGGTCACCCTTGGCACCCCATCCGGCAGCTCTGGCTACCTTTCCCCTGGATCCCCTGGGATCTGTGTGCATGAGTCGATCTGATCCTCCTAGGATCACCACCCTCTGCCAACCTGTTGGTCTGACCCACCCCCTGCCCTCTCACTTTGACCCACCTGCTGGTGGTGGTGGTGGTGCTGCTCTCTCTCTGCCTCAGCCTCCTGCACCCATGATAGCGGTCCTTTTGTGGGGACGGTCATGGAGGCGTGCCATTGTGTTCCTGTATCCCTACCCCCATGTACCTCCCACCCCCCCTGCCCCCTCCTGGCATCCAGTGGGCCCCATCCCTTCCACTTACTTTCCGCCACGTGTTCCACCACTCCCGGTGCCCGTTCCCCCTCTGTTGCCCCTCCTCTTCCTCAGTCATACCTGTGGTAATGGGGGGGATTGGTTGGTATTGTTTCCTGCCTGTTGTACCCCCTCTTCTCCCTCCCTGGGTTTCTGTGGGCCCCTGGGCCATCCACACCCTGTGACTACCTCCTATGTCCATCTCTGAGTCCTCTGTGGCTGGGAGTTCAATGGGCTCTGCTCGGAGTGATCCCCTCTCGTCCACTGGCTCAGGGTGACCAGCATGTCATCATTATAGCCCAACCCCAAGTGCTGTTGTGGGATCCCCATGCCTGTCCATTATGGGGGTCTGGTGCTCCCCAAGATACCGGGCTATTCTTCTTTTTTTTTTTTTCAAAAAAAAATTTTTCACATTTTTTTTCCTCATTAAATATTTTAACAATAACAAACATGTTCTAAGCTATTACATAAATTAACATATATTAACAAATTCTGTCAAGGTGTTTATGATTTTTTCTTATATATTGTAATCCACCAGGAATGATTTCGTTTCTTCTTTTACAGTGTGTCCTTCTGTGCTTTCTATGCATGGAAACAATCTGGTAGTAAATTTCTTTGATTTATTTTCTTGGTTTGCTGCTATTTTTTCCATTGAATACATGTACCATAGTCATTTTACCCATTCATTTTCTGTCAGGTTTTTTGCTGTTTTCCAGTTTCTGGCTATGATGTTAAGTCCTGCTAGTGTCATTAGTGTGCAGGTTTTTCGATGGTGTTTCATGAGTGGAAGGTCTGAATATAGTCCCAATAATTCTGTTTCTGGGTGAAATGGTATGATGAGACCTGTAACTTTCATCATTTTTGAGCAGATTATACTCCATAATTGTTGAATTTTAGGACAAGACCACCAACAGTGCAGGTATGTACCTTGTTCTCTGCAGTTTCTCCAGCACCGATTGAGGCCTGTGCCATCCATTTTTAAAAATTGTATTGGAGTTAAATAATATCTTAAAATTACTTTAATTTGTGTTTCTTTGATTTCTAATGCCGGACTATTCTTCTTGAGGTACTGGTCCGCTGGTGTCAGTCGGTGCACCCGATGCTTCCATGGGCGGTGGGATGTCCTCCCATCCGGCACTGTGTCATGGCACTCCTTACCACCCAGGGGGCCATGATGGATTCCTTCATGTGCAGGATTCGGTCTAGGGCATCATAGTAGGGCGCAGTCCACGCTGCATGACTGGACCTCTGGTTATTGTCCTTGATGTGCTTGTACCCCCTCTTGAGTTCCTTAGCCTTGGACCGGCACTGTGCTGCCAACCTCTGATACCTGGCCTCCCCCATTTCCCTCACTATCTGGTCAAACACGTGGTCATTGCGCTCTTTGACCACAAGCATTATCTGGTTTTCTAGGGACCCCCAGATCTTGATGAAGTCCTGGGTCTCCTGGACTCCCCACTGCCCCCCTCTCTAATACCTCCATCTCTCTGCTGGCCCCTCCATCTCCGGTGCCGCTGCCTCATCCTCTGACTCTTCCAGTTACCCCCTGTTGGGGTCCTGTGGGGGTTCCGGGGCTTTGTCCCATTTCCTGGACTGTTGGGGGGACATGGGGGGTTGAGGGCCATGGATGTGCCGTTCCTGCCCCTGCTTCTTGCCCTTTCTTCATGGCTGTCCAGTACCCTTGCACACACACACCTGGCCATCCCATGGTGGTCTCCCTACCCATTTGCGGGGGGCCTATGTCCCCTGTTTGGTATCCCCCTGTGGGGCAGGTTGCTCCAGGTCCTGCTGCTGCTCTTCGTGCTCCATCGCTGTCATGATCTCCTATCTCTCCGCTCTCTCTTCCTGTCTCATCACCTCATTCCCCTGGTGCTTTGTGTCCCTTAAATATCCCTCCTTGTTCCGTTTGTTGGCCGTTGCCTGGCAGCGACACTGTGTGCATTTCCAAGAGTGTGGAATTGTTTTTGGTGATCACGCCTGGTGGTTATATTTCTTATATTTGCCATTCAGACATTACTTTTGGCCGTTTCCCAGTTGGGATTGCATTGACCACAGTTCTGGAGATGGTTCCATCCTGGATCATTTCAGACATTACACTACCACAGAGAACCACGGTGAACCCCCCATGACTGTAACATCTGTAGGGAGTTCCACCAGATGTTCACCCCAGTGAATACCTGGTGGGGATCCCTTTTTAAATTTTATTTATTTATTTATTTAGAATTTATATCCGACCTCTCCTACCCTCAGGGCAGTCCAGGGCGGCAAACAACATTCAATAAAAACAATACAAACATTTAAAAACAATTTAAAAATACAATATGTGGGGAAACCCACCACCACCACCACCACCCCTACCCCTCACCAAAAGCCTGATGGAACATCCAGGTCTTACATACATGCAGAAACAGTAGGAGATTGGGAGCCAACCAAGCCTCTTCCGGGAGTGAATTCCACAGCACAGGGGCGACCACCAAAAATGATCTGACATCAGTGGCCACCCGCCTCACCCGGGGAACCTCCAAAAAGGCTCTCATGGACGATCTCAAGGGTCGCACGGGCACATGGGGAGTGAGGCGGTCCCGCAGATAAGCAGGGCCCAGACCGTGAAGGACTTTAAAAGTTAAAACCAGCACCTTGAACCTGGCCCTGTACTTTATAGGCAGCCAGTGCAGAGCCTGGAGCACTGGTATCATGTGCTTCCTGCGACCCACCCCCATAAGGAGACGGGCCGCAGCATTCTGCACCAGCTGCAGCCTCCAGACCAGCTTCTCAGGCAGCCCCACATAGAGTGCGTTGCAGTAATCCAGCCTCAAGGTGATGAAGGCATGGATGAGAGTGGCAAGGTTATTGAGAGTCTGAGAGATACGGCCGCCACCGGCGGACAAGATGTAACTGCCAAAATGCACTCCCCACCACGGCCACAACTTGAGATTCCAGGCTGAGTTGTGAATCGAGGCGCACACTCAGACTCCGCACTTGAGAGACCATGGGAGGGCGAATCCCCTCAACAATAGGAGATTCAACCACCTCCAGGTCCCCCGTGCTGTCACCCACCAACATCACCTCCATCTTGTCAGGATTCAATTGCAGATGGCTCAACCTCATCCAAGTCCCCACAGTTGACAGGCACTGGGAAAATAAGGAGACTGCATGGCCTGGGTCGATGGAAAAGGAGAAGTAGAGCTGAGTGTCATAAGCATACTGATGACACTGCATGCCCTGAAACCCCCTCATGATCTCCCCTAATGGCTGCATATAGATGTTAAACAAGAGGGGGGACAGAATGACACCCTGCGGGACTCCACATGTGAGCTCCCGGGGGGAAGATGTACACTTCAAAGCAAACAAAAATGCTATGTGAAACATGGATGAATATAAAAAAAAAATTATATAATAAACCAAGAAAATGCAAATAAATATAATAAAAACTGCAATACAATCATAAAAACAATCTACAGCCCGATGCGTTTCGGGTACAAAAAAACCCTTCTTCAGGGGTGTAGAGATGAATTTTGCAGTCAAGAATCAGGAAATAACTCCTGTTGGCCAAATAAATCCCAATAGGCACTTAAGAATGTTGAAAAACATCTATATAGATGGCTCACAATGGCTCCACAGCCTTGTGACTCCACAATACTTAACAGCACTGGGAACTCACGATCTCCCCTAATGGCTGCATAAAGATGTTAAACAAGAGGGGGGACAGAGTGGCACCCTGTGGGACTCCACAAGTGAGACCCCGGGGGGAAGATGTACACTCTCCCAAGACCACCCGGTGAGTTTTCCCGGTCAGGAACCAACGAAACCAGTCCAAGACCATTCCTCCAATTCCGGCACGGTCCCGCAGGCGAGTCACCAACACCTCATGATCGACTGTGTCGAACGAAGCTGAAAGGTCTAGCAGGACCAGTAAGGTCTGATGACCCTGGTCCAACGCCAGATGAAGATCATCAACCAAGACCACCAAGGCCGTCTCCGTACTGTACCCAGGTCAAAACCCAGACTGGGAGGGATCGAGGAAACCAGTGCGGTCCAGATGTTCCTGGAGCTGCAGTGCCACAGCCCGTTCAATAATCTTCCCTAACAAGGGAAGGTTAGAGACCGGCCGATAACTGGCAGGAGCAGCAGCATCAAGAAATGGTTTCTTGAGCAGGGGGTCTAACCATAGCCTCCTTTAGGCAATCAGGCACCCTGCCCTCCTGAAGGGAGGCACTAACCACCCCAGTCAGCAATGGCCGTAACGTCTCCTGGCTAGCTTTCACCAACCAGGACGAGCATGGATCTTGCTCACAAGTAGTGGCACGAACAGATGGTCAAAGGGTGGCACCTGCCAATGTGAAGTCCTTGTTGAGACAAGGACTTCACATTGGCAGGTGCCACCCTTTGACCATGCTTTCAGACCTCTGGCCGCTCGGCGGTCCGGAAGCGTGGTTAGCTGGACCTCAGCCGGGAATCCGCGGAAGGTAACGTCTGTTACCTCCACTGATTCTAGGCCGTGGCCCAGACCCCGGGAGCCAGGCGGGCGGCCACGGGAACGTGGGGGGGCTGGGCTGAGCGGCTGCACGTTGCACCGCGCAGCCCTTTCCCTTCCCCGATCCACCGCCGGAATCCAGCCAGCACGTCTGTTGACCGACCAGCTGGATTCCAGAGGGGGATGAAAAGGTGATTCCGTGCCATGGCCCGAGGAAGATCCCGGCACATCTGAAATCACCCCCTAAGTTCGAAATGTCTGAAATTACTGTGTGTGTGTGTGTGTGTGTGTGTGTGTGTGTGTGTGTGTGCTGTGCTTTTCTTTAATCTAGGCGTGGTCAAACTTCCTAATGCCAAGACTCAGATACCAAACTTTTCATAGGACACGCACACACAGGTGCACACACAAATCTCTCCCGCTTCATGAGTGATTGGTGGAGCTCCTGCTTTGCAATTCTGGCTGCTGCGACCTGGGTGCAAAGAAATAAAACAAAAGATCATCAAGGCAGCACAAGGCCCAGGACCAGCTTTCTCCAAGAACAGCCCTTGAAATTCCCAAGAGCTGTACTGCAGATTTTGAACCACACTTTGGCAGCCAGACTCATTAATAAATTAATGAATTCTGCTAATGTACACACTTGAAGCAGGTAAGTTACCACAACTCTAATAGGGGAGAGATGGGGGAGGGAGGGAAGCATGGGTGGACTGCTGCAGGGAGAATGCCTATTTTTCTGTTTTGATCCTGCACAGAGCCTGCAGGTGATGGCTGTTGAGGGAGCATTGAGATGGATTACCCAGTGTCCATCCTGACCATAGCATAATTTATTAATTTATCAATGATTCTGGTTGTGAAAATCAGGAGATTACCATAAATTTCATGAGATTGGTATGGTGGTGTTTTTGGTTTTTTTTAAATGTAAGTTTGGGGTGTTTTATTTATCAACTCTTGGGAACCAGAGCAGCTTAATGTAATAAAAACAGCAAATAATAAAATACAAATAAATCACACATACAAAAAATGTCTCACTCTGCACTTCTCATTCTCACGCTTTGGCCTCCTCCACTCTCCACACATATTCTCCCTTAACAATACAACAATATAAGTAGTGCCATACTGGGTCAGACCAATGGTCTATCTAGCCCAGGACCCTGTTTCCAACAGTGGCCAATCACGGTGGCTTGGGAGTAGCACCCAACACATCACAATGGGGGATCCATTCCCTGTTGTTTTCCCCCAGCTCTCTTCATGTTCCCTGATCCTGTCTGGCTAATAGCTGCTAATGGACCTATCTTCCAGAAACTTGTCCAAAGCTCTTTTAAACTCAGCTATAGTAATAGCCCTTACCACAGCCTCTGGCAGTAGATTCCACAACCCAATTATACACTGAGTGAAAAAATATTTTCTTTTATTTGTTTTAAACTTGTCACCCATGAGTTTCATGGAGTGTCCCCTAGTTCTAGTACTAGCTGAGAGGGTAAATAACTGCTCCTTGTTTATTAGTTCCACCCCACTCATGATTTTATAGACCTCTATCATATCTCCTCTCAGTC
>QEPC01001365.1:930026-952169 GCA_003113815.1 Sphenodon punctatus
GCCCTTACCACAGCCTCTGGCAGTAGATTCCACAACCCAATTATACACTGAGTGAAAAAATATTTTCTTTTATTTGTTTTAAACTTGTCACCCATGAGTTTCATGGAGTGTCCCCTAGTTCTAGTACTAGCTGAGAGGGTAAATAACTGCTCCTTGTTTATTAGTTCCACATCACTCATGATTTTATAGATCTCTATCATATCTCCTCTCAGTCATCTCTTCTCCAGACTGAAGAGCCCCAACCTACCAAGCCTCTCCTCATACGGGAGCCCTTCCATGCCCTTGATCGTTTTTACCTTTTCTAGTTCAGCTATGTCATTTTTGAGATGGGGCAACCAGAACTGCACACAATATTCGAGGTGCGTTCGCACCATTGATTTGTATAGTGGCATTGTGACATCCTCAGTTTTATTCTCTATCCCGTTCTGAATAAATCCTAACATTCTGTTTGCTTTTTTAACTGCTGCTGCACACTGCGCTGTGGATTTCATTGTATTGTCCACAACCATCCCTAGATCCTTTTCTTAAGTGCTAACTCCTAGCTTAATACCCAGCATTTAATACGCATAGTTTATTTTTCCTTATGTGCATCACTTTGCACTTGTCCACATTAAATCTCATTTGCCATTTAGATGCCTAGGCACCCAGTGTTGTAAGGTCCTGTTGCAGTTCCTCACAGTCTGCTCATGTTTTAACTACCTTGAATAACTTGGTGTCATCTGTAAATCTGATCACCTCACTCTTAACACCTTTTTCCAAACCATTAGCGAATACATTAAAAAGCACAGGTCCCAATACAGATCCCTGAGGCACAACACTTTTTACATCTCTCCATTGTGAAAACTGGCCATTTAGTCCTACCCTTTACTCTATCTTTCAATCAGCTTCTTATCCATAGTAAGACACTACCTCCTATTTCTCAAGATTCTCTCATCAGGGACCTTACCAAACGCTTTCTGGAAATCCAGGTACACTACATCTACTGGGGGTAATTTCAGACATTACGAGATCACAGTAAACCACACTCAACCTCGCAGCAGGGCCAAAGAGCCCCGAACGTCTGATCGGCATTTGCCAGATGTTCAACGCAGACAATCACCAGTAGGGGACAAAGCCAACCACCCGTCTGGCGGTTGGGACCTGACCATCTCCGGAAGTGTGGTCAAAACAATTCACACCAGGAAACCCAAAAAAGTAATGACTGAATGGCAACCACCAGCCGGAAGCAAACAAAATGATCCCCAGTCGGGACGAAAGCACGCAGTGTCGCTGCCAGGCAATGAGCAACACACAGACCAGGGAGGGAGATTTAAAGGGCACACAGCAGCAGGGGAACGTGGTGGGATGGACCAAGATGGAAGGGAGAGGAGCGCAGAGGGTGAGCGAGGAAGGGAAAAGCAGGAGGAGGTGGTGCTGGAGATGGAGGCGGTGGTGGAGGAGCAGCAGCAGCTGGGGCAGAACACCCCAGAGGGGACCTGTCTGGCAGAGGGGGGCCCTGCCCTGGCTGTTTCCTTCTTTGGCTTCCTGTGGGTACCAGCGGTTACGTGGGTCGGCATATCACCACCTGTTGAAGTTTGGGCACCTTCCATGGCCCCCTGCTGCTCTCTAGGGGTGGGACAACCAGATCATCCTGTATCCGATACTGCCGGTATTTGGTGTACCGGCAGTATCAGATTAAACCCAGTAATCCAGCCCATTTACCAGATTCCCCCATACCGGATTTTTTACATTGCGGCCATTCACATGAATGGCCACAATGTAAAAAAAACACACCAAAAAAACACCCACTTTACTTTCCCTCCCCAGTCCAGGCTCCGCGGGTGGAAGGGGGAACACCCCCAACCCACCCTGCCCAGCCTGGGTTTTAAAATTTGTTTTTCCCCCTGAAGTCCTTGCTAGTGCGGACTCTGGGCTGCCACCGGCGACCCGGAGCCCGCACCAGCAGGTACAATCCCTGGGGTGGGGGTGGTTTAACACACCCTCCACCCCAGGGATCAGATCACCCTACCTAATCCTACCTCCTCACCCAGGGATCGCCTACCTTGCGCTCCGGGCGGCGGCGTCCGACTCTGGTGGCTTCAGCGCTGGCTGTGGCTGCCAGCTTCAGCACTACTAGGCCTTCCGGGGAAACCCGGAAGTTCACCGGAAGACCTAGTAGCGCTGAAGCCCGCAGCCACAGCCAGTGCTGAAGCCGCCAGAGTCGGACCGCCGCTGTCGCTGCCTGGAGCGCAAGGTAGGCGATCCCTGGGTGGGGAGGTAGGGTGATCCCTGGGGTGGGGTGGGTGTTAAACCACCCACCACCCCAAGGATCACCCTATTACCTGCTGGTGCGGGCTCCGGGTTGCCGGCGGTGGCCCGGAGCCCGCACTAGCAGGGACTTCGGGGGGAAATTATTTTTTTTAAAGCCAGGGTGGGTGTGGGGTGCTGCCCCTTCCACCTGCACAGTCTGGGAGGGGAAGGAGGGAGGTTTTTTGTGTTTTTTTCCATTGATTTCAATGGGGACAGTTCCCCATTGAAATCAATGGAACAAATCCGGTACCGGTAAACTGGTACACAGATCCGGCAATCCGTTTTTAAAAAATCTGTAACCAGTAAATCCGGTAGCCGGTATTTGCCCCAATGTCCCACCCCTACTGCTCACTACGGATTGTTGGAGCCCACCGGAGTGGAGCTGGTGGCGTGGCTGGTGTGTGGTCCCATACTGATGTTCAGGTGTGG
Source organism: Sphenodon punctatus (assembly GCA_003113815.1). NCBI lineage: Eukaryota > Metazoa > Chordata > Lepidosauria > Sphenodontia > Sphenodontidae > Sphenodon > Sphenodon punctatus. Next base: position 932,745 of record QEPC01001365.1, read on the forward strand.
CTCGCCGTGTAGAATCCATTCGAGGCCTACTACCTCATCGCCCACCACATGTCTGTGCTGGGCTACCATTGAGACATGCTTCAGTGGACCACTACGTACATCTGGTGGGCCACCCTGCCCAGGGCCCCTTTGTGACCCCCTGCAGCTGGCTGTGAGGCCTTTCATGTCTTTGGAGCCCTGGATGCCGGCTACACCATGTGCTCCCACCTCCCCCATGCCCCCTTGGGTCACTTTCTGCTTGCTCCATGCTGTACCAGGCTCGCTGCTGTTCAGGCTTGTTCCATGGGTTCCGTTGCCCTTGCCTGTGTCTCTGTGCCCCCTTCTCAGGCACCCCCTGGCCTTTGCTGCCTGTGGTGTTACCCTCCATGCCTGGCCCCTCCTGTGGCTGTGTCCTGCTCTCCAAGCCAGCTACCAGCTCTCCAGGTGGTGTTGTCGTCCCTTGTCTGTCCGCCCGCTCAACTGTGTCTGTGGCCCAAACCACCCCCTCTGGGTGCCTCTATGACTATGCAGGTCTGGGGACCCCGGACTGAAGGGATGGGCGAACAGAATGCAGTTCAGATGTTTGGTAGCTCAGTTCGAAACCCGAGTTTGGGTTCAATGGTTTGGTTCAACCGAGTTCGGGTTAACCAAACTTAGCCGAACAGTCAAAAATAGCACTATGGAAACCGAAACCTACATTTTCGGCCCTGAAAAGATGTTTTTCCTGCCCCCAAACTCATCCAAACTCATCCAAACATGACCAAACTGTTTGGTCATTTGAGAGTTCGGTTTGGATGTTCGGTTCGGATGTCTGAACAGACCGACTTCAGTCTGAAATCCGAACATCCAAACCGCGTTCACTCATCCCTACTGGACTGCTCCTCCCAGTGACCTCTGGTGGGGGGTGGTGGTCGTCACCTGTGCAGCGCATCGGTTCTGACTCGCCTCCATCCCCATCTGCGTCTTTGCACCAGCACGGGTAATCCCAGCCTGCCTCCTGGACCTGCCTTGCACCACTCCGGTGCCATTACCTACTTGTTTGCCCTTCCCCTGTGACATTGCTCTGTACCTGTGGGCACCCCCGTGCCTTGGGCTGCCTGTGTTGCTGTTGGGTGACCCTTGCTGACAGTGCTGTTGGTGAGGTTCTGGGTGCCATTCCACATGTCCTGCTCTGTTCCCGGACCAGTCCCCTCCACTTCCTTGGCCCAGGGCTCCCCCCCTTTGTCCATTGTGCTTTGTGTGTTGGCTGTCCAGGTGTGCTCCCCCCCTTCCTTCCTTTCCCATTTGGGTGGGTTTGCACCTGGGCGTGTGTTCATGTTGGGTGTTCCGCTGTGTTCTCGGTGTCCCTGTGCCTGTTCTGTGCACCACCTTGGCCTCTCTTCTCCTTCCTCCCCCCCCCCTTCCTATTTCCCTTGTGTGGGTGTTTCCTTTTGGTGCTTTTAGCTTCCTTTGCCCCTGGTTGGCCATGTCTACGTCCCGCCCCTCCCCGGTGACTTCGGGGTGTTCTGACCACAGCCCGGAATTGGTGTAACATCTGTTGCAGTGCCCTGGGTCATGGTCCTGCCATCCATTTCCCTGCCATGGTTCTGCTCCCGTCACGTCTGTTCGGGGCTGTTCTGGACCACGGGGGGCAGAGGGGAGCTGGCTTGCCACTTTTGGGAATCCACTGTGGTGACCCGGGAGTGCTTAACTTCTGAAATTACCCTGGGTCTCCCTTGTCCACATGCTTATTTACACCCTCAAAGAATTCCAAAGGGTAGTGAGGCATGACTTAACTTTACTAAATCCATGTTGACTCTTCCCCACTAAGTCTTGTTTGTCAACGTGCCCTGTAATTCTGTCCTTAATGATGGTTTCCACCATTTTGCCCGGCACAGACGTCAAGCTTACTAGTCTGTAGTTTCCAGGATCGCCTCTGGATTCCTTTTTATATATTGGGGTTACATTTGCCACCCTCCAGTCCTTGGGTACAGTGGCAGAGTTTAGCGACAGGTTACAAATGACTAACAGTAGGTCTGCGATTTCATATTTGAGTTCCTTCAGAACTCTGGGGTGAATGCCATCTGGCCCTGGTGACTTGTTAGTATTCAGTTTGTCAATTTGCCCTAGAACATCCTCCAACATCACATTGATTTGTAACAGCTCTTCCAATTCCTCACCCACAAAGCAAGGATCCGGCGTGGGTACCTCCCCCAAATCCTCCGCAGTGAAGACCGATGCAAAGAACTCATTCAGCTTCTCTGCAATGTCCTTATCCTCCCTGAGCGCCCCTTTTACTCCCTTGTCATCTAATGGCCCAACTGACTCCCTAGCAGGCTTCTTGCTTCTGATGTATTTGAAAAAGTTTTTGTTGCTTGTTTTTGCCTCTTTAGCAAGCCTCCCTTCAAAATCTCTCTTGGCCTGTCTTGTTAACACTTTACATTAATGTTGCCGGTATTTATGCTCTTTTGTGTTATTTTCATTGGGACTAGCCTTCCATTTCTTAAAGGATGCCTTTTTGGCTCTAATAGCCTCCTTCACCTCCCCATTTAACCAAAGTGGAAGATGTTTGGTCTTCCTGCTTCCTATTTTAACTTGTGGGATGCATTTAATCTGGGCTTCCAGAAGGGTGCTTTTAAATAGCCTCCATGCCTCTTGCATATGTGTACCCCTTGCAACTGGGATTTTTAGTTTCTTTTAAACTAATTTCCGCATTTTGTCATAGTCTCCCTTTTTAAAGTTAAATGCTACTGCTGTACTTTTCTTTTTCCCTACAGAAATTATGTCAAATGTGATCATATTATGTTTGCTATTGCCTAGTGACTACACCACCGTTACTCCTTGCACCAGGTCCTGTGGGCCACTCAGGATTAGATCTAGAATAACTCCTCCTCTTGTTGCTTCCAGAACCAGCAGTTCTAGGAAGCAGTCATTTAGGACATCCAGAACATTGATCTCCATGTCCCACCCCGAGGAAACATTCCCCCAATCAATATTAGGGTAATTGAAGTCACCCATTATTATCATGTTGTCGACTTTAGTAGCCTGTCTAATCTCTTTTAGCATTGCTTTATCAGTCTCTCTGTCTTGGTCAGGGGAACGATAGTATACCCCTACTGCGTTACTCTTCCCCTTTATACCTGGAATTTCTATCCAGGTCTTCGACAGTGGCCAATCTCTTTCTCTTGGGAGTAGTACCCAACAGGTCAGAATGGGCAATAAATTCCCTGTTGTTCCAGTTCCCAACAGTAACAGTTTACAATCCCAAACCCCTCCAACTCCTACCTTTCTCTCACTCAGAGGGGCACTGGTTGTCCCTAAATCCTTCTCTCCTTGCAGTCCCCATACCAACACCAAAATTAAACCTAATCTTATAAAACTCCCACTCTGTCACAACTAGAATCCATGGCCCCTGGCACAGCAACCACAAAGCTTGGCTACTGAGCCACACTACAACTGTGACTTGTCTGATTCATAGCCTCCTCCCCTGCCCCCCCCCCCAAAAAAAATATGTGTGGTGTTAGAAGGTGAAGAGAGGATATGCTCTGAGAAAACCTGTTGGTGAAAATTTGTTATACAGACTCTTACTTCTTGTGGGTTGAGTTATCTTTTTATGGATAATACTAGATTGGCTTTTAACCAAGGATAAGTTTTTATTTTTGCAGAGGGTGAGTGATATTGCTTGTCAAAATGATTTTGCTATCATTCACGCTTATTGCGTTGCTTCACTGTACATTCTATAGAAGGCAGATGGTTTTATGGAATACTATTTGTCAATGGGTTTCAGAGGGAAGTTTAATGCTGCATACTGCAGACTATGTTCACGGATAGAAGATGCCAGGTACGAGGCACTTGAGACTTTGTCCCTGCCAGTCAGGTGTTATTGAAAATACAGTTCAATATGTTATAGAGTGCTCACTTTAGAAAGACTTAAGAGATGCCTGGCTTTGTCGCAGCACGGCCCGCCTCGCGCCTGCAACGCAACATGCTCCGAGTCGCTAAGCAACCCAGGAGCACACACAGAGACACCGGGACAGCCAGCGAGAGCAGCAGTGAGGCGGGATCGGCACCGACACGCCACACACGCACCACAGAGATCACCCCGCCCAGGCGCAATTCATGCCTGGTGGGGCATCAGGTGAGGTAGGGGGAGGAATCCCGCCCCACACGCTGCAGCTACAGCACACAGATTACTATAAGAGAATCGGTGGGACAGACATACCCCACCAGTAATCATTTATGAGAGGCTGGCCCCTTCCTGTGCGCTTGTATCTGTGGGTATTTTCAGACGTTACGATCCCATGCTCAGCCACGGTGAATACCCACATGGTGAGCAAAGAACCATATCATCTGTTGGCCCGACAGGTGATTCCCACCAGATGTTCACCCCCATGAATCACGGGCGGGAATCTCATTGACCACGCAAACGGCTCTCCTGCCCGGACCATGACTATTTGCATGGTCAATGAGATTCCTGCCCGTGATCAATGGGATCATCACATCTGTCCCCTGACCACACCCAGAATCAGCGGTTGTGCCCGCCGCTGATTCCAGCCCATGGTCAATGCTCCGGGGGCAAGCGGAGCATTGGCTGCGGCTCCCACCCATCTCCCAGGGGGCGGGCAGTCTAGGGAGCATGGGGCTGTATGGCTGCATATTTAGCCACGCAGTCCTGCTCCCTCCCCAGATTCCCCTCTGGGATCAGCCAGTACGTCTGTTGGCCGTGCCGTTCTGATCCCGTTAGGGGATCAATTGGTGATTCCATGACAGGGACAATACTGAGCCCGTCACATCTGAAAATACCCTGTGACTCCCTTGATCTTGTCCTAGGTATCTCTGGCAGTGTAGTGAATGTGATCCTTGTTCCCCCCTCCCTTGGAGTGAGTGCGAGAGGACTGAGAAGCCCCTGTGTTTACTCCCTTTCATTGAGAGACTGGTGACTGCTAGTGAAATTCCTCGTGCCTTGATACGCAATTGCCCTTCTCTTTCCTCCCCCCCTCCTCACCTATCCCTGATCGTAGGACCTCCCCCCAACCTCACCAGCTCCCCCCTGCTCCCCCTCCTCTGTCCCCACACCTAGGTTTCCCAGCCCCTGTGTTCTTCCCTCCTCCCCACACCTCCTGGATCACAGTGCCCTGGGTCCTGCTGCGGCTGCAAGAACAACTGTGAGTATTCATTGTGTTCCCAGTGTCCTTTGGGGCTTTTGGTGTCCTCTACTCCCCTATGATGAGTTGGGTTGCCTTCCAGATAGGAGCAAAAGCCCAAATACGACCCTGAGGGATTAACCTACACCTCGAGTGATCCAGTTGGGAGAGGAACTGGCCCCTTCCCTCTCCCCCTTGTCTCTCCCATCCGTTTTCCTCCCCGTTCCCCCTTATCCCGTGGCAGGCTTAGACTGCTGCTACAGAAAGTTGTATACTTTTCTAGTCACAGACAGCTTATTTGGCTGCTGCAACAAAAGGATCCTTTTTTCTGTTGGAAAATTGGCAATGTTTGCTTATTTGACTGAACAGCGTAGGTGAAGATACCCTCTACTATAACGGAAACAACTTTTGGGAGAAGATGTTGGTTGTAGGCTTTTTATAATATGTATATAGGATTATATTATTTATTCCTTATTTGTTTATTTTATTATTGTTTTTTATTATATTTGTCATTTAAAATTGGACCCAGCCATGACAAAAGCTAATGCTGAATAAATGAAATGAATATAAAATCATAAGAATATAAGCCAAGAGCACTTTCCACCAACTCCATCTGGTGAGGAGGCCGCAGCCTTTTCTTTCGGAGTCAGATCTGGCCACTGTCCTCCATGCTTTCATCACCTCGAGGCTAGCTTACTGCAACACACTCTGTGTGGGCCAACTTTTGATGACTCTTTGGAAGCTGTAACTGGTGCAGAATGGGGCAACTCGGCTCCTTTCAGGGATGAGTTTCTGGGAGCACATTACACCAGTGTTTCTGGTCTCCACTGGCATTGTATAGCTTTCCGGGTAAAATTCAAGGTGCTGGTTATGACCTGTAAAGCCCTAAATGGTCTGGGTCCCATATATCTGACGGACCGCCTGTCCTACATGTCCCAATGTGACCCTTGTCTGTAGAACAAAGGTGCGCAGGAGGGTATTCTTGGTTGCTGCCCTGGTTTTGAGAAAATCCCTACCCCAGGAGGTTCACTTGAGCCCATGCCTAAGCATCTTCCGGAGGTGGGGTAAAAAAATGTATTCGAAAAGGCATTTAGGGTGTAGGCTTTTTATAATATGTATATAGAATTATATTTATACTTTATTTGTTTATTTTATTTGTTCTGGCAACAAATTCCTGTGTGTTGACTGAAAAAATGCTTTATTTTATTTGTTTTAAATCTGCTACCAGTTAGTTTCATGGAGTGTCTCCTAGTTCTAGTACTATCTGAGAGGGTAAATAACCACTCATTCCACTCAGCACATGATTTTATAAACGTCTATTGTATCCCTTCCCAATTATCTCTTCTCCAAGCTGATGAGCCTTAACCTATCTACCTTCTCTTCATATGGAAGCTGTTCCATACCCTGGATCATTTTTGTTGCCCTTCTCTGTACCTTTTCTAGTACTACTATGTCTTTTTTGAGAAGGGGCGACCAGAACTGAACACAATATTCAAGGTGCAGTTACACCATAGACTTATATAGTGGCATTATGATATTTTCAGTTTTATTCTCTATCCCTTACTGAATAATTCCTAACCTTCTGTTTGCTCTTTTGACTGCTGCTGAACATTGAGCTAAGGATTTCAATATATTGTCCACAATGACTCCAAGATTCTTTTCCTTAGTTGTAACCCCTCATTTAGAACCCAGCATTGTATGTGTATAGTTTGGATTGTTTTTCCCTATGTAAATCACTTTGATCTTAATTATCCACATTAAATTGCATCTGCCATTTGGCTGCACAGTCACCAAGTCTCACAAAATCCTCATGCAATTCTTCACAGTCCAGTTGGGTTTTAACTACCTTTAATAACTTTGTGTTATCTGAAAATCTGATCACCTCACTCTTTACTCCTTTCGCCAGATTATTAATGAATATATTAAACAACACTGGTCCCAGTACAGATCCATGGGGCACTCCACTAGTTAACTCTCTCCACTGTGAAAGCTGTCCATTTAGTCATACTGTTTGCTTCCTATTTTTTAACCAGTTGCCGATCCACAATAGGACACTGCCTCTTATCCCATGACACTTTAACTTTCTGCAAGGGTCTCTCATGAGTGACCTTATTAAATGCTTTTAGAAAGTTCAGCTACACTATATCAACCTTTTCACCCTTATCCACATACTTATTATTTACACCCTCAAAAAAAATCAATAGATTAGTGAGACATGACTTCCCTTTGCTATCTCTGTGTTGACTCTTTCCCATTTTTTGATATGCTCAGTAATTCTATTCTTAATAATCATTTCAACCAGCTTGACTTGCTGGTCTGTAGTTTCCAAAATTACCTCTAGAGCCCTTTTAAAATACTGGCATTATATTTGCTACCTTGGAATCCTCTGGTACCATGGCAAATTTTAGCAAAAGGTTACAAATTACCAATAATTAATTTGGTTAAGTAGGTCTGCAACTTCATATCTGAGTTATTTCAGAACTCTCTGATGAACACCATCTATCCTGGTGGTTTGGTACTATTTAGTTTGTTAATTTGCTGTAGAACCTCCTCCAGAATCACACTTATTTGTGATAGTTCTGATTCTTCACCTACAAAGACAGTCTCGCGTGAGTATCTCCCCAACATCCTCAGTGGAACAGTCTTTGGTGAAGACCAAAGCAAATAATTCATTCAGCTTCTCTGCAATGTCCTTGACCTCCTTGAGTGTCCCTTTCACCCCTGCTCATCTAATGGCCCAACTGACTCTCTGGCAGGCTTCTGATGTACTTGAAAAAGTTATTATTATTTTTTGCATCCATAGCTAATCACTCTTCAAATTTCCTCTTTTTGCCAGTCCTATTAACGGTTTACATCTAATTTGGCAATGCTTATGCTATTTCCTAGTCTCTTCATTAGGAGCAGTTTTCTATTTTTGTAAAGGATGTCTTTTTGGCTCTAATAGCCTCCTTCACCTCCCTATTTAGCCACCCTAGCCAATGTTTGGTCCTCTTGCTACCTTTCATTATTTGTGGAATACATTTAATCTGCACTTCTAAGATGGTGTTTTTAAATAATCTTCATGCCTCTTGCATGCATTTAACACTCCCAACTTCCCCTTTTAGTTTCCCTCTAACTTATTTTTTCATAGTTCCCCTTTTTAAAGTTAATGTTACTGCAGAAGTATCCTCAGTGAAAGAGGATACATCATTTGAAAGGCAGGTTCCAGCTAGGGGTTCATTTCCCACCATACCAGCTTGTGTGGGACCTTATCAAATACTTTCTAAAAATCCAGGTAGACTATGTTGACCAGCTCACCTTATCCACATGCTTATTTGGTATTGCTCTATAAAGCCCCACACGGTCTGGGCCCCTCATACCTCAGGGACCGTCTCGCCCTCCATGCCCCAGAGCGGCTCCTTTGGTCTCCCGGGGGTGCCTTCTTGGAGGTTCCCTGTGTTAAGCGGGGGGCCACAATGGAGAGGGCATTCTCAGTGGCCAGGCCGCATCTTTGGAACTCCCCTCCGGAGGAAGTTCGCCTGGCCCCTAGCCTGTTGACATTCCGGCAAAGTTGCAAAACCTGGCTGTTTGCCCAGGACTTTGGGAAGGGTGGGAGGGGAGGGTGAGGGGTTTTTACCTCCCCCACCTTACCCATTATTTACCCATTATTTATTATATATTTATTATATTTAGCCCTGTTTTAATATTAGTTACTGGATGTTTTAAATTGTTTTTATTATGTTTTTATGTTGGAAGTCGCCCTGGGCTGCTTTGGCAGGAGGGGTGGGGTATAAATCGATTAAATAAATACATATAAATAAATATTATTTACACCCTCAAAAATCTCAGATTAGGGAGGCATAACTTCCCTTTGCAAAATCCATATTGACTCTGCCCTATTATGTCATGTTTATCAATATGCCCAGTAATTCTATTCTTAACAACTGTTTCCAGCAGTTTTCCTGGCACCAACATGGTTCACCCATCTGTAGTTTCCGGCAGTGTGGTATTAAAGGTAAGGAATGGGGTTAAAAGTTCCAGAATAGAGCTCCAATGTATTACAAATTTGACTACAGACTTGCATAATGATCTCATTCCTACACTGATTGTTCGGATATGTTGTATGTTCTTCTATCAAGGGGGTAGCTAGCTACAATATGGACAAGTGTGAAGGTGCACCCTGACCAAGTTTGGGGGCCCCGTGTTCTCTCTATGGCATCTTTGTCTCCTGAATTTCATTGTCTGCATCAGGGTTCATTCCAGCTTAGCTATGCTCCCTGTTTTCTGTTGTCTTCATACAGAATGAAAGATGTCAGCTTGAAAACTGTGAATCTGATTGTTTACTTTCATCAGTTTTACACTGATTTGCTTGGTTTTAACTGCACCAGAGCAACTGATGGTTTTTAAAACTATTTATTTTCCCTTATTTATATTATTTCAAAGGACCATTGGTTGTTCCTGCTCTGAACTGCCTTTCATTATCATCATGTCATTGACAATTTGATATGGAATATATTCTATAAGGTCATTTTTTACTCCTTTTGTCAGCTTTTCATTGCTAAATGGGAAAGGCTGATCGTTCCCATTACTTAAAGAACTTGTAGTTGCTGCTGCTACATTCTGGGCAGGTGTCATTCAAACAGATGTCACTCTGTAAATTCTCTAGGCTTTCGTGACTTTTATATGCCAGAATTTCATATATCTGTCACTCATCCATCCCTCCTTCCCTCCCCTCCACCCCATGCTGTGTTCATCCTGATTTTATGTTGTGGGTTTATATTATTATTATTACTATTATTATTTGTTTTGTTTTGTTTTGTTTGTTGTTACATTAAAATAAATGAATAACTACTATTGCAATTAAAATTAATTGTTATAAATGAGGGTTTGTTTTTTTTAAAGCCCACTAATGAAATAACAGTTCTTCTAAATCCTTCCCAGTCTTGATGTAGTGGGTATGATTCACCTGTCAAACTTAAAATGTGACACTGAGAAAACACAGATGTGCGATAATTTTTTAACATTTGGCGATGTGCCATAAATAAATTATCTATCTAATTTTTTAACAAAATAATTCAAATTAATAACCCTTTAAAGCGTTTGAAAATAAAGTATATTGACTTCTGGATTCTATCTATCTATCTAGTGTATATAGGGTTTTTTTTAAGTCCAACTAATACTATGGAATCTACAGATTTCATCCAGATTACATTACAAAACTGGCATTTACATACAGGATATATTTTTCTTATGGATTGTTTGTCTAGTTGATGGACTCACATCATGAAAAAAGGAACTTAGTATTTTGTTTCACAGCCATTAAGAACCTCCCATTCTTTTTTGTAAACCCGGCATACTGCTGCGATTTCTTTCTGTTTGATAAAAAAAAAAATGTATGTTCACACATGGTGATGTTTGTTAAGTGATGCTTGATGGTAAGTGAGAAAAATGAAGAACAACAGACTCATAACAGCTTTTAAATCCTGAAAAAACCAGCAATTTGGTTATATCAAATTTTCAAATATTCTAAAACACAAAACCTAACAGTTTAAAAAACCATTACAGGCCGGACCATTTCCAAAACAAAAAACGTTCATCTTCAAGAACATTTCACACAAAAAAATTAACCTAAATTAAACTACAAAAAATATGGAAATTAATTACAATTAAAATTCAAAAACCAAACAACCTACATTATAACAAATTTTAAACACCAAAAAGCATGGATATTATTTCTAGATGTTTCTATCTATATTTCATAATTTACCATCAACATGAACGTAAGATGTGTACTTAATTCCTTACCATACATTTTTACTCTTATTAATATTTATCACTGACTAAAGTATCAGATTATTTCTTTATTAATAATTTATTTATTATCATAATTCAATGATGAACAATTTTTTCAAACTGCCTTCTCCTATGCCCACCCAGTGTGGATTGGAATGATGGCTGGAGACATCACAATGCTAATGCCATCTCTAAGCTTGGATATATTCTTCAATAGTAGAGTTTCTGTATATGTGTATGGTAGCAAGGACATAATAATCTTGAGGGTTTTATGTGGAAACTTGAGGTCATAGTCTGGACTCTCCTTCTCTTGAACATATCCCTTGCACACACAACCCCCCCCCCCCCACACACACACACACCACAGAAGTTCAGTTCAAACTAAGATGGTCAAACTTCAGAGCAAACAACAATCCAGTGCATGGCCACAGACAGAACACCCCGTGAAAGCAATGGTGAGAAACCTGAGGTCTGGGGTCAAACGCATCCCTCAGCAAGATTTTATGTGGCCTGTTTCTATTTCCTGGATAGGTCTGGATCTCACACACCAAAAAAGCACTGGAATAGCTAGCTTAAGGGAAATGAACAGACTGAGGGCATGCACACAAAGAGAGGAACAGTTCCATGATATAGACCATTCTTCTGTTGAGCATATCCCTTACATCCCAGCACACAGTTCAAAATTCAAACATCCCAGCCCCTTCCCCAAAATCTCCTCATAGTCCCAGACCCAATTCATCCTCTCCCAAGCCACCCCATGGTTCCACTCCAGGTCTGCACCCAACTCCCTACCCCCACCCCCAGATGTTCCCAGAAGCAACCCCTTCCCCCAACATACCCTAGATAGCCAGAAGCCTCTTACCTCAAATCCCTGTCCCCCCTCCCAATTATGGCTCCCAGAAAACAACCTACCTCTTCCCTCAATGCCCCACCAAATCAGACCTAGTCACCTCCAGTCCCTTTCCCCTAGGGATGGGCGAACGTGGTTCGGAAGTTCGGAGTTCGGCCCAAACTCGGCTTGTTCGGATGACCGAACACAAACATGAACACAAACGCGAACATACTGAACGAACCGAACACCAAACGGCAAAATGGCCGAACAGTTCAGTCAGTTCGGATCGCGTTCGGGTGGTAAAAAAAGTTTAACTGGAAGGTCAAACATGACAGGGAGGTGTCAGTCACTGAGGAGCAGACTTCCAGGCACCAGGGGTGGAGAGACTTGCAAGAAACAAAACTAATTATCTGCCTCCCCACTTCCCAACACCTTCTGAGCTAGTCACTGTTCCTGAACAGCAGGCGTTGAGTAGGATTTTTAGATTGCTTTAAGTTTCATTTCAGTTTTGTAATGAAATGAAACTTAAACCATAAACTGAAACCTTGTGTTATGCACTGTACAGACTCATTGAGTATGTAATGTATGTATTTCACTACAGACTCCTCTTCTGTTTGTGATTCCCCCCCATCCCATATATATTGGATGTATATGGATATGGATATGGGATGGGGGAGATAGATAGATAGATAGATAGATAGATAGATAGATAGATGTAGAGAGTTGTAGGAGTTAGCTTAGTGATAGAGATAGCGTTAGTGATTTAGTTTTAGTGTTTGTAGGAATAGGCCTGTGTACTTATTAGATAATCCATTTAGTTCATAGCATTTAGAATAGTTACTAGCAGTTAGATTTAGTGTAGACAGATACATATAATTTTAGATTTAAAAAATAAATTAAAAAAATCCATATAAAAACAAAAAAACCAAATAAAAAACAAAAGAAAACCATATCAAACCCAATAAAAAACCAAAAAACCATATAAAAAACAAAAAAAAACCATAACAACATTTCCCGAATGGCCGAACCGAACAGCCGAACGACCTGTTCGGACGACCGAACCGAACAGCTGAACCCAAACTCGAAGAACTAACCGAACGGACGAACCGAACGCAGCTGAACCAAACGGCCGAACCGAAAGGACGAACAGAATGCAGCCGAACCGAATGGATGAACCCGAACCGCGCTCTGTTTGCCCATCCCTACTTTCCCCCAATTACACACACACACACACACGCACACACGAAACCAACAGCAGCAGGGTGGAGAGAACCTCCCGACTTACAAAGCTCAATCAGTTGACCTTTGTTCAAGACAACAGGTCACAGGTGCTGGGGAGAAGAGGCATGTGGCTGTCACTGAGTCTTAGGCCATCTGGCCACACAGTGGTGGGTGAAGGAGTGATTAGCAAAGTCCTCCTAGACCCTCTCTTCCTTGGCTCTGTCTCTCTCCAGCAGGATGAAGCTGCAGAAGCCTCTCCAACTGCTTTCTCACATCACGTGTGAGGACTGACTGACAGGCATGGCAGTGCAAAGCAGTATATCCAGGCCCACTGCTATGGGAAAATGCCAGGATGGAGCACTTTGGTGGGTGCAATTACACCCCGGACACATGCATGCATCAAGTCTTTTAAATAAATAAACAAACAAACAAACATACATAAATAAGTCATGTGGGGTCAGCCGGCGGCCAGAAGGAGCACCCGGCACAGATGCCGTGGCAGATCTGTGCCGGGGGTGGGACAAGGGATGAAGCAAAGTCTCCCCCCTCACTGACTGACACTGACCAGTTCAGTAGGGCTTAGGGGTGTGCACCAGGCCCCCATGTCATTTTCGTTTTTCATTATCGTTTTCATTATTAAAAAATGTTGACTTTGTTATCATTATTAACAACAATGTTGTTTTCATTGTCATTGTCATTATCGGCATCATTTCATATGAAGATTTTATTTTTAGTGTCGGTATCGATATTGGTATCAATTCCGATAACTAACTATATATAGTTAGTTAGTTAGTTATATTTATAAATATAATAAAAGAGACTAGCCTAAATACCTATTTAATAGATAATCTATATATGTACACAACTAATATCTATCTAAATCTAAGGGAGACAGGGGAAGGGAAAAGGAAAACTATTGTCTAATTATCTATATAACCATTCTATATGTCTATACTATATAGCTATATCTAATCTATACTACCTATCTATATAATGTACAGTGGGGAGAAGGGCAGCTAAAGGGAAAAGGTAAAATGTAGGGTATGAGGAAGGAAAGTTATTGGTAATACTTTGAAGTCTAGGGAGGATTTTTTGTGTGCAAGCACCACAGTTCTGTTAACGCAAATTGACAAGCACAGCTCTCACAGAACAGCAAAAAAAAGCCTAGCCCTCCCATTATAAAGGGTTGCAGTGCCCTTCCCAAAGCCCCCTGATTGGTTGTGGGAGGCAGCAAGCATTGAGCAATCACAGAGTGCCATGAGACTGCTGGGGCCTGCTTACGCTGCTCGTTGGCCAGTGATACAGCCATCATATACTGCTGAGCTGCTTGCCCCTCCACAGACACAGTTCAAAAGTTCAACTCTGTTTAGGGCTCTGAGATGTCTGCTCCCTCATCCCCTCTCCACATTTTCCCTCCAAAACCCAACTGCCACAGCACTAATAATAATGACAACGATAACAATTACATCCGCTCCTTCCTCCCACGGGGGTAGGGGGCGCGAGGCCCTTTGCCGTGCCTGCCTAGTAACGGGGCAGGACGGCAAGGGTTAATGAGTTTCCCGCCATCGGAAGTCGAAGCAGCTCTCCCCGGCGGGAAATGGCGGTGCGCAGCAGAAGGGGGAGGCAGCCTGGCTAGCTAGGCAGCCAGGCTGTGCCTCCCCATTGACCAGTAATAGGCATGTGACCCCTCCCGGGGGTGGGGACCATGGGCAGAAGAAACGCAGCTCAGCTGCATTCCAGCCACAGGAGCGGCAAATAATTGTTATTGTTGTTATTATCGATTGTTGTTTTTATTATTGAAATAACGATAACAAAAATGACAATTTTCATTATCGTTGTAATAATGAAAATGACATGCACACCCTTAGTAGGGCCCCTCCTCCACAGCAGCTGATTTGGTAGCTTGAAGGCCCCTCCCTTCAACCCAATTTACCTGCTGTTAATACGGGCCCTACTGAACTGGTCAGTGTCAGTCAGTGAGCTCACATTAATCACTGAATCTGACACAATCCCCCAAAGGTGTCTTTAGACATAACGCTGTTCAGTGTTCTGTAACAGTGTCCTACCAGTACAGTGTTTAGACATACCGCCAACCCAGTGTTCACCCCAAACACTGATTAAACTGTCAAGACCTGGCAGTTGTCCACTTCCAGTGTTTGGAGTGAACACTGTGTTGACGGTACGTCTAAACACTGTAACGGTAGGACACTGTGTTACAGAACACTGAACAGCATTATGTCTAAAAACACCCTAAGATGATGGCCTGTTGCCATGACAGCGTGACACTGAAAGGGGAGAGGGGATGAGCCTGTGAATGTG
Source organism: Sphenodon punctatus (assembly GCA_003113815.1). Classification (NCBI taxonomy): domain Eukaryota; kingdom Metazoa; phylum Chordata; class Lepidosauria; order Sphenodontia; family Sphenodontidae; genus Sphenodon; species Sphenodon punctatus. Next base: position 947,991 of record QEPC01001365.1, read on the forward strand.
GAGCAGCTGGCTGAGGGACTAGAAGAAATATGTGAATAAATTGCTTCATCTTCCCCTAGTCTGAGTATTCTTCCCCTTCTGCTGTTGCCCTTATCTTATAATTCTAGAAGTGCTGTGGATATCCAGCATTCATTTCTATCTCCCCTTGCAACATGTTAAACTAGATCCCAAGATTTCCCTCTATTGGTGGTTGCTTTTAATGCCTCTGTAAAAAGATACATTCAGAAAAAGTGCCTCCTTTGTTGCTAGAACTTTAATGCAATTAAAATAGCTCTCAAAATAATTTGTCCCCCCTGTTAAGAGGGCTTCAACAAAGCTTTGCACCCCTTCTCTACATGCCTCTTCCTGGCCAGAAGGGAACATACAGGGATTATATCATTGGCCTCTGAAATGCAGTCACTTCTGAATTAGAACAAACCTTTACCTGCATGCAGTAGCAACCTTGTTTTGGGTGTAAATGAAATTATTAGTGTAATGTCTTGTCAGCTGAGTCAAAATTGTATAGTGATGAAGGAGATGGAATTCCTTATGTCTGACATTGGTAGTGGGCTGATAAATGTTGGCTACAGCCTGTAATTTTTTTAGGGACTACAAAACATTTTTGTCAATGTTTTGATTTGAGATATCACCCCTACATTTGACTATACTGTCACCCCCATGACCCCAATCTGCCTATACTGTGGGAAGAGCATGATTAGCTCTTCTGAAAATTGATTAATTGATGATACAGATAGTGACTGGACAGCTGGGGCAGGGTGGAAGGCAAGGGAGAAAGTGAATCTGAGGCTCAGGGAGAGTGCATCACAGCTCACTTCCCCCATGCATGGCTCTGCAGAGGGGCTCAGGAAGTGGTGCCATCGACCCCAGCTCACCTTCCCAGCAGCATCCTCCCAGTCCCTCTACAGAGCTGTGTGGGAGGAGAGCGCTCACTCTCTTCCCTTCCCCTAGCTCGTCAAGCCTCCAAGCACCTGCGGGCTTCAGAGGGGGCTTCCCTAACACCCTCCTCTACTGGGGTGAGGTTCTGGGGAGAGGGGACCACTTCACACAACTCCTGTGATGGATCAGGAATGTTGCAGAGGCATCAGTGGAGGGGAGCAGTTTCCGTGGGGCAGGCAAGGGGGTGACTACTGCCCTCCATGGCCAAGGCAGGGCCCTGGGGTCTCTGAGCAGCTGGAGCATAGCCAAACCTGAGCCCCTATGCCCATCTGCTTGGTTCTGGCCAGGGGGCATAGTAAGAGTACCAGACTTCCTCATCTCTCCTCCTGCTGCTCCAGAATTATGCTGCTCCTGTCACTGTCACCTCTTAGGCCCTTCTGTCACATTGCTGAGACTGGAGCTGTGGGTGTTTGTTCCTTCTTGCGGGACTGAGGTGGCTCCTCTGGGCTGACAAAAGCTATTAGATCTGCACAAGGAGTGCTAAATTCTTCTGGACTTTGGGAGTCAATAGAGTAGGGTAATGACCACATTTCCTAGCCCCCCATTGGGCACCTGATGGGCTACCTGAGAACCAATCAGGTGCCCGATGCCCCAAAATGTGAGCATTAGTCTTGGAAGCTGACGAACTCCAGCCGGGAGCACTGCAAAGCACAGCTCTGCAATTCTCCAACTGGGACTTGTCAGTTTCAAAGGCCGGATGGTGCTTCCCCTTTCCACTGCCTCACAGTCGAAAGGCACTGTAGGGGGGGGGGAAGTGGCTTTTCAAAGTGACAGGATCTTCTCTGGGCTGGCTTCTCTCGCTTTGAAAGGCCAGCCAGCACAATCGAGCAGCCCGTTGGGTCCCGTTCAGGCATCCAGGGTGCCCAAATAAGTATGGGTTGATTCAGGCACCTCTGATTACTAGTTGGGGGTGTCCAAATCTTTGGGTGCGCAGTGGCAGGTCTAGCCTGCACTCAATGTATATAAAGCAAAATCATTGTCCCAGCTATTATATGGAATAGAAGTAAATATAGTTTCAGACTTAAAAACAGATTTCAGCATTAAGACCCTACAAATTTATCTGCACTCTAAACTATTCTCATATAAGTTTCGTGAAACTGTCCATGTGTTAATGTGCATCCATAAACACAAATGTCGAGGGTTTTTGAATGTCCATTTGAAAACTCCCACAAAACTCACACATATTTCTTATCATGCACATCCAAAAATACCCTTTATTTAAATCCTTGTGGTAGTTTCCTGTGCGGCTGTGACATCGCAATCCAGGGATTCCCAACACCACCTTCTTTGTCATGGCAGGAGATTACAACCCCCACAATTTTCATGCACATCTAAAAACACCCTTAGAATCAACATAAAATAATTTCTTGAGATGGTTGCTGTCACTATAATTTGTTAATACCCTATGTGTACAGCTGGCCTAATGATGAGAAGAGAAACAGGTCTGCTCTAAGTAACCAATGACAAAGCTGCTTAAATATTGGTCTACATTTTTTGACATTTCAACACATCAATTACATTGTTTATGTTTAAACAGTGTGGTATCCCTTCTTGGTATGTGCTGTATAGACACACTTCTGTAGTCCAGAGTTCATCATAAACCACTTTATTTAAAGACAATCTCTAAATCTTTTTATTCTACAGAGTCACAGTAACAGTCCCTGTCCTGGCCCTTACTATCTGAACTCCTTCTAGAAGTCTCTCCCTATTTTCTGTTTCCTAAGGCTTATGGGAAATGTAGTACTTACAAGTAGTGCCCAGCAGATGGCACTACACTACATTCCTCCTTTCATTAGAATTTAAACAAATACAGTACATCTAAAAAACTCTAACCCCTAATCTAAATTTTCTACTAAACTAAAACATTACATAACCATGTCTTTAAACCTGGAAGGTCTCTTAATGACTCGTCCCCTTCGGGTAGTCTTCACTTGAGTGAAATCGGTATGAGGGACAGCAACTTCCACAGTGGATCTTGCATCATTGTCCCCACTAAGAGGAATTCCACTACATTGAATGGGCTCCCCAATGTCCTTCGTACCCATGGTAGATGAAGCAGAATTAATAGGGACCTCTACATTGTCTTGAACCTGGATTGGCAACTTTCGTGGATGTTTGACATTTCTAATGAAGGTACTTCCACTTTCAGTGTCCACAAATTCAAAGGAGTTGTCAGATCTACTCCTAATAATAATGTAACGCACATTCTTATAAGTGGGCTGAAGTTTATCAAGCTCAGTATAGCTAGCAATGTATACCAAGTCTCCAACCCTGAAATCATGTTCTTTAGCTCTATGTTTTGAATCTGCATACTGTTTCATTTTGTCCATGTACAACTGATGGTTGTTTCTAACACACCAGTCATCAACAGCAGTTTCTTCATAGTGTCCAGGAAGCTTAGTTCTGATATCACATGAAAGGAGCAATCTAGCAGGTGTTTCTTTTGAAGATATGTGTGGTGTTGATCGATATGCCATGAGAATTTTTGGTAACTCAGTTTTCCAATTCCGTCCTTCACAATTAACTGCCTGGAGAGCCTTCTTCAAATAACGGTGAAAGTGTTCTATCTTCCCATTACTCTTTGGATAGTACAGGGAGGCATGGATATGTTTAATGCCACAGGATTTAAGAAATTTCTCTGTGAGGTAACTCACAAACTGTTTACCATTGTCAGTCACAATTTCAAAGGGATATCCAAAACGTGAAAAGATTTCCTGCATCACATTGATAATGGAATTTGATGAAATATCTTTCAGGATGACTGCATCTGGATAAGAGAAGTAATAGTTGATTGCTGTATAGGTCCAATAATATCAATTCCCAGTTTACTCCAAGGACGTGGCAGAAGTTGAAGAGGTTGCAATGGCTGGTCTTCATGTAAAGGTTGAATCTGTAACACAGGTGTTACAGTTCCTGATTAAGCGTTCCACATCAGAGTCCATGTTTGGCCCGTAAAACTTGCTGCGCAGAGTCTGTTTGGATACCCTGGTGTGTTTCATGCGCTAACTTCAACACTGTTCTAACTATTGCTTCTGGAACAACAAGTCGATCACCTCGTAATAAGAAGTAGAGGTGGGACCCCGGGCCCATTACCGGCTACCGGATTTACCGGTTACCGGTTCTCTGAAAACCGGATTCCCGGATTAAATTCGGTATACCGGTACCGGATTTATTTCATTGATTTCAATGGGGCGCTGTGTCCCCATTGAAATCAATGAAATAAATTAATTCCCTCCCCCTCCC
>QEPC01001365.1:975615-990653 GCA_003113815.1 Sphenodon punctatus
TCGGGAGCATATTACACCTGTGCTCCGAGCTCTGCACTGGCTGCCGATAGCGTGCCGAGCCAGGTTCAAGGTGTTGGTGTTGATCTATAAAGCCCTACACGGGCTGGGCCGCTCATACCTCAGGGACCGCCTCACCCTCCGCGTCCCAGAGCAGCTCCTTCGGTCTGCCAGGGCTGCCTTCTTGGAGGTCCCCCATGTTACGCGTGGGGCCACAATGGAGAGGGCATTCTTGGTGGTCAGGCTGCGCCTTTGGAACTCCCTTCCAGAGGAAACTCGCCTGGCCCCATGCCTGTTGACATTCCGGCGAAGATGCAAAACCTGGCTGTTCGCCCAGGCCTTTGGGGAGGGGAGGAGGGTAGGGTGAGGGGTTTTAGCTTCCCCACCTTACCCTTATTTATTATGTTTTTTATCATGTTTTTAGCTCTATTTTAATATTATTGTAATGAATGTTTTAAATTGTTTTTATTCTTTTATTGTTGGCTGCATTTGCAGGAGGGGCGGGGTAGAAATCTATTAAAATAAATTAAATAAATAAATAAAAATGTGCAGAAAGTGAAAGGAGTTTGGGGATATAAAAGGCAAGCTGGTTAGTGCAGTGGTTCTGCTGTGTAATGCATGCTGTGCTGTGTAGGGAAGAGAAGAGAGTTGCGTGAGGGAGTTACTGCTGCTGCTTGCTGCTGGAGCTGGAAAAGAGAGAGAGCTGAAGCTGCTGGCTGGTTGGTGTGAGCAGCTGAGGAAGACACACAGCAGAAAGAAAGATGCAGCAGTGAATTGCTGAAATCATTTGCTGATTGACTGTATCTGGGACTTTCTCTATGCAGAGTTGCTGCACCTGTTTGATGTCTTCAAAAGTGAAATTGATAGGGATGTGCGAACACCAGGGTGTTCGGTGTTCAGCCCATTAGGGGTTTGGCAGAATATCAAACCATTTGGTTTGGTCTGTTCGGCCTGAATGGGTACGGGGGGTCTGAACCCATTCAGGTGGGGGGGAGGTTTTCCTTTCCCCCTCCCCACTCCAGGCTGTGTGGGTGGAAGGGGTGTTGGGGAGCTCCTCCCCCCCCCCCAACATGCCAAACCTTGTAATTGTTTTTTTAAAAATTCACGAACACCTCGAATCTGAACTACCCTCCACCCGAACTGGCTGAACAAAGTTCGGGTTCCGAATCAGTTTGGGCGGGGACATGGGGGACAGGGAAGAATCCGGTTTTCCCTCCCCCCCCTCCAGACTGTGTGGGTGGAAGGGGTGCCAGAGAGCACCTCCCCCCCCCACCCTGCCCAGCCTCGTAATTTTTTAACCTCCCCACCCCAGGGATTGCCCTACCTGGTGGTGCCGGGGCTCTGGCCCCGGGTCCGCCAGCGGCGTCTTTGGTGGCAGGTCCAGAGACAGCGGTGCTCCAGAGCGTATCAGGACACTACTAGGCCTTCCGGGTCAAACCGGAAGGCCTAGTCGCATCCTGACGCGCTCCAGAGCGCCGCCGCAGCAGGTCCCGCCACCGCTGCTGCTGCTGCTACTGAACCTGGGACCAGAGCCCCAGCACCACCAGGTAGGTCGGGGTCTGGGTTTGGCAGTGGCAGTGTGTCTGGCAGAGGCAGCACTCCGGAGCAGTTCAGGCCGCTACTAGGCCTTCCGGTTTGATCTGGAAGGCCTAGTAGTGGCCTGATGTGCTTCAGAACACCGCTGCTGGTCCTGGGGCAGGAGCCCTGGCACCACCCGGTAGGGTGATCCCTAGGGTGGGGGGTGGGGTTTTTAAAAAAATTATGAGGCTGGGCAGGGTGGGAGGGAGGTGCTCCTGGCGCCCCTTCTACCCACGCAGCCTGGAGGGGGAGGGGGAAGGGATAACCGGGTTCCTCCCTGTCCCCCGTGCCCCTGCCTGAATTCAGAACCCGAACTTTGTTCGGCCAGTTCGGGTGGAGGGCGGTTCAGATTCAGGGTGTTCATGAACGGTCTGAACACCCAGAGTTCGAGCTGAACTCCGAATCCCTGAAAGCCTGCAGGGGAAGAAGAACTGCCACTGGCTGACTTGTGAGTCACTCTGCAAGGGGAGGAGGGGGAGGTGAGAGCTAGAGGGAGGGAGGAGCAAAAGGTTGAGGATGTTTCTCCCCTCTTCCCTTTTGTGACACCTAAGCACCCAACTGATGTTGGTTATTACCCCCAAATTTTTGTTTTGGGTTGGATATAGTCGATGAGTTTACCTTTTGTTTTTGGTACTTACTCATACCAGCTCTAATGGACACTTTTAGATTATTGTACAATTGATCTGAGGGTAACAAAGACATTATTTTCTGTTGGTTCAATGAATTAATTAAGATTCTGTGCCTTTGCTGGTGAACCCCATTGTTCTGCCTAAACAAATAGTCTCATTGTGGCTACCAGTGATGCAGCTTCATTGGCTATAGGGCAACATTGGAAAGTTTCTCACAGTGGCTGCCCCTCCCCCAGGATGTTGGGACAGATGACCCCCAAGCCCCTCAGGGGTCTACCCTTGCTTTCTGGGGAACCAGGCTGCTCCTCAGCTGATCCATTGGCAGCGCTAAGTTTCCAAGCTTCTCTGCAGGCTTTGTTTACATTTTAACTCTCTGCTCCTGCCTGCCTGCAGAGCTGATGAGTCATAACTCTGGTAGGCAGGCAGGCAGAAGTTAACAACTGATATGTAAACAAAGTCTGCAGGGGAAGAAGAACTGCCACTGGCTGACTTGTGAGTCACTCTGCAAGGGGAGGAGGGGGAGGGGAGAAACATCCTCAATCTTTTGCTCCTCCCTCCCTCTAGCTTTCCCCTCACTGGCCAGAGAAATAGAGGGAGGCGGGTACTAGAGGACCTCCCTAAGCACTCAGGGAGCATGCGCTGGGTGCAGGCCCAAAAAGGAGTGTTTTCTGGGGATTGGGGAGGGAGGGAGGTGCCAGGGGCTCCTTGGCTGGGTTCCAATGGAGGAACCCAGCCAAGTCAGGGCATGTCAAGGCATCTTTTCTAAATGCTCTGGCCACCCCATAGCTCCTCTTTCTCTCCTTTGCCCCTCCACTACCAGAGTGGGAAGAGGGAGGGAAAGAGCTCACTCCTCCTTGCTCCTTCCATTCATAGTTCACCAGAGGGGAAGGGGAAGAGAGAGAGAGCTCCCCCTCCCTTTTTTACAAGAGGGGAGGGGCCAGGGACTTGTTTGGAGACCCTAATTTTGTGAACCCAGTTGGAAGGTCTGTGCTGCCTCGCCTCCTATTCTTTAAAATATATTCTTGGCCCTTGCTGTTTTTCACCTGTGTGAGGCCCTGTCACCTAATTGTCTGCTTTCTATTTGTTTGGGGGTTTTTTTTTAGGAGGAGGCTTCATAGAAGGGTTTCGAATCTTTGCAGTACCAGTTTCAAGACTTTTCTGTTGCAAGAAGGCCACCATGCCACATGTTGGTTCACTAATGGCTAGTCTTTGCATTAATGTTCCTGTCTGGTTGCAGCTGATGCCTTTTTACATTGCAGCAGAACTGTGTAGCAAATTTTGGGGTCAGGGGACAAGTGGAATTCCACACTGCTGCTTTTGTGGTGTGCTAAGGACTTCACATAATATCGTTGGCTTAAGATGGTTTACTTAGCTTGTTCTGTGTTTGCATGTGCACTGCTGGCTCCGCCTGCTGTTGGCTAGGCTCCGCCTACCATTAGCTCCACCTACCATTGACCTGGCCCCACCCACTTCTGGCCCCATCCTGCACCCCACCAGCCTTGAAAACCACCAGTCACCACTGGTTTCTCATGTGAGCTGCATATAGACAGGGCTTTAGAGTTGTAAAGTTCATAAACTCAAACTGTTTTTTGCAGATTTCTTTTCCAAGGGGAAAAAGCCTTGAGAGAGAGAGAGTCTCAGGCAAGAATAAATAGTTCATGCTAGAGAGTCATCTGTGGTAATGCTATCCAAGCCATTTCAAATACTTGTTTGAATCTGAAGGATGCTACCAATTCTGGTGAGTGCTTGAAGATATTAGTGATGGTGTTGTAATTCCACCATAGGTGAGATGATGTGACAAAATGAGGTTAACCTGAGTGGCACAGGGCAGTGTTGCCTTTTGAGATTTACAACAGTAAAAAAGGCATCAAGCATGTTTTGTTTTTTGTTTCATTTTGCAAATAATTTTCAGGGCTCTTCTATTATTGTTGCAAGACAACAAAGATTTTGATGGCTATCCAGGCAGTTGCTTCTCATGCTGGACACATCCAGAAAACATGTAGAAGCAGAGTTTATAAAAGCATATGGTATAGGGCATTGTTTCTTTGCACAACCCTTGACAACCTCACTTTGTGATGCTTAGTCTAAATAAACAGAGGCAGAAGGTGGATAGAAAGATGAGTCCTTCAGGGGTCTGACCTCTGAGATCCTGAAGAACTGGCATCAAAAGACTCCCATTCCGTACACTGTGCAATTTCCTGGTATTTCTTCAATCCTTAGTCTGATGTTTAATTCTCCTGTTCTCTTAAAGACACTCTGGAAAATGGGAAAGGATTTATATGACATATATAACTTGAGCAAAACAATGAAAAGAGAAAGAAACAGCTGGAATAAAACAGCAAGCAATCAAATGCAAAAGGAGCGTTAATTATTCTGGCTTCTTTTTACAAATTGCAAAAATAGTTTTGCGCTAAAAGGCAAAAAAAGACCTGATCTTAATAATGATAATCATACCCCTTTGTGATAAATTGTGGAAAATATAATCATAACCCTTTCTGGTAAAGTGGTGCAGGATTAGCTCCTTTGCACAGCCAGAAGCCTGTCACTCACATTCGCAAAAGGACAGCACATGTAGGAAGATTTGTTTAATGTGCCTAAGAGTCAGCTGAGCTACATAAGATAGGAAGCATGCCCAGAGAAGTATGAATGCACAGGGAGAAGAAGAGGCAGAAACAGACAGCTGCTTCTCTGACAGGTAATCCCCTTTTTGAACTGCAGGGGCTGCACATTCCAGGACTGGTCAGGTCAGGGAATGGAATAAACAGTTCCCTGGACTTATTCAGCCTGGGAGGAAGTCTGGGGAGTGATGTGTAGCTGATGCCCCTCCCTCAGCCATGATGGGTATGCATGGATGCCACTAACAAGCAACCATGGCTAGTGGCTATGGCAACCCCCCACACCAGGGCTGGGTTGGCATGGAAAAAAACACACCCACCTGGTTTGGCCTGCTATGACCCACCTGAGCAGCCTTTGGGCCCAGAGGGTCCACATTTCTGGGCAAGCTGCCTACCTTGCCAGGGTGTGTACTGGGCCCACATCTGGCAGCCCAGAAACAGATGTAAGGGCAAGGCTCTGGCCCAAGTAAACCACTGGACTCCACTAGGTTTAGTTAAAATAAGTTTAATGAATAAACCATGAATAAGCATGCAGTACAAGATTATTCTCAAGTGCAGAAATAAAAATAACATCACCAATAACGCATTCCTATTTGTACTTGAATCCTCCTAACTTAGTTTTATGCTAATCAAAGTCCAAGGCTATTCCAGTATGTTTCACAGCCAGCAGTGGAAGGCTTGGCTGGGTACAAGTCTTAGGGTTTCCAATAGATCAGTCCTTACTTCATAGCTTGCTTGGTGCAGCCCTTCTCTGGCTGGTAAAATGTGATGTTTACTTGAGCTGATGGATAAGATCTCTGATGATGCTCTCTCTTTGTCTTGTTTTCCCCCTTCCAGGGTCCTTTGTTTGATTTTCCTGCCAGGTGACTCTGTGCTTTCAGTCACATCCACAGGAAGAAATCCATTTACAACTCAATGGCCTATTTCTAGTGTCTACAGAAGTGTTAGGCCTTTTCTGATTACACAGTCGCTCAGGGTCAAGACTTAGCAATTCTCCATTGCATGAAGCAATTTTCCAGTTCTCAGATTTCACATTACATACATGTTTAACCTTTACCTTTACATATTTGTTAGAACTGTACTCTACATGTAACCCAGTATCTCCTCATCACACCAACTTTATGCGAAAGTATCAGGTAGTCTTTTCCTCCATCATCATGAGCAGATGACCAAGGACATGAAGGAAGATCTGGTGATATGGTCTCACTACCTTATGGAATCCAATGGGGTACATTTCTGGCATCAGAAACCTCTCCTTGAGATGGAAATGCAGGTGCACTCTGATGCTGCTGGAGGACACAACTTTGGGTGCTGGTGGTGGAAACCAGCGAGGAGTCAGAAGTTATGTCTCCTGGGGTCTGGGACCTTGGATTATAGAATAATATCAGATGGTTAAGGGTTCCCTGTCCAGTCGCACCAGAGCTGCTGATGGCCGTGCCTTTTCCGAATTCCAAAAGTTTAGAGCACAAGGGGATTGGGAGATGGGCTTCCCCATTCTCAAGTCCAAGGTTCTGCAGTTGACCTTGGTACAGGACTGAAAATGTTTGACACCTGGCACAACAGACGTCAAGCTTTCAGTCTTGCGTTATACCAGCAGCTTGGCGTGCTGCCCTCCTCCAAACAAAGGTTTATTTTGTGTGACTGATGGTGGGGTGCTGGGCCCAGGAGGTTGGTAGGTTGGAGGATTCCAACTTTCCCATCACCCCTACCACTCTGCTAGAGATTTCCAATATCCTTTCCGAGGTCTACTTTGATGCTTTTGAAGCATCCCTGTTTGATGCGATCTTCAAGTTGGACTTCTTGGGGGCTTTTAGATTTAGTAAACTGGTTCCCAAATCCAAAGGGTTTCAATCAGGTTGGGCTTTGGCTGCCCAGGACATGGTTTATAGACATGATGCCTTGTTAATCAGGCTTAGGCGTTCCTCAAAAGCATATGCCACCTTAACCTTCCCCTGGACCATTATGGCTTTCACTCATTTTGTATTGGGGTGTCCAGTGTAGCATTCTCACTAGGTTTTTCAAATGCCTAGATACAAGAGATTGGTAGATGGCGTACTACTGGATTCCACTTGACATGTGGAGAATTTCTTAAAGTACACTGAGTATTACTGTGCCTGCTTACCTTTTCTGTGTTCATTTGTTCCAGGACCAATAGTGAGACGACCCCCATAAGATAATTTAGGTAGTGTTCCACAGTATTGTCCACTGGGCCACCAAGGAAGCTGGGCGATCCCATTGGGGTATGCAGCTTGGCCTAAGCTGCTAAGCATTACATCCTAAGTGGACTGGAGAGCCAGGAAAGGTGTGCATTGGAAGTAGTTAATACCTCTACTCCACATGACCTCACCAGATTGGCATCTGGACATCTTAATGGTCCACCAAGGGGAGAACAATCTACCAAAGATTACAGGATTGGAATTAATTATGATGATTAAGAGTGATTGAATATTAGCAAGGTGACTCCTCCCATGCACTTTCCTTATTTGGACACATGCTGGAGTGCATAGTGTGGCATGATGCCATTTCCACAAGTAAATCTGACAGACAAGGAAGAATATAAGTAAAGAAGTGGGGAGAATGGTGCTGGCCCTGTAAATTCCATAAGGAAATTTGTTTTTCATGCCCTGAGCTGTTTTGAGCAGATGGTTTCCATCTCTCAGATATGGAGTTATACTTGCACGTGTTAACCATGGGGGCAGAACCAGTCAAACATGAGCTGGTGGTTTGTTGTGGCAGGTGTCTAGTTAGTTGTTATAGGTTTGCTTAAGGGTTAAATAGTTAACAAAGGCATCTCCTTAGGAGTTGGGTTAAAGGTCGAATCAAGAGCAAGGGCAGCCAAGTTTTGGCCAGGGCCAGGATGGTCAAGTTCTGCTTTCGAGAAGGGAGGTCCTGAGTGGGCACTGGCCTCCTGACCTACTTTGAGGTCACAGTTGAATAGTTATTTTTATTATTTAGATTTGAAAGTGACCTAACTAGTAAGGCTTGTAAAAGTCTGGTACCTGAGCAGATGTCAGTCTGGTCATTAACTGTTTGTTGATATGTTTTATTACTGGACCCATGACAGGGGAGGTTTCCATCCCCAGATAATCAGAATCTGATAATCTGAATAAACAGTGTGGCCTTTTAAATTTCACATCTTGTGTCCTTGTTTTCTTCTGGGATGCAGTAACAAAGGAATGTTAATTATTCTGGCTTCTCTTTACAAATTGCAAAAGGGCCCCGAATGGCCCTGGTGGCCATTTTGCACATGCACAATGTTGTTGATGTTGTTGTTTTGTTTTTTGTTTTGTTTTTAATAAAATAAAATTAAAAAATAATGAAATCAAATTAATGTTGTTTTCTTATTCATTCGTTTTCATTACCTTAGTTACAAAAATGAATGGCTCAATTCATTTTTATAATTAATTAAATGATACAACATTGCATATCCCTACAGAAAACTCCTGTGCTCTGATATTTGGGCCTTCAGTATATGGCCTTTATATATGGGATTTCGGGGGGAGGGGGGAGAGAAAGCACTGTGATGACTGCAAGCTCTATGATTTCTTGTAGTTTATTTTCAGCTCAAGGAAGAACTGATAGGCCAGGCCCTACAAAGACTTAGCTCAGAGGGAACTCTGTCACAGACCCCACTCAAAAATAAGTTATTGTTATTTGAATTATTTATAACAGACTATCTTTGTGTGTGACTGTTTACAAGCAAAAAAAGGCAAGTCCAAAATTCTGAGGAGCTTCAAATCAAGACCGCAAGTTAGCATAGCAAAGCACGCAAGTACACACTAAACTTTCATTAATAGGATTTAAGCATGTTTTAGTCATTGATTCTAAAACTTTTCATATGCTGAAAACACTATACCCATAACACTCCTACTGAAATCAAGAACTACATGCTGTTAAGTATTAGAGGTTCAAGTATAAATATTTGCAAGCCTCAGGTCAATCTCCTTTGCTGAAAGGGGTGGTTTGCAGTGAGTCCCAGTTTAGATGTCATCTCTTCGTATGTTAGCAGACTATATCAGATGGAGAGAGGGGAAGAGAAGAGAGTATAGAAAAGAAAGAGGAAAAAAAGGGATAGTTTTATTTTTAGAGAGAAAAAGGATCATTTATCTGTGTTTCATATTTTTCTTGGGTTTTTTGTGATCAAGCTTCAGAGGTGACAATGAGAGCATTACAGAAAGGAAAGAGGAAAAAAATCTTTCTGTGGAATTGTTTTTTAAACTTCCTTTCTTCATGATTTCTTCATTAATTTGCAGTATCTAAACTTCCCTCAAAAGCTCTGCTTGATCAACAAACGTTATCCATGAGTTCCCAGCTAATGAAGCACCAGTGAATCCATCTCTGATTTTATTCCTTGTGAATCACACGATTATTCATTTTTAAAGTACCATACCTAAAGTTAAATACCTGAAAACTGCTGTGATGTTTCCTCTTCTTTTGTGGAGTTTGCTGTCTCTTTGAAATTCTGATACCAGACGTATATACAGGTCTGAAAAGTTGCTTTTTCTTTTTCTGCAAATGCACGGAGATGTAATTTTAATTCATCAATTACAGTAATTTCCTTTGTTGATTGACGCATGATTTACTTTCAGATTAAGTATCTTCTCTCACTTGTAAACTATTAGTGAATCTACTGTTACAGCCCCCTAAGCTATAAGCTTTCAATTGCATTTATTTGTCATAGGTTATCAGTGGGAAGATTCATTTTTATTAATAGTCACAATTACCTTTTCAAATACTTTGGCAATGAATATTTTTACCATAATTTCCAGATAATTGAGGTGCAACATTATCTGCTAATAAAATTACTCTTAGCTTCAATAGGTAGAACACATTTTGTTCTGTAGAACAAATAACAGTACTTAAAGGAAGCAACACAATTTGCACAGCCAGTACCAAATGTTAGCAAAATCCTTCAAAATTCTCCATTGACTTACTTATGTTACAGCAGAAATTTCATGTCTGCAAATGAAATTGTAAACCTCATTGATTAAAAGAGAAAAAAGACCTTCCACTTCTATAGTTGTAAAGGGGTTAGTGCTTACTACTGTGTGTTTAGGTGCTTAGGGGAGCTTCATTAAGATGGCAAATCATGTAATTTACTGAAAGGTCCTTGTTTTATATTGTGCTATATTGGTGACAATTTTTGAGATTGTACTTGTATGGACAACAGCAGTCTACTGCTGTATCTATCATAATGATGGGCCAAACTGGAGTTGTGAAAGTTATGTCTTTTACTGAGTGGGCTACTGACTTATTTTTGGTCAGAGGCTAAAATTTCTTTCTAAAAAGAGGATTCCTTTATTTGACCAGCCATTAGGCCCTATCCCATGGCCCATAGATCCCTCACACACCCAGAAGAAACCGCACGTATCTCCATTGACAGCACATTGTGCCGTGCGCTTCCCACGCGCACATGCAAACATGCAGTTTGCACGCAAGATCTGCGAACCATGGGATTGGCCCCATTATTATGATCATAGTGTTCTATTTTAAACAGCAAGATCATACTTTGGGCAATACTCCAAATGCTTTGGGGTGTGTGAAAAGCACCAAAGCGTATATGTGTCTGAATGAGCAAAGTTTCCTGATCCACTTTTTCCACTAGCCCAAGCATGGCCAGACTTATGGTGTGCACAATCGACTTGATTGTGTCAGGTATCAACCTCAGATGAGCTACCAGGATCGACTTGACTGGCACAACCAAGATCGACTTGACTACCAGGATCGACTGCTAGGATCGACTACCAGGATCGACTTGACTGGCACAATCAATCGACTTGATTGTGCCAGGTGTCAACCTCAGATGAGCTACCAGGATCCCTCCTGCTGCCTCCAGCACTCTAGGCTAGTAAGCTTGAAATGAGAAATCGCTGTGAGTGCTAGGAGTGTGCACATCATTTTCTTTATATTTATAACAATAATGACATTTTTTGTTTTCATTATCATTATTGCAATAACAGTAATGAAGATAAATAATAACAAAATCAATAATGGAACAAAATTTGTTATTGATTTCATTATTGCCTGGCAGGTGTTTTGGGGAGGGAAATGTGGAGAAGGGAGGAAGGAGCAGACATCTCAGAGCCAAAAACAGTGTTGAACTCTTGAACTGGGCTTGTGATGGTGGGGAAGGACCTGATGGATGTAATCACTGGCCAATAAGCAGCGCAAGCAGGTCCCAGGCAGTTGAATGGCACCCTTTGAATGCTCAATGCCTCCTCCTTCCCAGAACCAATCAGGAGAGGTGTGGGGTGGACACTGGCATTCTTTATATTGCAGAGCCAGGCTGTTTGACTCTTGCTCTGTGTTAGCTCTTGCTGTGTAAAGTTGTGTTTACAGAACTCTGGTGCTTGCACTAAAACGCTTCCCCAGCCCTCAGTGTTATACCTTACCTTTCCTTATTCCCTTTATTTTACCTTTTCTCTTCCCCTGTCTGTCTCCCCCTTTACAGGTAGCTAGATAGCTAGATAGCTAGATAGATTGATAGACTTTTTATTATATATATATTAGAATTATAAGATAGGAATATGATAGATACTTAGATAGAACACAAAGCAGATAGATGTTTATTGATATAGATACTTTGATAGGAATATATTGCGTATAGCATAGGTTATTAAGTGTAGGTGTCAGGCCCCACCCTCAGCAATGAGGGATAGGGGCGGGTAAGAAGGGGATTCCCCAGAGGCCCCTAAGAGTAAGACCCCCACCCGTAGAAGAGGGTCAATCCCCGCGACCGTCAATAATGCAGCGGGCACAAGCCCCGCTGCATAATAGAGAGCCCCTGTCAGGAGGGGTAGCCCTGCCCCCGTCTCACTCCACACCGCAGGCAGAAGCCTCTCCGCGGCAACAGGAGAAGGCACTAAGTGGAGGCCCCGCCCCCCTCCGACGCAGCGCGCGCATAGCAGCGCGGCGTGCGGAGTAGGGGGCGGGGTTTCCAGGCGGAGACCAGCTGGGAGCTTTAAAAACGCCGGCGGGGTAGCCATTCCCCGCCGGTAATCGTGAGAGAAGCTGGCCCCTGGATCTTGTCTACAGCTAAGCTAAGTGTGCTTGTTCTGGTGATTGCCTTGATTGACCTGTGTGATTCCCCTTCCCTGTTGCTCTTGTTCCCCCTTTTGGATTCATTCTTACTGTGTGTGCATTGTGTGCCCCCCACTCCCTGTTGTCCTTCCCATCCCCCCGTCGTAGAGATAGACCTACCTCCACCCGTGCCCCCTTCCTGGACCTCTCGAGCCCCTCCCCCCTCCGGGGAAACCCCCTTCCCAAAACCTCCCAGCACCCCCCTCCCCATTCCTATTCCCCCCATTCCCTGTGCTGCACCCCCCCTGTTCCCGCCTTCGTCGCACTCTGGGCACCCCTCCCTCCACTCACCCTACACTCCGGTTTGGAGCCCCCTTCCGTGTTGGGAGTGCCTGTGTGCAAGGCTGACTCTCCTACTATCCCCCTCTGCTCTGGTTGGCAATACCTCTCTCCACCCCTATGATGACATGGGTTGTCTCGTAGACTTCGAGGAAAGCCCACCTTCTAACCTGAGGGGACTACCGGGAGCCTACTGTACCTCTGGGAGAGAGATTGCCGTCCATCCCTGTTCCCCCGTTAGAGAGTCGTTCCCCCCTTGCTACTTCCCCCATCTACACCCTTCTCCCTTCTGTAGCCCCTACAGACCCTCACCTCCCTCCTACCCTTACAGTAGGTTAGACATACACATTAGTAATTTTTCATATTGTCATTGTGCACTTATTACTACTGCATTATAATGAGAAAGGGAGGAAGAAGTTCAACTTCTGAGAAGTCTGGGGCAGGTGTCTGCTGGCATTTCTGCCACTGGTGTCAGTCCACAATGTAAACAATACCAAACACATTATTTTTTTTTGTTGGTCAAAATCGATACCGGTAACTGCACCAATAATGATAATGAAACTGAGTTTTTAATAATGAAAAATGAAAAAGAAAAATGTCATGGCTCCCTGATGCACACACCTAGTAAGTGCTGCTTCTGTTGGAAGCAGTGCATTCATCAAAATTTGTGCAGGATGGAAATGTACTGGCTTTCTTCCTCATTTAATCATTTTCTGTTATTGTTCTCCAGTTGAATGAAGTTGCCATGGGCCAATCCCAAGCCCTGTGTGTGCCCCGACGAACTGTGGAGATAAATACCCACTGGCTAAGCATGAGGTAAAACTACTGTAAAACAGTTGTAAAATTCCCTGAAAGTGATGAAAAATACTCAGATATTAATGAAATATCCTGGAAAGTGGCAAAAAGTCCCAGAAAGTGACAAGCATTATTTAAAAAAAAGACAAAATCATGGAATCACTGGAAACTGATGAAATACTGACAAATACTCACAAGCACTCCGGAAAGGTCAGTATATTTCCCTTGGGACTGTGAACACTTGCTCTTGCCTCAGCCCTATAGGCTAGGACCTCTTCCAATGCCTCCTAGTGCTAGGGCACGTCAGAAACTGGTCTTAGGACTGGGGAGGAGCACTCTTGCTTAGGAAAAACTTCCTTTAACATGGAAGGATCTCTCCTCACATGTCTCATCCCCAGAGACAATCCCTCAGATGCCAATCCTGCTGTGCTCCCCGGAGGTGAGTGCTGTGGGGCTGGTCTCTCCTCCCCACATCATAATCAATCAGAGGCTAGTTTTTTGATACACCAATTGATCACGATCTACCTCTTGGCTTCCCCTACACTAGACCCTGAAGCCACTTCAGTCCCAGCTTCCCTGGGCTCACTAGCAGTGGTAAGTTTGAGTAGGATAGGCGATAGTATGGCTGCGATAGGGGGTTTGGCCAAATAGCAGAACAGGAGACCCAAGACCAGCACTGGTCTCTGTTCTCTCCCACTGTCTCCTTCAGCCATCTCAGGTCACCCAGATATTTAACGTCCCTAGGGAAAGGGCAGTGCCTCCAGATGGCCAGGTCTCTGTTATAGCTGCTGAAATGTTGTGGGTCTGGGAAAATAAGGTGTGAAATATGAAACAGTTATATGCTGGTATAAATCAGCTTTTATTAAGACTGAAATGGGATTTTCAAAATCCTGGTTCCTGATGCCATCTTGGTAGAATCAAGTACCTCTCACTACTCAGTTATGTCTTGACAGACATTTCATTTCTTGATTTACCAAATTTTCACTTAACAGACTGCTTTCCTGTTTAAAGCTTTCTTTATTTTTTTACTGGTTTCCCATCCATTTCAAATACTGAAAGGTAACACTGACACAATAACACATTTCTTGCACTCCATTTTCCTTCTACTGCCGTGTCACTCATTGGCTGGTACACAGATTCCTTTAGTGCAATCCAGTTTCAGATTGGTCAAAACAAAGGGAACATAGAACAGTAATTCTGGTTTCAGGTACAGGAGTGGAGGTTAAAGTACACTGAGGGAAGGTTAAGGGCAGGCTCTTCACATAGTGATTCTCTCAGAATGCAGAAACAACAGACCTGGAAGTAAAACGGTACTCTCAGCAATGCAGTAAGTGGAAAATTAATGGTACGCGACACGTGGTAAATGATAAGCAGAATGTAGATAAATGTAAATCAGGATGGTATCTCGCAGTATTGTGAGAATCGAGAAATTGCATAGGTATCAGGAAACAGTGAGGAAATCAATGACACTTCCTGATATGGTGAAATTTCTTGCAAGAGGTATTATTATTATTATTAGACATTTATAAAGTGCCAGTCATATGACCTGGTGCTGTACAGAACATAGAATTAGATGCGGTCCCTGCCTGTGGCTTACAATCTAAAAGACACAAAGGGGAGGAGACAGGGAGAGGAGACAGTGGGAGAGACATGGGAGAAGACAAACAAACATTCAGGCGGATGTGAGGTCTCAGGTGGTAGTAGCAGTCAGCAGAGGAGGGCAGACAGTAAGAGTGAGGGGAAAGACTAGCAGGCATTGGGAAAGGCATCATGGAAAAGGTGGGTCTTGAGGAGGGATTTGAAGGAGCGGAGGGAGGACGCAAGGCGGATGTTGGCAGGGAGGGAGTTCCAGGCATGGGGGCAGCGAGGGAGAAGGGACGAAGGCAGTTAGGTGAGCAGGAGAAACGAGGGAGAGTAAGGGTGGGTACAACGGAAGAGCGGAGAGCGTGTGCAGGAGTGCGTAGGGAGATTAGGTCTGAGAGATAAGGGGGAGCTTGGTCATGGAGCGATTTGAACGTGAAAACCAGGAGTTTGAACAGGATACGTTCAGGAAGGGGGAGCCAGT
>QEPC01001365.1:991453-1021911 GCA_003113815.1 Sphenodon punctatus
TTGGCCAGGGCAGTTTCAGTAGAGTGGAGGGGGCGGAAGCCGGACTGGAGAGGGTCCAGGGAGGAGTTGGCAGAGAGGAGGTCCAGGCAGCGGGAGTAGACGACACGTTCCAGAAGCTTTGAGGCAAAGGGAAGGAGGGAGACTGGCCGGTAACTAGAGGGGTCAGATGGGTAGATAGGGCAGGGGTCAAAGGAGAGGTCAGGAAGAAAACAGTTTCGAGTGAAGATGAGGTCGAGGGAGTGGCCGTCAGTATGAGTGGGGGAGTCAGTCCAGAGTTGGAGGTAGTGTACAATCTTGGTGTAGTTTGTGAGCTTTTATGACTTTCAGTCTACACTAGCAGGGGATATAAGCAGGTTTTTTGTAACTCAGGGAATTATGGGAGATCACTAATCTGGGACTGTTTCAAGCAAATATAACTAGATTCACAGTGAGGGGGGAAAAGCTGCAGAAGGAAAAATAGACAGCTTTTAAAATGCTGAGAACACAAGTAGTAGATCAACTAACCTCCAAAGAATACATTTGAAAATATTTATCAGGATATATAATATCACAAACAGAGCTTTGAACCACATGTGAAACTGGTAGTGTTAGGTAGGTCAAAAGCACAAACCACTCACAAGTCTTTCAAAAATCAAGAGGAGCTGTCATGGTTCATGGTTCAGCACCTTTGGACAATCAGGACACTTGTTGCTATACTTTGATCCTCCTATCCCACACTCAGGGGTAAAATGTTTTGCCATATATGCAAGCCTACCTCATAAGGATTTTCTATAAGAAGGAGGCTGTGTTAGATCGAAACAGAAAGCACCCACAAGTCTTTGTAAAATCAAGAGGACCTGATTTTACGTATTTATTTATTTCTCTCTCGGTATTATTTATTATGTTATTTGCCCTGAGCCTTTGAGAAGGGAGGATAAAATTTAAAGAGGAGGGTGGGGTGGGATGAGTAGCAGTATTGTCTATGAATACAAGGAATTAAATGTTCTTAGCATTAAAACCTACTTTTTTGGCAACCTCAATAAATAATGCTACAATACCACATATTTTTACAAGAGCTGAAAAAAAGGGAATTTCATATCCATTAATATTATTTGCCTATCTGGATATGCCAACAAATATCTGAATAAGTATTCGATACCAACACAAAATTCACATATCAATTAACCCGGTTATTGGCCTGGCTCAAAGGCAGGCTACAGTCAGCTCCTCCCCCAATAAGTTATTCTGCCTCCCCTCCCTGACTCTGGTCCCCATCCCTCACCTGCCCCTGCCTGTTAGTTGTGCTGCAGCACCAGCACCAGCAGGAGCAGCATCACACCCGATTGGACAGGGAGATAAAGCTGTTTGTTTACAAACAACTCCTCCCCATATGAGTGATCAGAAGGTTGTTGCCTTGTAAAGAAAATTCTTCGAGATAGCTTCCAACATTCTCACAACTGGGTTGTGCATGCTCACCCTATTCAAATAATAGACCACATGATGGTCTTGAACTCCTCTAGTATAAAAATCACTCCCCCCCTCAGAATGACAGTTCCTTCCAACCCTTTCTAAGAATATAAGAAAATTCGATGCGGGGCTGAAAGGGTGGGTGTTGTGAGAATGTTGAGAGCCATCTCGAAGAACCTTGTTTGCAAGGCAGCAACCATCTGTTCTTTTTTGAGTGGCTCCTCACAGGCCATTTTTACATGGCTCCACTGGGGTGGTGGTGGTCCTTGGGCATGCCAGTACATGGGTGGGGCATGCACACAGCCACAAACACATCCCCACTCACCCCCCACTCATCCGCACCCATGGAGTAGCTGCTGGTTTCCCCTGTTGCTCCGTGCGTGGGGATGAGTGGGGGGTGAGTAGGGATGCGTGTTAGGTGGGCGTGCACACGCACTCCCACTCACCATGGGCACATACACCATGTCATTCACATGGGACTCCCCTACCCATGAACACACAGAAATCTGCATGTTCGTGGCTGGGAGAGACCCATGTAAAAAGGGTCACATTCTCACAACTGTCTCACTTATACTATCTTAGGTAGGAATTTAGGATATAAAGCAATATCTATTCTATCTTGGAAAATCTGCAAATATGGTTCTGAGATTATTATGGCTGCTGTTTCACTAACTCTTCTTAATGAAGTTATTGCTAACAGGAATACTGTCTTTAAACCCCCACCCCATAACCAGTTCATTTGCATCCACCATACAATCAATACAATCAATTCACACTGCCCCGGGGACACAAATGAACTGGTTATGGAGTGAGGGCAGTGTGAATTGATTATGGAGGCACAACTAAGCTGGTTATATATATATGTCTATTTTAATGGCATAATGCGCTTAATAGGTTGGCTGCATTTTGGGTGTCTTGTGTGTTTGATAGCAGCGTTTTTGGACCAGTCACACCGCGTGAATGCACAAGGCACAGGTGGCACCAAGGAGCAACAAGCCCTGGAGGCCAGGCTGGCTAAGCTCACCCCCCTCCCCTAGTGAGGCAACGGATGCAGTCAGCCTCTCTGTGCCTGCCTCACTGCCTGCCCGGCTACCCCTGCAGGAGTGGTTGTAGATGCTCTGCTGGGAAGGAGTGTGTGTGGGGGGGGAAGCACTGGGAGACCATGCTTGTCTATGGCTGCTTGGCTGAGTGTCAGGTAAGACAGCCAAGGGGTGCCAAACGGGGAGGTTGAGGGAGTACATTTTATGTAAATTTACACATTTGCATAACTAGGCAAGGCCTAATTATACAAATTAGGCCCCGCACCAAGAGTTCGCACATAGCCTCACAAACCCTGGGGCTGGCCCTGCAATCCATACAATCAACAAGATGTCTGTTCTTGTGATAATCCTTCTATCCCACAATCACTACTAGGTACACGCATGCGTCATGTCATGGTAGGCCAAATGTGCCCTTCCACCAGCTTTTGGCTCTCATGTATAGGCCAAGCGGAGTTCCCCTCTACGTTTTCCCAGCCGTGTTCCCAGTCCTGTGCATGAGACTACAGCCAATAACCGACCAGCCGTCCATGATAGCCTCCTGTGTACCTGCAAATAATACTGCATCAATTGCAGTCACCGGGTGAAATCTGCTGGTGTGAAAGATAGGCTGATATTCCCATTGGCCCAGCCTTCTAATCTGTCAGACTGGATGTTACACTAGTGGCCTGTTTTCCAAGGGGTGTGGTTCATTCCACAAGCATAAAGTTACCCACATTTATTCCAGGACCAGTTACTCATCCAGATTTTTCAGGGGAAAGTGCACGACTGAAAGGAATTTAAAACCAGGCTTGTGAAAACCAGATTGGGGTGGCAGGGGGAGGGTCCTATATAACTGAAGCAAAAGAGGTGGGGGGGAGGGGGGAGTCAAAACCCAGCTGTCACTTACCCTGGCTTGTTCCCTTTTCCAACTCTGAATGAATCTACTGAGGGGGGGGGGGGGAGAGGCAGGCAGCCTCCTAGGCTGCCAATGAAGCAATGCAGAAACTTAGTACATGATGGTAGTTTCTAAAATACAAGTGTCCCTTGCAGCCCCATGGGGCCCCTAACTGCAACTTCTTCTTTTTAAAACTCCACTCAACCTACCTTTTCAGGTGTCCCAGCTTTGGCTGCTCCACACTCTCCACCTGTGAATATGGGGATTCCTACCCACGCCTTCCGCTGGGTTTTCCCGAAGGGGATAATGGTTTAGATTCTGTTCCCTTTTTAACCAGTCCTGATTTGTCACCCAGTGTTTCCCACTGGGATCCAACACCATTGGGCGCCTCCCTCAGTGGTGGGGACTACTCGCCCCAGCTTCGGCCCCAAGAGGTTGTGCATGTATCACCGTTAGCCCCCACCCCCACCCCATCCTTATACCGTGAGCTGGCTACAGGCCAGTCAGGTGCCCTTGGCTGGGACGGACAGGACAGGTATGCATGTTACGTATGATTGCACCAAATGTACAGCTGCAAACATTTTATGCCATCAACTGACTGTGGACCAGATGCCCCATCGAACCCTGGAACTCCACCTCGCCCCACAAGCAGATGCTCCATGCAGCAGCCCTGGTGTGTGTGTGTGTGGGGGGGGGGAGGCATCCTTGCGCTGCTTGGCCTTGCTGCTGTGCCTGACACCAGAAATACATTCCAACAAGAAATACATTCCAGAGTCCCATAAACTGGCCGGTGTGTGTGTGTGTGTGTGTGTGTTACTCACATGTTACTCACACTTTGCATCACCTGCATCCTGAAGTTGGTCCAACTGGTCAATGTCTACCTTGGGTGGGCAGGGACCCAGTTGGCAAGGTCCATGATGTTTCTGCCACTCCCTTCTCATGAGACCTCAATTTTCTGGAACCTTTCACTTATCCTTGAAATCCCATGGATCTTATGGTCTTCTGAAGGCATCTGAAGGGTGGTGGAGGTGATTCATTCCTATATGAGAAAGAGAGAAAAATCACTACACCTCCACCCCCACCTCTCAATTATTATTATTTTTCATGTAGCACCAGCTATGTGAATGGCACTGTAGTTACAGACAAGTCCCTTGTAAGCCAAAGGGCTTACAATCTAAGAGATGGGCTCCTGGTGTCTGATCCAGCTCGGACCAATGAAGAAATTGAATTAGACAGGTGCAACCCGGGGAGGCTTGGCTCAGGCCCCAGGTGTGTGTGTGTGTGTGTGTTCCAGTGCCTGTGGCTATTGTGTGACCAGAGGAACTTTAATACTGTATTCAATTCAAGTTTATTACATAGTCAAAGCCATCATAACATATCACAAAGAAACACAACTTCAAACATTTCAATCAGCCATCTAACCAAATTTTAGGCAAATTTTAGGAATACAGTATAATTAAAATCAATTTTGATAGTTCAATTACAAATAAGATAACATCAAATGACAAGAATAAAATAAAATAAAATGCCCACATGATCTTACATTGCAATCCATAAAAACAAAAGAGGAGCTACTGTATCCCCACATATTCTATCAATCAAGAACCCCCTAAATGCGCTAATTTCATTTTAAAAACCAAATTAAGAAAATTAGCAACTTTAACTGTCACATTTGAGTCTAGATCTCATAACAGGGACACCTCCACCTTCAAAGGGGACCGGGAGCTTCTTTGCCCCAGACATGGATCAATATACCACTGTCTCCACTGCTTATAAGCAGGACAATCCACCAAAATGTGAAATATCGTCTCTGGGATTTCACTTTTTTCCTTATTTTTGTACTAATTAATGGCCTGGTGAACAGTGTAACTAGCTGATTTGATAACTAACTTAAGGGCAATCTCAAGTCCGCCAAAATCTTGCAATGAATTGGACTAGTTTAGGAGCAGACTAACTCAATTTAAAGTAACCAAAAGCTTCAATGAAATTAACATGGAGAAGCTAGAAATAATGCCAGGCTGGAAATAACGGGTCCAATAACAAGAAAGCAGATTTTGGTTAAATACTAGGAAGAGCTTGCTAATGGTAAGAGTCATTTGACCATGGGATTTTTCTGCTTTTATTTTATTTTTAGAGGCTGGGAACTCATGGCCACCATTCATCGTAGCTGCCAGTTTCCTGAAGTGAGCAGAGGATTGTACTAGATGACCTCAGAGGACCCTTCCACCTTATCCATCTGTGAATATATGAGCTCCTGGGGGCACACACACCCCAATCCTAGCCAATTGGCAGCCATACACTCACTCATCCTGGGGACATCTCATCTCTGATTCTAGCCAGTTGGTAGTCAACCATTCAATAAGCCCTGGCAGCAGCCAGCCTTACTTGGAGTAACAGCAGGATCACTTCAAGTGCCGGGGCGGGGAGGGTGGCCCAGGAGAGCCTGACATCTGTGAGGTGTAGTAGCCTCAAGTGGATGACTTGCAGGGGACCTCCCATAGCTCCTTGCTGGTGCCCAGCCTATGCTGGGCACACCCTCATAGTTAGGGATGTACGAACAGAATGCGGTTCGGATGTTCGGACGTTTGGTCATTGGGTTCAAAACTCGAGTTTGGGTTTGGTTTTTCAGTTCGGTGGAGTTCAGTTCGGCCAAAATTGGCCAAAAATAGCACTAGCGATACCGATATCAGTACCGAATTCAAATTATTTTTTTTTGTATCGGTATCATTTAGCCCTGAAACAACCCCTGGTCTCCACCCCTGGTGCCAGGAAGTCTGCTCCTCAGCTGCCTCCACCTTCCAGTCACGTTTTTCCCACCCAAAGTCACATTTTTCCCACCCCTGAACTCATCCAAACTCACCCGAGCATGACCGAACTGTTCGGCCGTTTTCGAGTTCAGTTCGGACGTGTGGTTTGGACATCCGAACAGACCGAGTTCGGTCTGAACTCCAAACATCCAAACCGCGTTCGCTCATCCTTATTCATAGTGAAGGCAAGGCCTGCCCCACTAAATGGAAACATCCCACTCATGAACCCCCAATGGACTCCTTGCTTAGGAGAGGCAGAGGGCGTGTGATGGCACTGTCCCCCCCCTTTTAAAAACAGTAAAATACCTAGCCAGGTGCAGTAGAGCCTCCTTGGCTAATGGCCCACCCCTCCTCCCACTTGCATGGGAGGTGGGGGAAGGACTGAAGAGGGCTATGAGGCATGGCCCACCTCGCCCTGTGAACCCTCTGCGATTTTGATGAGCATCTGTCCCCCAGACGCCGGGTGGGATGGGTCCTTCATGGGGGCATCAAAGTGGGCAACCCTACCTCTTCCCCTGCCTGGAGCAGTGGCCCCACCATCAGGACCACCTGGCTTTGGATTCCCTGGCCTGTGCAGCATAGCATCCTGCAAGAATGGCACCAGCCCTGTCTCGAGCCTTCCCCAGACTGTGTTGGTGCTGTCCGCCATGTACGTTGCCCCCAATGCAGGCTTCATTGCTGCCCCAAAACATGCACTGTTCCCCTCCCCTAGCATCCAAAAGAGGGGGGTCCACCCACCTCAGGTGAAGGGGGACTGGCAGAGAAGTAGCCTATCCTCTATGCTTCTCAAGACTGTGCTGTGCTCCCGGTTCCCTAAGTGGCCGAGCTCCCCAAGGCACACTGGGGGCGATTCCATGCCCTGCGCACTCTGCGCGCACGCACGTACGTGCAAAGCACAAGCATCTCCATAGGGATTGCCTCGGGGGGCCACTGCCCATGATGCTAGTAACTGCTCCCACCCCACGACTGGGGCTCGGAGCTCACACTGGCCTTCAATAGCCAACTCTGTTGGTCATGGCTCCAAGACCTCTTTCACACCCTTATGCCTGGTTGCCCCAGCAACCTAGACTGGGCACTCCTTTTCTTCCTTCCCAGTGGCCATTGCCCATGGCAGACAGCTGCAATTAGCTTGAAGCTGTACTGCCAGACAAAACCCCTGGCCCTTGATCTTTCCTTTCAGGGAAGCGTGACAAGTGGCCCATTCGCTCTCATTATGGGGCATGCGATGGGCTGTTTAGTTTTTGGCAAATCAGACACTTCATTCCATACTACTTAGCTCTATTGTGCACTCCTGGGCTGTGTGGTGGTGCATAGCCTATTGTGTTAACAAAGACACAATTCACTGCTTCACAGTATGATGCAAAGTAGTGCTAAATAGCCTGGATGAAGTTGCCATCGTGCCCATAAAGAATAATAAAGTAATCAAATTACATGAAATGAAGTAAACTAAGTGAATGAATAAAGATCTTTGGTGGGAGAGAAAGGAAAAAAGTACTGAAAACCACCATAAATGAAGCAGAAATTAATAGTGCTTTACACCCACTTCATAAAACAGATTTGAAGTGGGGAAAATTGTTTAATATATCAGTTTATGCAGATAATCACTTCAGCTCTAATTTGTACCAGCCAGAGAGAGCTAAGTGAGAAATGGATTTCTCCTCCCATGGGAAATCCTGAAACTGTAATATTTTTTTCATTGTGAAGAGAAGTAAAAGCAAGGTTCAGGCTTCCTTGACTGTCTAAAGAGCTGACCTGGTCACATATCTGCCTGGCTTCACCCAGACCTAGGAAACTACTTTTGTGCCTGGTATTGTGGTTCCCAGCTGCCAGAGAGCTATTACAGTTTTTAAAACAGTTGGATCCCTCCGCACCAACCAGAAAAAGAGGCTCTACCCCCAGTGTTGACTAGGCTTCTACCACATGAAGAGCTGGCACATTCCTGCTCCTGCCTTCTGCTGCCATTAGTAGGTTGGAATCACAGAACAGTAGATCTGAAGGGCATCATCTAGTCCAACCTCCTGTCAAAACACAGCATCCATTACATCTAAATCATACCTGGTAGAGGTTTGCCCTTTCTTTTCTTACAAATCTCAGTGAAGGGAAATTCCATGACAAATTGTTCCATTGCCCAAGACTCCTTACAATTAGGAATTTAACCTGTATTGACTTTCTGCAACTTAAATCTATGGTCACTTGTCTAACCCTCAATGGGTGTGGAAAACAATGGCTCCTGGATTCATGGAAGTCTTTTAAAGATTTGACATGTGTAACCTATGTTGCTTCCCTCCCTACCACTGCATTTAATCTTTCTTCAGGCTAAATACACATATTTTCTTTCTCAAAAAACTTGCATTCTAACGGCACCATTCACACACGTGCAGAACAGCTGCCCTTTTCTAAAATGGCATTTTGGAAAAGGGCTGCACATGCACAAAATGGTCCCAGAGGCCATTTTAAACGTGTGCTGTTGGGCAGGGACCTCCACAGCGTGCCATGGTGAGATCACCTGCTTGGAGGCTTCTCCACACAGGAGGAGCCCCCTGGATGGTCATTCAAGACCTCCAGACCTTCAATCAAGCACTCTGAGTCTGGTAAGTACCATACTAGGGTGCTTGGCGGTGGGGGGATGGAAAGATGAGCCCATGGGGGGTGGGTGTAAAAATCAGTCTGTTTGGTTTTTAAAATTTAATTATAGGTCTGCACCTGTACCCGTAATTAAGTCCAGACAAATAAAATAAACACTACTGTAACCAATCTGCAACCAAAAACGGGTGCAGGTTGGCATCCCTAGCAAACATTGTTTTCTTATCAGAACCACGTTATGACTCGGTTTTTTTGTTGTATAAATATATGACAACTCAGTGTAAAGGGACTCCTTGAACACATGATGTCCATATGCCCAAGGAATTTATCTTGTAGAGACTCATATTAAACAACTAACCAAATTAGACAATACTCCCAAGACACATATAATCAATGCATTGATTATCCACGGTTCATTTGACAATTGCAGAGGATGTTTATCCATTTGCGCCTTCATATTTTATACAATCTTCAGTCATGTTTAGGGTCAAAGCAGAGTGGAAGAACTGTGATTCTAAAATATTTGTTAGTTGACTGGGTAAATGAATGCTTTTGAGAAAATCTAGATTAATTAAAGTCTAAAAGAAGTTCGTCTGAAATACTGGCTGTTACAATGGCGAAGGGAGATTAATAATGGATAATATTAGTTGCTGGCACTAATTCACTATACAACTTTAGGAGCTTTATATGTTACTTTGTTTTCCTATCCTTTTCCCTATAAAGATGTACTGTACTTTCGTAACCCATCCTTCACCTCTCTCTGTCTCAAGTGTTTTAAGATATCTAAGGATAAAAATAAATAATAGCCCACAGTAGACCACACCATTTATTAGGTGTTCACCAGATTTTCATTCCTTCTGGAAAGTAGACACCATCCTGCCCCCACTCACTGTGGAGTCTTGGAGAATGTGGAGCCCATAGTTTTCTATTTAATTATTTATTTATTTATTTACATTTATACCCCGGGCTTCCCTGAAGGCTCATGGCAGCTCAAAAATACTATTAAAAGACATTTAAAATATAATCCCCTCCAAAACACCCAACCCACTCCAAAAAACCCCTCCCAACAACCTCCACCCACTTAATCCCTCTCCCTATCATCACCGGTCAAATGCATTACTGAAAGGAAAAGTTTTATACCGCTCCCAAAATACGCTCAGGCCCTGACTCAGACAGACCTCCAGGGAAAGGGAGTTCCACAACATGGGGGCAGCAACCAAGAACTCCCTCCTGCATGCGCCCATCAAACAAACAAGAGTTACAGCGGGGACCTATAGGAGGGCGACCCTGGAAAACAGCAAGGGCCACAATGAAGGCGGTCTTTCAGATATATGGTGTAGCAGGGAGCAGTCCTGTGGGGCTGCTGCCCCTTTAAGAAGGGGGCTCTCTACGCTGTCCAAGGTGCTGAAGCCTGGAGAACCAGAGGGACCCAGGCAAGTGGGGGAGGCTGTGCCCAGGAGGGAGCCTCCTTCCTGGGGAAGGCTTGGCCAGAGCCTGGGGGGCTTAGAGGCCTGGCTGGATGGACTTCAGGGGTTGATGGTCTGTGTTGCTCCTGAGTCTGGAGAGACTGACCGGGGCCTAGAGGGTGGAGGCGATTGAGCCGGCAGCCCTAGATACATTGGACATAGAGTCTAATAAAGGACTGTGGACTAAGACCCTCTGGACTGTGTGGTGTGTCCTAGAAGAGGAGGGGTTTCAGCCGAGGCTTGGGCTCAAATGGCGTAGCAGGGGGTGAGCTAATTCCCCAGAGTGCGACCCCATTGTCCCGTGTGACCCTGGGGGAAGCCCCCTACTACAGTACGTGGTGGAGAATGTGGGCATAGTGCCGCCTGCAGGCGCATGCTGGAACTGCACCCTGATTTGGCAGCCATTTTGAGGCAAGGCACCATTTTGTTGGGGACTTGGACTTTGCCTATTCTGATCTGCCAGTATTGGAGACCTGTGACCAGATGCTTGGAGGGAGTCATGGAGCTTTGTGCCTAGACCAGAATTGAGGACTGAGCTTGGAATAGCTTGGCCAGGACGGGTCTTGATCTAGGTTAGAGCCAGGAGGTTCACCCAACCCCACTAGGATGTGGACCCCAAGTGGTATGGTGGCAGGAGGTGCATGCTGAAGATGAAGGTGTATCCTGATGCCACTTAGCTTATGGAACTTTGTGGAGCCAGAGCTGAGGCGGCATGACCAGCAGTCAGGAACAAGGACTGTGACATGCAAGTACTGGGAACCCAAGGTGGGAGGTACTGTGTGGCGGTGTCACACTTGTGGCCAGCTGGGACACCAGGAGAAATGAGAAGGCCTCCCGAGCACCTGGACTCTGGGGTGTCAGAGCCAGGGTAAGGAGAAGTATTGCTGGACTTGTGGGGTGATGGGGCATGTGAGAAGGTGATGTCCCCACAGAGGGAAAAGAGATACAGGGCCAGAGCCAGAAGCAGGATGCAACCCCACAGAGGAACTGGAAAGGAAGCTAGAGCAGAGACCTCCTAGGAGGTGCTGGGCTTGCGAAGCCCAGGGACATGTAAGAAGAGACTATTCCAAAGGAAAGCCTCACAAGGCGGGTCAAAAGGCTGCTAGGAAGAGAAGTAGTCCAAAAGGAAAGGAAAGAGGAAAGAAGTTTATGGGCACCCAGGCAGACAGGGACTGCTCAAAAGACATAGACAACCTTAAAAGGGGAGACAAGTAGCTGTTCACTGACAATGCCTTCCTCTTGAAAGAGCTAGAGGTCCTCAGAGAGGGGAAGATGGTCTTGAGGCCCGAGAAGAAGGACCAAGAGACCATGACCAAGATCTCTAGCGACATGATAGTCCAAGTAGTCAGAGACAGGTATGAAGCCATGCAAGAGAACCTAGCTCTCCATAAGGAGGTGAAGGAGCTAAAGGTTGCTCGTTGGGAGGTCTGTGAATCAGGAGACAAGGCTGGGAAGGATGCACCCACCTCACAGTGAGTAAAGCCCTGGGGGAAAGTAGGTACAGGTGTGGCATGGTATTTGGTAAGCTGCCAGAGTAGTCCTGCTGTTAAGGGTCCCAGGGTGGGATAGTCGGAAGGCATGGGTGGGCCACTATCCCAAACCCCAAAAAAGGGTAACAAGAGGCCTGAGGGCTATCTTGTGTTTGATTTGGGGTGCTGCTGGTGTACCGTGCACCCAACCACCTGGCGGCATCCCTAAATGCTCTTGCTGATCTGGTGTCAGATGTGATCCTCCGGACCCCTCGATTAGTCATCTTGGGAGACTTTAATATTCACACTGACATGGATCTTGGAGGAGAGAGGCATGGGTTCATGGCCTCCATGACATCCATGGGCCCGTCCCAAATCATCTGTGGTCCCACACATGAGGAGGGACATACACTGGACTTGGTTTTCTGCACAGGCCTTGAGGCGGGGGGTCAGTTGGTAGGAGTTAAGGGAGTAGAGCCTTTGTCATGGTCTGACCATTACCTCCTTAAGGCATGCATCCTGGTGCATGTTAGCCCCCCAGCTGGGCACAGGACCTATTAGATTGGTCCGCCCCCAGAGTCTTATGGAACCAGATTGGTTCCAGAATGCTTTGGGGGAGTTTCCCCTGGACCTTGACACCCACTCTCGTAGCCTTCTGGAACACCTTGTTGGCCAAGACCATTGACAGAGTGGCTCCCAGGCGTCCACTGCCCTCCCGAGTCTCCTGCATGTCTCCTTGGTTTACTGAGGGCCTGTGGTGTTTGAAGCGAGAGAGCAGGTGGTTAGAGCAATGGTGGCACCGGACTCGCGAACAGTATGATCAATCACAGCATAAGAACAGTTTAAAGGTTTATGCTGTGGTGGTGCAGGCAGCAAAGAAGCAGTTCCTTGCTGCCCTTATTGCATCTGCAAAGTCATGTCCAGCGGAGCTTTTTCAGGTGGTGAAAGGCTTAGTCAGACCTGCCTGCCTCCACCTGGACCTGGAGAAATCCAGTGACTGTATTATCGAGTACTTTGTAGATAAGATTGCTCGCATTCACCACGATTTCGTTACCACAGTTAATGCAGAGGATCATCTTGGGGCTATGGATGCCCCGTCCTGTCCTGTTTTGTGGGATTGGTTTCAGATGGTGGCGTCTGCCGATGTGGAGTCCTTGTTGGGATTTGTTTGTGCCACTACTTGTGAGCAAGATCCATGCCCATCCTGGCTGGTGAAAGCTACTCAGGAGATGTTACGGCCGTTGCTGGCTGGGGTGGTTAGTGCCTCCCTTGGGAGGGCAGGGTGCCTGATTGCCTAAAGGAGGCTGTGGTTAAACCCCTGCTCAAGAAACCAACTCTTGAAGCTGATGCTCCTGCCAGTTATCAGCTGGTCTCTAACCTTCCCTTTTTAGGGAAGGTTATTGAACAGGCTGTGGCACGGCAGCTCCAGGAACAACTGGACCGCACCAGTTTCCTTGATCCCTCCCAGTCTGGGTTTCGGCCTGGGTACAGTACGGAAATGGCATTGGTGGCCTTGGTTGATGATCTCCGTCTGGTGTTGGACCAGGATCATCAGACCTTACTAGTCCTGCTAGACCTCTTGGCTGCATTCGACACAGTCAATCACGAGGTGTTGGTGAAGCACCTGCGGGACCCTGCTGGAATTGGCAGAACGGTCTTGGACTGGTTTCATTCTTTCCTGGCCAGGAGAACTCACCGGGTGGTCTTGGGGGAGTGTACGTCTTCCGCCCGGGACTTCACGTGTGGAGTCCCACAGGGTGCCATTCTGTCCCCCCTCTTGTTTAACATCTATATGCAGCTGATAGGAGAGATTGCGAGGGGGTTTCAGGGCATGCAGTGTCATCAGTATGCTGACCTCTCCTTTTCCATCGATCCAGGCCATGCAGTCTCCTTATTTTCCCAGTGCCTGTCAGCTGTGGGGGCTTGGATGAGGTCGAGCCATCTGCAATTGAATCCTGACAAGACAGAGGTGATGTTGGTGGACGAGGGCTTGGGGGACCTGGGGGTGGTTTAATCTCCTCTTGTTGGGGGGGTTCACCCTCCTATGGTCTCTCAAGTGCGAAGTCTGGGTGTGCTCCTCAATTCAGGGCTCAGCCTGGAATGTCATGTTGTAGCTGTGGCGGGGAGTGTGTTTTGGCAGTTACATCTTGTCTGGTGGCTTCGGCCGTATCTCTCAGACTCTGACTTCGCCACTGTCATCCATGCCTTCATCACCTCGAAGCTGGGTTACTGCAATGCACTCCATGTGGGGCTGCCCGAGAGGCTGGTCCAGAGTCTATATCTGGTGCAGAATGCCGCAGCCAGTCTCCTTACGGGGGCGGATCGCAGGGAGCACATGACACCAGTGCTCTGGGCTTTGCACTGGCTTCCTATAAAGCACCGGGTCAGGTTCAAGGTGCTGGTTTTAACCTTTAAAGACCCTCACGGCCTGGACCCCACTTATCTGTGGGACCGTCTCACTTCCCATGTGCCCGTGCGACCCTTGAGATCATCTATGGGAGTCTTTTTGGAGGTTCCCCGGGTGAGGCGGGTGGCCACTGATGTTAGATCTTTTTTGGTGGCCACCCCTGTGCTGTGGAATTTGCTCTCAGAGGAGGTTCGGTTGGCTCCCACTCTCCTGCTGTTTCGGCATGTATGTAAGACCTGGATGTTCCGTCAGGCTTTTGGCGAGTGGTAGGGGTGGGATGGGGTGGGGTGGGGTGTTTCCACACATATTGTATTTTTAAACTGTTTTAAAATTTTTATATTTTTTTACTGAGTGTTGTTCGCCACCCCGGGCTGCCCTGTGGGCAGGAGGGGTGGCATATAAATTTAAAATAAATAAATAAAATAAAAATAAAAAGATAAGTGGGTATAGGGGCGATTGAACTGGTACCCTAATGCACCTAAGTGTACCAAGAGGCAAATAGGGGTACAGGGGGGTGATTGAGCCGGTACCTTCATGTGCGTTGGGGGCAGGGTATAGGCAATTGAGTCAGCCACCAGGGACTAACCTATGCCGTAGGAACACAGAAACCCAGCAGGGTGCAGGTGATTGAGCCGGCTGGGATGAGGATGCTATGTTAGCCCAGCAGGGTGTAGGCGACTGAGCCGGCTGGAGACAAAAAGGCAAAATTGTGCTTGTATAGCACATCGCCAGAGTTTCTGGCTTCGAGGGTCCCAGGGCTCGGAGGTTCAGAAGGAACGGGTGGGCCTGTCTCCCACCCAAGATGGGGTCTCATGGGGAATATGGGTTAATTCCTAACTATGTAAAATCCCAAAGAGGTTGGTGGAGAAAGGTGAGGGGCTGTGGCAATCCCCTAAAGTCTGTAAGTTGGATGGAGAAATGCTCCCCAAAAGGAAGAGGTAATTCTTTTAAACAGTTGGGTGGAAGTGGCTCCCCAACTGCTAAACCCAGTGGAATGGGTCCAACTACAAGGGGTATGTGGAAGTCAGGAGGGCGTTAAAGCACGTTTTGGGGTGCTAGACCCTAGTGTAAAACGCTGCACCCTGCTAGACACTAAAGCCAGTCTACTCTGGGAGAATCCTGTCTCCTGGAAGGGGGAGGAGTGTATTAGGGAGCAGTTCTGTGGGGCTGCCACCCCTTTAAAAAGGGGGCTCTCTACCCTATCCAAGGTGCTGAAGGCTGGAGAACCAGAGGGACCCAGCAAGTGGGGGAGGCTGTGCCCAGGAGGGAGCCCCTCCTTCCTGCGGAAGGCTTGGCCCGAGCCTGAAGGGCTTAGAGGCCTGGCTGGCTGGACTTTGGGGGTTGATGGTCTGTGTTGCTCCTGAATTTGGAGAGACTGACCTGAGCCTGCAGGGTGGAGGTGATTAGGGCTGTAGCGGAATAGCGCAGCGGTAGCTATTTCCGGCTGAAACAGTGTTTCCGCAATTAGTGGAACGGCATGGCAGAGGCTTTCATTACGCGGTTTCATTCCGCGGTTCCGCTTATTTAATTCCGCAACTTAGTGGAATTGTGGAAACATGACATTTTCACGATTTCCGCAATTCCGCCAGCGCCAAAAAATAGCGGAATAGCAGTTTTCCACGATTTTTCCGCAATTCCGCGATTTGCAGAATTCCAGCGGAATTAGTGGAATATCCGCAGAAAAGTCGTGGTGTGGCGCGGGCAGTTCTGAAATGGCGGAACGGAATCGCGGCGCGGTAAAAGCTGCTGCCGCATCAGCCCTAGAGGTGATTGAGCCGGCAGCCCCAGGTACATTTGACATAGAGTCTAATAAAGGACTGTGGAGTAAGACCCTCTGGACTGTGTGCTGTCTCCTAGAAGAGGGTACCCCTCTGTCTCAGGGGGAATTTCAGCCAAGGCTCAGGCTGAAATGTTGTAGAAGGGGGTGAGCTAAATCCCCAGAGTGCAACCCCAGTGCCCCGTGTGGCCCTCGGGGAATCCCCCTGCTACACATGGGTCACAGGTCATTTAGGGATTTAAAGATCAAAACCAGCATCTTGATTTGTGCCCAGAAAGCTATAGGGAGCCAGTGCAAACTTTGGAGCATGTGCTCGCAGCGACTAGTAACCAAAAGGAGCTGGGCATCTGCATTCTGCACCAGCTTCAGCTTCCGAATAGTCATCAAGGGCAGCCCCACACATTGCAGTAGTCCAACCATGAGGTGATGAAAGAGTGGATGACAATGGCCAAGTCCAAGTCAGAAAAAAATGGTTGCAGCCTCCTCACCAGATGAAGTTGGTGAAAATCACTCCTCGCCCCTACTGCAACCTGACAATCCAGGCAAAGGAAGGGGTTCAGCAGCACTTCAAGACTGTGAACCAGAGTGATCAAAGGGAGCCAGACGCCATCAATAACAGGAATTCCAATTCCCCCTAGGTCACAGGGTTGGCCAACTATCATCACTTCAGTCTTGTCAGGATTCAGTCTCAATCGACTCATCCTCATTCAGTCCCTAACAGCAGCCAAGCATCGGGTAAGCACTAAAACTGTGGGATCTAGGTCAGATGAAAAAGGGAGGTAGAGCTAAGTGTCATCCACATAGTGATGGCACTTCACCCCAAACCTCTGAATGACCAGAAGTCATGCAGGTGAATGCTGGCTAATGTGGGTTAATGTATGCCCACAGGGCTGATCCCCATTTATTATGGTGCACCAGTCTCTGCCTGCATGCAGGTCTGCCAGGACCCTTAAATCCCAGGAGCAGTGTCTAGAGCAGTCCAAGCAAGGAATCACTCTCTCTGCTCTTGCTCTCACTGGCACTTTGACTGTTTAATTTTGCTTTTTGGACCGCTCCAGAACAGCACTCCAAAAAGGAAAATGGAAAAAGAAGACACAGTGGGGGTCATTTTAATCAATTTCCAAGACTTTGTGGGACTTTTTAGTTCTGCCTACGACTTTTTGGGACTGACCAGGACTTTTGGGGACTTTATCTCTGGCACTTTTCCTCAATTTTCCACTGCCATATGTTAGGCTGGACATGTCAAACATGCGTGTGGGGGCTGCGTGGGGACTCTACGGACTGAACACAGACTGGAGGGGGTTTAACATCTCATTTGTTTTCATTATAAGTTGTATCACTCCTGATCAGGTAATGTAGTAGATGGTGAAAGAATAAAGTGACTTTCAAAGGTTGCTTTATTTATGAAATATTTGTGAATATGTGTGATGTTGCTGTTGTGCCTGCTACACAGAACACTGAACTGAGAACCTTGAGAGTTACAATTATAAGTCACTATGGCTTGAGAAAAAGGTCCATAGTAATAATTTCACATCTTTTGGATCAAGGAAAGGAGAAGATCTACAATCAACACCTTTTGTAGATTACATACTTTCCCTGTGCAGAGAAAGTTCATTTGAAGATTTGAGGCCCACAGCACTTTCAACCATACCTATCAACTCTGAAACAAGCAACAGTGACTTTCAAAATGTGGGACCATGCAGAACACAATTTAGATACAGTTGTTAATCAGGTCATTTGAATGCGTGACAAAGGGCCTTTTTACATGGATGGGGGGGATGGGTGTTTTGCCATGGTAGGTGGAAGTGGGGGGGTGTCCATTTACATGGACACCCCCCCATCTCCACCCATCTCCACCCACAGAGCCTCTTTCAGTTTTCCAGAGGGTTTCATGTGTGACGGTGGGTGGAGATGGGTGGGTGATGGGTGGAGGTGGGTGTTGCACAGGAGCGTGCACACACACACACACACAAACTACTCGGTGTTCACACGGGCAAACAAGTGGACACCCATCCCCACCACCACCACCGGCCGTTTACACGGACGTCCCCTACCCCCCGCACACCTGCCTGAACACCAAACAGGGGGTGGGCGCATCTGTGTAATAACACACAGTCAAGATGTACACTTCTATGATCCTGTGTGATTTTTAAATTCCCCTGGTGGTAATTTTGCAAGGTGCCTTTCATCATGTTTCTCCTTTCCCCAACTCCTGTGTGAAATACCAGATTTGACATAAAATGTTGGGTGATGGGTCTGAAGCTTCTGATTTTAACTGGAGAAATGCCTATAAGTTATTGACCCACACTGATGCTCCCAAATGGAGGGTGGTGGTTTTTTGAGGGGGGAGGGAGGGGTTAAATCCAAGCACTCCAATTTTCTCACAGGTGTTGGGAGACTCTAGTTCTTGCTAGGACAACTATTAATTAGACAATCACAAATGACAATAGGGAATCCCTTAATTGTATTATAGGAGGTACTGCTTTGTTCTTTTTCTGGGGAAACCTGTTTGGCTGGATTGGCTCTTTCAGGCTGAAGAATTCAACGTATGTTCCTCAGCAATGATTTTCTAATTACTCTTTCTGACCCCTCCCATCCAACTGCAGGATTTATTTATTTATATATGTGTTTTTTGTTTTTGTTTGCATAGCACAAGCAATGTGTCTGGCACTGTTTTCTGAGACTGTGTGTATTTTCAGATGTGATGGGGCTGATTGGTCCCGGCACGGAAACAACCCTTTGATTCCTCGCCGGGGCCACCGCATCATGGGCTAACAGACGCAGTGGCCGATCCCGGCGGGGAATTCGGGCAGGGGGCAGGGCTGTGCAGCACAACGTTCGGCCACACAGCCCCCCCCCCCGCTGCCCCGGCCGCCTGCCCTCCAGGAGACGGGCGGACCCCGTGACCAATGCGGCCGCAGTACCCGGACGTCCCCCCCGGCATTGACCACAGCCCAGAATCCCGCCATGGATTCCGGGCCGTGGTCAGGGGACAGACGTTACTGTCCCCTTCATCACGGCGGGGGGGGGGGAATCTCATTCACCATGCGATCAGGGATGGTCCGGCCAGGACCTCCGATCACGTGGTGAGTCTGATTCCCTGCCGTGATTGACTGTGGTAAACGTCTGGGGGGAACTTCCGGTTCCCCAACAGATGTTACGGGACCATTCCCCACCACAGGGTATTGACTGTGGTTGAGCGTGATCTCCTAACGCCTGAAAATACCCTGTGGTGTAGAGAAAGTAAAGTTGCCGTGTTGGTCCCAAATATAGGCAATAGAGACAAAGTAGTAAAGTGATATCTTTTATTGGACTAACTCCAGTCGGTGGAGGTATGCAAGTTTTCGGATCTCACAGTGTCCTTCATCAGGCAAGACAGGATTTAAAACTGGAGACAGTGGAGACTGAGCATTAAGCAGTGAGGTGTATACAGTAATTGGAAATAATGGCAAAGGGAGGGGAGATCAAACCGCAGGTAGGAGGTCCGCAATTCCAAAGGGTGGAATAGAACAAAATGGGAAGAGCTGCTGATATTAAGTAAACTTAAAGCTTCCTGTAGCTGCGGACAGTCATTAGACTTACAAATATCTCTAATGACTTGGGAAACCCATGTCTAAATTGAGTCCATCGTTCTTTGTATCTAGTAGAACTATGAATTTTTGTTCCCAGGCTTGGCTTTTAAAGGTGTTTCCTTTTATACACTCTCTTTTAAGACAAGGACACTCTTTTAAGACAAAGACAATGAAGTGGAACACATAACAAAAGAGCTAATCTGGGACACTTGAGAGAGATGTTTTCTACTATAGACAAATTTCCACCTATCTATCTGTGTGATGCTTACCACCTGCCTCAGTATCCCAGAGGCTGAATCATACACCTTCATACTGAACCACGAGGACCACACAGAGAGCACCTAACCCATATTACATGTCATGGGACTTCCATATCCAAGAGAATGTATTGATTATTAAAGGAAGATTGTTGAGCCACTGACAACAGTGGGACTTCTATGAATGAATGAAGCCTGGGTTGTACCAATTAAAGCTGGTCCATGCTCCTGCTCCACAAATGTGCCTCAGTCATGATGAGGGCTAAAACACGATCTTGATATTTTCTTCATTATCACTGAGAATTAGGCTTCTTGATGAGAATCGAGAAAATAAAAAATATTGATGTTCTCTCAGGATTTTTTTGGTGATTTTAAAAAAAAACAAACAAACAAACACATTGTGCAAATGGTTGTCAGGGATGTTTTGTGCATGTATGGCCTTTTTCCAAGATGGTGCAGGTAGCATTGATGCCATTTTTTAATAGGGCAGCTGGTCTGAACGTGCATAGAACTACCCTTTTCCAAAATGGCACTGACGCTACCCACGCCATCTTGGAAAAGGGTTGTGCATTTGCAGAACAGCCCTGGTGGCCATTTTGCACATGAATAATGATTTATTTTCAGCAAGATTATCATGAGTTTCTCACAACCAAGATCTTGCTAGGGTTTCTCAGTTCTCATGAGATTATCGTGAGAATCAAATAGATCCTTGTTTCAGCCCTAGTGACTTCTGACTGCTGACCAGTGAGAATAGCTTTTATTGCACTGAAAAGATAATTACGTCCTCCATGTATATTGCTAACTAGGATACCAACTAATTTCAGTTTCTGTTGCATTTCCCCTGTGTTGGACCCATATGCAAACTCATTTTGCATAGGATACTAAAACAGCTACCAGAGGCAGTGGCTTTCAGTTGTTACTAAACTGGGCTGTGATTGTGCTGACAATCTACAGGTCAGAGCCTCTAAATCTAAAGCTTCAATCACTAAGGGTATTTTCAGACGTTACGAGATCACGCCCAACCACAGTGAACCACGGTCAATTCCGCGGCAGATCCAAAGCACTCTGAATGTCTGTTCGGCGGCCACCAGATGTTCACCACAGTCAATACCCACATGGCATTGTGGGTGGTGTTTTAAATTTGTTTATGATATTGTAGATTTTTTATTTTTAAAAATTGTTTTATATTCTGTTGGAAGCCACCCTGAGATGCCATAGACATGGGGGGGGTGGCATATAAATATAATGAAATAAATACAAATAAATAAATAAAGGGGGTCAAATTCAACCACGCTTCCAGACCTCCAGCACGGACCATCTTTGAAAGCGTGGTCAAAGAGATTTCCAATGGGAAACAAAAAAAAGTAACGTCTGGATGGCAATCACTGTCCAGAATCAAAGAAAATGATTCCCAGTCAGGGACAAAGCATCCAGCGTTGCTGCCAGGTAACCAGCAACAACACAAGCCACGGAGGGAGATTTAAAGGGCACACAGCAGCAGGGGAACGTGGTGGGATTGAGCGAGGTGGGAGGTAGAGATGAGTAGAGGGTGAGAGAGCGGGGCAGGAGGAGGAGGAGGAGGCACAGGCGGGGGAGGAGGTGGTCGTGCTGCACATGCAGGAGGTGGAGGGGCAGCAGCAGCAGCAACAGCCAGGACAGGCAGCCCCAGGTACATCAACTAGACCGGGGGAGGAGGCACACCGGAAACGGGTACGGGGAATGAAGGGGAGTGGACCCGGCACCACAGGGGCACCAGGGGGGGCGGGGAAGCAGCTGGGTGGCCAAGCGGCTGGCAGGTGGGGGGGAGGGGCAGGGACACGGGACCAGGATAGAACAGCAACTGAACACCCACCAACCCCCCCCCCCCGCTTCTGTTCTGCAGACACGCAAATGGGCCCAGGAGCTGGAGACCCCGGAGGAGACAGGCCCTGCCCAGGAGTAGGGGAGAAGGGGGAAAAGGCCCTACCACCGAGGGGGCCAGTGGGGGCTCCGGGAGACCTGGGACTTTATCCACATCTGGGGAACCCTGGAACACCAGCTGGAGCTAGCACTCAATCAGAGGAATGATCACATGTTCAGGGAGATAGTGGGAGAAATGGAGGTGGTGGAGCATTCCTGGACAGTAGCACAGTGCCGCTCCAAGGCCAAAGAGCTGAACACAGACTCCAGACCACCCCCTTCTATGATGCCCTGCACCGCATCCTTCATATGAAGGAATCAATTGTTGCCCCATGGCTCGTGGGGAGTGCTGTGGACCAGGGCAGGGAATGGGCCGAGGTACCACGTCCCCTCGCCGCTCCACAAGAAGGCACCCAGTCCAGGGCCCCAGACCCCCAGCAGGAACGCCCTGGGACCTCAGGGATGAGCAGCTCCCCCCGGACAGCAGGCCAGAGAGCCCCCACCCCCTGGCTGGACAGCCGGACTCCAAGGCCAGCATCCTCATCACCCTCAGCCAGTTGTCACAGGGGGAGCACAGCAACACGAAGGGGCCAGCCTCAGAGGGATCAGAGACTGACATCAAGGTTAAGCGAGCACACAGGATGGGGGGATGGATCCGTGGTGAGGGGGTTGGGGGGTTGGGGATGGCCTGGCCAGGGGGGAGGCACACTGGCCTTGCCAACTGAGACACGAGTCCGGACACCCCGGAAGCCCTCCATCATCCACCCCCCATATCCCACAGGGCACGGAACACCCCAGAACCAGAGGCAGGTGGGCGAGGAGGCCGGCACACAGAAGTCCAGGCAGCAGCTGGAGGACCCAGGTGAGGCACACGGGAAAGGCAGGGGGGTCTCTAGGGAGGCTGGGTGGATGACCCTGGATACTCAGGGCAGGATTGGGGGTCCAGAGGGGTGGGAAAGGGGGAACGGGGTGTTAAGGGGGGTGGGCACCCAGGGCGGCAAATGACTAACCACTATGTACCCTACAGCATAGACGGAGGGGCCACAGAAACCCGTGCCTGTGCCCCTAGCCCAGCAGTTGAGGGAGCACCAGGCATTGGTATGGCACTGGAGGGAGGACCAGGTGGAGGATAGTGTCTGGACCAGCACAGAACAGGGGGAGTGGATGATTGAGGCCATGGACCACATGGAGGTGGCCATAGAGCGCTCCCTGGAGCGGTCGGAGGCAAGGAACCAGAGGCTCCAGGCAGAGGTGCGCCTGGAGTGAAGGTGAGAGCGCTGGGAACACAACAGGCAGGTAGAGGCGTTTGGGTGGCTGGAACAGCTCATTGAGTGGATGGTGCGGAAGCATTCAGCTAAGATGGACAGGTCCCATGACATCGGGACCTCCATGCTCCTGCATGTGGGCACTATGTGCACTTATGTCATGGCAGCCACCCCACCGGGCACCCTGCCAGCCCAGGGCACC
Source organism: Sphenodon punctatus (assembly GCA_003113815.1). Classification (NCBI taxonomy): domain Eukaryota; kingdom Metazoa; phylum Chordata; class Lepidosauria; order Sphenodontia; family Sphenodontidae; genus Sphenodon; species Sphenodon punctatus. The sequence continues at coordinate 1,014,518 of QEPC01001365.1, forward strand.
GGGCCGGGCCCCTCAGCGCCCCCACCGCCTCCCCAACCACTCCAGCCACCTCCACACCAGCAGGGGCCCCGCATCCACCTCCCGGTTCCCATAGGCCTCCAGAGGGAGCAGCCACCCAGGGGGGCCCCTCAGGTCCTGGTTCCTCCCTCCCACCACCGCCTGCCCCTCCAGTCACAGAGGCATCCCAGGACACCATTAGGGACACGGACAGCGGGGGGGAGGGCAACTCCCAGAGCTCTGTGCTGCCCACTGGGCGCTCGAGGGGGCACCCCAGGAAACAAGGGGGCTGTGGGGGGTGAGGGGGAAGGGGGAGAGTGGTCTGAGGGGGGGAAGTGGTTGTGGTGGTGGTGGTGGGGTAAGCAGGTGATATAATAAATGCACAGATGACACAGCCGCCTCCTGTGGTCAGTTCAGGGGCCCGGAGGTGGGGGGTGGACCATGCCCATATAGGGGCTCACCTGGGGACTCCCCGGCCCCTGGGGGGTGGGCCGTGGGGTGGACGCTCTCATGCCTGGGCCTCCCGGCTGATGTGCCTGGCTAGGACAGCAAGGATGCATTTGGCGTGGCATAACGGTACTCCTTCGGGTTGTCCGCGTTCACGTATAGAGGCACGGGGCCTGGAGGGCGGGTAGGCATGGGGTATTCGAGGGCGGCCCCATCAGTCTCGCACATGTGGTGCAGCACGCAGCAGGCACCAATCACCAGGGCTGAGGTCTCCACCGTGTAGTCTAGGTTGCCAGTGAGGCTCCTCTAGCGCTGCTTGAGGGCCCCAAACACTCACTTGACCACATTCCAGCTGGCACACAGGTGGGTATTGTAGAATGCTTCCACCGGGGTCTGAGTAACTGGGTATACCATCATCAGTCACCGGGTGAGGGGGTAGTCTGGGTCCCCCAGGATACAAGGGGGCATCAGCACCCCCTCGATCCAGGCCATCCCCATGTCTGTAAAGTCCCCCCGGTACATCTGGGCATAAAAGGGGGAGATGGTCACGATCCGGGCATCGTGGCTGCACCCAGAGTTTCCCGTGAAGATGTCTATGAACCTCCCGCAGTGGTCCATGACCACCTGCAGCTGCAGGGAGTGATACCTGTGCCTGTTGACATAGTCTGCGGCCTCCCCTGCGGAGGGGCAGAGGATCTCGATGTGGGTGCCATCCACAGTGCCCATGCAGTTGGGGAACCCACCAGTCGCAAAACCAACCATCACGGGCCCCTGATCCACCAGCTGGATCACCCTGTCCAGGAGCACCCTCCACAGCCTCACAGACATCCTGGAAGATACAGGCCATAGTGCTCACCCCGAGGAGTTGGGCGTTGCCAGGGCCCAGACCCCGATGGCCACCCGCTGGACCATGGGGATGGGGTTCCTCATGGGGGTGTGCTGTCACTCCAGCCAGGGTGAGAGCAGCTCTGCGAGCCACAGTAGGGTGAGCTTGTCCATCTGGAAGTGTGCCCTCCAGGCTGCCTCGTCCCATTGAGCCAGTGCCCAGTACCACCAGCCCTGGGCCCGCCCCGTAACCCATAGCCACCGGCCAATGGGTATAGTGAATAGGGCGGCCCAGCGCATGATCTCCATTGGAGGCACCTGGCCACCTCACAGATCACCACAGGCCTGGTCCGACTGTGGATCACAGTCTGTATGTCCGCCCTGAACACCCGCTGCACCTGGGGCCAGGCCAGAAAGCACCTGTGGCGTTGGTGAGCCCTGTGGGCCCCTGCAGCACTCCAGGCAATGGTAAACTTCAGGCAGGCACCCAGGTGCACCTGAGCGGTCTGGATGTGCAGATGATTTCTGTGGGCGCGGTACCACTCGGCACAAAGCGCAAGGAGCATCCCACATGCACCCAACCTGTCCCACTCCATGGTGAGGGGATCCCTGGGGGGCTGCTGGGAGCCCTGATATAGGCTGGGATGGGTGTCCCCCCCAGCTTCCTGTGCCGGTTCCTGCAGGGCGGGTGGGCCTGGGCAGTGGGTGTGTGGTATTGAGCGCACCTGCTGTCCCTGGCAGGAGCCATGAACACGGCCAGGCACGCGCCCGGCCATTCCTCAATCTGATGCCATACAATGTTGTGGCCTGTGGCTTTCTCGGCCGGCCTTAGGCCCCCCCCGAGCCCCCTCCCGCCCTTGGAGAGAATGTGGGCCCCCCTGTCCATGGTGTTATTCTCCCTGGCGTGCTGTACTATGGCTGGCTGTGCTTCCACTGGGCNGTGGGCCTGGGCAGTGGGTGTGTGGTATTGAGCGCACCTGCTGTCCCTGGCAGGAGCCATGAACACGGCCCAGCATGCACCCGGGCATGCAGGCTGCAGCTGCATGCCTCCTGTCATCACCTCCCACCTCTCCCTGTTGGCAACATTGTGTCCTTGCCGGCCTGATTAGTGTGTCGGATGTTCAGTCTGTGTGCTAGGTTCCTGCAGCTGTGCTGGGTCCACACCCCATGCCTCAATCTGATGCCATACAATGTTGTGGCCTGTGGCTTTCTCGGCCGGCCTTAGTGCCCCCCTGAACCACCTCCCGCCCTTGGAGAGAATGTGGGCCCCCCGTCGTGGTGTTATTCTCCCTGGTGTGCTGGACTATGGCTGGCTGTGCTTCCACCGGGCTCCCAGCTCCCATGGGGCCCCCCATCCATGATCCTTCCGTGAGACCATGGCCCTGTGTGACCTGTGGCATACCCCAGCAGTGCAATTGCTGCTGAGCTTCCCGGACAGCCTGTCGGGTGCTTATGCAAGCCTGAGCTCTGGCCTGCATTACTTCGGCTTTGAGGTGAGTGCCCGGAACTGCTGGCTGCATGCTGAGATGCTGGGGCTGGTTCCTTTTCCCGATGGGCGCATCCCAAAGATGAGGTACTCACATGTGGCCTGGTCTGCGGTGGAGACTGTGTCCTCCCTGTCTGTGTGCAGCCTGGCCTCCTACATGGTCTGTCTGGCGGAGGGGGCCCTGCCTTGGTCATGTCCTACTTTGGCTGCGTTCACGGGGCCCGTGGGTACCAGTGCTCCTGTGGGGTGGGGTATCACCGGCTGTTGGAGCTTGGTCAGCTTCCGTGGCCCCCTGCTGCTGACTGCTGCATGTCTGAGCCTACCACGGCGGAACTGGCGGCGCTGTCCGGTGTGTGGTCCCATTCCGATGTGCAGCTGGGTCTCTCCATGCAGTATCCCTTTGAAGCTTGCTACCTGATCGCCCACCACATGTCCATGCAGGGGTACCACCAGGGCATGCTTCATTGGCCCAACCTCGTTCACCAGGCGGGGCACCCAGCCCCTGGGCCCTTCGTGGCCCCCAGAAGCTGGCTGTGAGTCCCCATGTGCCTTATGACCCCCGTTTCCTGGCCCCCATGCGAGCTTCCAGCTCCGCCCTGCTGCTGTGGCCTGCTGCCTGCTCCCTCCATGCTGTCCCTGCCGTGCTGCTGTGATGCCTGCTTCCTGGTGTGTCACTGCCCCTGTCTGTGGCTCCGGGCTCCCTCTGCCCCCATCTGTCTCTGCCCCCGGTGTTCCCCTCCATGGCCATCGCCTTCATTGTCTGCCTCCGGCGCCCTGCCCGCCCCCCCGGCTCCCTGGGGTGCTGCTCACCATCCTCGTTCACCTGTGCCCCCTTTTGCACCCCGCCCACCCCCCTCCTGGGTGCCCATGTGATCTCGGCATTTGGGGCCCTCAGACTGCCCCCCCGACTTTCTTCCAGGGGGGTTGTGTGACTTTGGACCTGCTGCACTGCCCTGGACATCCTGTCTCCCCTCCATCGCCCCATCGCCAGCGCTTGGGTTCTGAGTGTGCCTCCTGGACTGTTCCCGGCCCACTCCCTGTTCCATGTGTGCTCCCACTTTCCCTGTGCCTGGACTGCTTGGGGTCCCCCGTTCCAGGACTGCCTGTGTTGCTGTGGGGGTGCCTGTGCAGGCTGTTCTGCATTGGGGGTTATGGTTGCCATTGCCTGTGTCCCACTGTGCCCCTGTGCCGTTTCCCCTCCTCTTCCCTGCCCCTCGCCCCCCTCCCCCCTTGCCTGCTGTGCCTTGTGTGTGGTCTGTCCCACTGTGTCTCCCCCCCTCCCTTTCCTGTCCAGGTGTGTGTGTTTGTGCTGTGTGTTCCACTGTGCCCTTGCTGTCTGTGTACCTGTTGTGTGTGGTACCTGGGTGGCTCTTCTACCTCTACCTCCTCCTTTACTGTTTCCCTTGTCCACACATTCCCTCCTGGCTTCATTTGCCCTCAGGCAGTCGTGTCTGTGTCCCTCCCCTGCCTGGCTCGTTCTGGGTGTTTTGACCACGGCTGGGGATCAGCGTCATGTCTGATGTCCTGCCCTGGGCCATCATCTGGCGGCCCAATTGCCTGCCATGGTCCCGGTCCCGTCACGTCTGTTCGGGACCTTTATTGATCACGGGGGGTGGTTGTTCAGTTCACCACCGCTGGGAATTCACTGTGGAGACTCCGGGATGCGTAACAACTGAAATCACCCTCTGTTGGCTATTTTCTTGACATTCTTTCCCTGTTCATCTTCTATTACTACTGTGCTAAATGATTAAACATGAACTCTTCAGAAACAAACATGGTGCCCCTTTAACCAAGAGCAGGCCTGACAAGGCACCATTTTCTCATTGCTTGTGTTTTTTGGAAGGCAGCCAGTAACTCAATTTACTGTGGGCTTGTAGAGTATTCAAGGCATGGTGAGCATTCGCCTCTACTATATAGGATGCTGCCTTGTGATTTATGCCTTGTGGTGTATCCTGCAATACATTTTCAAGAGCCTCCAGATAATGACTGATTCTTGAGGTTGTTGTACACATTTAATGCTGTCTTTAATACCTCTGCATTCATTATGTTGGTTTTCCTTTTGTTCATTTTATGGTGAATAAGCACCATTTGTGCTACCCTTGAGAAAGCAGTTTATTACCATTCTGAGAAAACTCCCACTGTTGTCCGTCCATTTGCTTCAACTGCACATTAATCATTGTAATTGGTCTTGAAATCAGACTATCTTCCCCACTGTGGTAAGAAACTATTACGGCTGCTGTCAGAGCTGCAAAAACAGCAATAGGATTGAAGTGAACTCCCTTGTAGTCAGGTTAATTTATTTTTGAAATTTTAATCTGGCAACCTTAACTCAGACTCCTGACAACAGTTCTTCTTCTAGCTTTGCTACCTCCTGTGTGACCTGGGCAGTCATTTAAGCTCTCTGGCCTCAATGCCCATATTTTTACACTGAGAGGAATACATTTTCCATAGAGACTCAAGCACAATATAGCCAGATGCTTCAGTCAGAGATTGTGTTATAAAAATACCCACACATAAAAAACATTAAGGGTGAAACTATCTCCTAATGGCTGAACTCCACCTTGAAAGTTTGTGATGTGTTGCAATTACTTAGAGATGTTCTATTTGCACTGGAAAAATAATAACCTGAATTCTATAAATATAAGTTTCTAATTCCTAAGGGCCTCATGATACCATTAACGGTGAAAGAAACAGCAGAATAACTGTTCATGTTTTTAATTTATTTATTTATTTATTTATTTATTTAGAGCAGGTTGTAGTCAACTAGAACAACATTGGTCAAAATGTTTGAGCAACCAATTTCCCACAATTTTGGTTCATTCAGTTTGGTTGATTTCATTTGGTCAGTTTGCTTATTTAGTTTATTTTCTTTTCTAATTCATTTTCACCAGGAATAATGAAAATGACATCATAGCAATCCATAGTGTTGGGGCGACATCATAGAGAGGGCTGTAATGCACTTATGGCCTGCCCCCTTTCTGATGTGGCCATTCCCTGACACATCTGGAAGTGCTAATGCTCTGGGTTTGCCATGGGTGTCCTAGGTTGACCTGGAGAAATTGGGGTGTCCTCCAGAGCCAAAAGCCCCTGGGTCAAAACCTCGAGTGTCTGCCTGAACTCTGAAGAGGTTGCAACACTAGAAACCTCTCATCCATAAGGGAAAGAGAGGAGTCAGAGGATGTGAGGACATGGACTGCTCAAAAGAGGGAGAACCTTCAGCCAGGATACCACAGAGGAGAATGTGGCCATGGGAGACCCCTCAATTTCCCCCCACAAGTGCAGATTTTCAACATAGAGCTTGGGGAGAGCAGGTGGTGGGCCCCTGCCTTGGATCCAAGGATAGAAGAGGACTCCTGTCACAGCTCTGAAAAGTAGAGGGGAGAATGCAAGGAATCAAGGGATCATAAGGGATCATTGCCATTCAACTGTGGGGAGACTGGTGCAGTGAGGCCTGGAGAGGAGGGCAGACAACCAACAGTGGCTACAGAAGAGCCAGACCATTCCTTGACTAGCTACAGCACTCCCCTGGAGAGCTACCTGGTCAGTGGACTCCACCATGTTACAAAAGTCTAGACAGTTGCATTGATTATTTAACCTGAGGGATTCGGCTGGTCTGTATAGAATAATGGAATAGATTTATACATTTAATGTGTTTGTCTTCCCTCACCCTTATCCCATATGTAATTTAAAAAAAAGAAAATAAAAGTTTTCATTGTTTGTTCTTTTGAATTAGATCATAAATCACAAGAAGTACTAGTGTCAGTGTTGAGTACTGAAGCAGAGGCCACACTGGGAGTGTGCCAAACAATGGCAACTTTATTGAGGAAAAATAATGCAGTAAACATAAACAGAGGCCTAAAGGGAGAGTGAACGGACAGCAGCTCCAGCTTCCAGCACTGCCAGAGAGGGACTGAGGCTTGCAGGGAAGCACCTTATTTTTCATGCTAGGGTTAAATCTTTCCCTTCTCAAGTTCTGGAGGGCCATATACAGGGAGTTCCATTCCTTGAAAGGCTGTGTCCCTTCGATAATGAAACTGTAGAAACCGTTGGTCACGTCATTTTACGCTGTCATTTGTACGATGCTCTGAGGGATGAATTCCTGAGAGCCCGTTTCCCGGGGAGGTCTGACATGGTCCTGTTACATCTGCTGCTTAACTCCTCTGACCCGCAGGACATTAAAAACCTGGCAGTTTTTTAAGTTAAGGCAGTCCACTGTAGGCAGTGCTTTTTGGAATTTAAATTTTGTGTGTCTTTTTTTTTATTTTAATTTTCTTTTCTTTTATATAACATTGTAAACAAATTCAAACATTAAACTGTGGCTATAACATTGTAAACATTAAACTGTGGTTACAAAACGTTTTTCCTTGGTAGTTTTTCTTTGGGTTCAGGTGGGCCTTTTACTTATACATAATAATCAAATAAATATGTTCTTTGATCTTCAGGTAGATCTGATTTTGTCATTACGCAAACACAGGGGAACCATTTTGCAGCAAAAGATTCTTTTTTGTCCATTAAATTCGCTGCTATTTTTTCCATAGTCAGGTGGTACCACAATCTATTCATCCATTCCCCAGTCGACAATTCTTTAGTGTCTTTCCAATGTAGGGCGATGACCTTCTTTGCAGCCTGGAGAAACACC
>QEPC01001365.1:1044727-1055789 GCA_003113815.1 Sphenodon punctatus
GCTCCTGCGGTCTGCCGGGGGTGCCCTCCTGGAGGTCACCCGTGTCAAGCGGGGGGCCACGATGGAGCGAGCATTCTCGGTGGTAGGACCGCGGCTGTGGAACTCCCTTCCGGAGGAAGCTCTCCTGGCCCCAAGTCTTTTAACATTTCGGCGGAACTGTAAGACCTGGCTGTTTGCCCAGGCCTTTGGGAGGGAGGGTGGGGAGGGATGATTTTAGTCCCCCACCAATTTATTTATTATTTTTCTAGCCCTGTTTTATATGGTAAATTTTATATTTAATATTTTAAAATGAATTTTAATGTTTTTATTGTTGATTGCTGGAATCCGCCCCGAGCTGCGTTGCAGGAGGGGGCGGGGTATAAATTTGGAAAATAAATAAATAAATAAATAAATAGTGCGGGACATGGAGGCAGTGGGTAACCACAGGACAGTAGGGATGGGTGAACAGAACTGAGTTCGGAAATTCGGTTTGGTTCCAAAATTCAGTTCGGTTCGGTCGACCAAACTATTTGAGTTCAGTCCAAACTCCGAACTTCAGAACAAAGTTTGGAAATTCAAACCCCATTGAACTAAATGGAATATTATCTTTTAAGAATGGGCAAACAGAGCTGAGTTTGGAAATTCGGTTCGGTTCGAAAATCGAGATTTGTCCGGAAGTTCGGTTCAGTCGACCAAACTGGTTGAGTTTGGTCTGAACTCCGAACTTCCGAACTGTGTTTGCCCATCCCTACAGGACGGTAGCCCAATGCTGTTCCAAGGTGAAGGAGCTCAAGAGGGGGTACAAGGTGATAAAGGACAATAACTGGTGGTCCGGAGATGGAGCATGGACCAGCCCCTACTACAATGCCCTGAACCGTATCCTACACATGAAGGACTCCATCGTCACCCCACAGCTCATGGGGAGCGCCGTGGTCCAGGGCAGGGAATGGGCTGACGTACCCCTGTCCCTGGCAGCCCTGCAATAAGGCACCAGCTCCAGGGCCCAGCCTCACAAGAGGAACACTGCTGGGTTGATGGCTCATATAGCAGCACCAGGAGCCCACACCCATAGTCCAACTCGGGAGGATTCGAGGCCAACACACTGGTTACCTTCAGCCAGTGGATGGGGGACCACAGCCACACCGAGGGGCCAGACTCAGAGGCGCCGAGACTGACATTGAGGGCAGGCAAGTAGCTAGGAGGGAGAACAGACCATAGGGGATGGGCCCATGGGTGGGGAGGGTCCACAGGGCACGGGCCCATCCCTGAGACCCCAGAAACCCCGGACATGGGGTTGGGGGCACTGGGACCTGCCAGGACACAGAACAGGAGGGACAGGCACAGCAGGACGGGCACCAGTGCCAGTGCACAGGAATGGAGACTGGGTTCTTACAGGGAAACCGCAAACCACCCCAAACTGTTTCCTGACAGGTCACGGCGCGCCCCAGCACACAGGACTGTCAGGCGAGGGGGATGGTGGGGAGCAGCCTCAGGAGCAGCAGGAAGAACAAGGTGAGACTCCATGGCAGGGGGGGCCTACAGGGGTGCACATGGGGCACAACAGAGTGGGGGGTATGAGGGAGGGATGGCCAGGGTACAGGGGTCTACTGAGGGGAGGGCACCTGCAGCACAACCACCGGGGGGCCAGCCCACCACCCGCAGCACTGCAACGGGATGGGAGGCAGGCCGGACTAACGGATCCCATTGTGCACCCCAGCAGGGCAATCAGCAGTGGCCCCACCAGCCGAACCCATGCCCCCATCACAGCAAATGCGAGAACACAGGGCTCGGGTACGGCGCCGGAGGGAGGAGCAGGTGGAGGAGATCATACGGACCACCGCTGAGCAGGGGGAGCGGATAATAGCGACCATCAAGCGCATGGAGGCGGCCATGGAGAGGGTCCTGCAGCAGGCAGATGCCAGGGACCGGAGGCTGCAGGTGGAAGTGTGACTGGAATGGAGGTGGGAGCATCAGGAACACAAAAGGCAGGTGGAAGTGTTCGGGCGGCTAGAGCAGGCCATAGATCGGATGGGGCAGAGCACTCACGAAAGATGGACCGGTCCCATGATATTGGATGTCACTGCTGCTACATGCGGGGTCCTTGAGCCCATACGTTATGGCAGCAGCTCCGCCAGGCATCCTGCCAGCCCCCACGCCAGTGCTGGGCCCCACAGCACTCGCCCACCTCCTCTACCACCCCAGCCGCTGGCACGCTCACAGGACCCGCGCATCTGCCTCCTGGTCCCACAAGGCCTCTGGACATAGCAGCTGCCCGGGGGGGACCTCTGGCACCAGAGCTGACCCCCAACCCAACCCCACTGGCCTTCTTGGATACGGAGGCCTCCCAGGACACGGTCAGGGACATAGACAACAGGGGCGAGGGGAGCTCCTAGAGCTCCATGCCACCCATAGGGTGGTCGAGGGGACAGGCCAGGAAGCTCCTCACGCCTCTTTTGCCTGAGGGCCAGTCCTGCCCCAGCCCCTTGCCCTGCCCTTGTACCTGTGCAGGGCGCCCCTGAGCACCTGTGCTCACCCGGCTGCTCCTCAGTGGCTAGGCGGCTAGTGTGCGACTCTTGGGTGGTGGGGCCACCCTGGGCACACTTGCGTTCCCAGCACGGGGGCTCATGCCCTGGGTCTGCATGCGCCGGGGCATGAGGTCTGCAGCTGCTTGCCTGTTGTCATCACCTCCCTGCTATCAGTGTTAGCTGCCTGTTGTCATCACCGCCCTGCTATCAGTGTTGGCTATACTGTCTGTGTACTAGGTTCTTGCAGCTGTGTTGGGTACGCACCCCACACCTCGCTCATTAGCCGTCCCATGTTGTGGCCTGTGGCCTTATCGCGCGTCCTTAGAGGTCTCCATCTTCCCTCCCCATCCCACCTGGGACTGTGTGGGCCCCCCTCTTCCCTTGCTGTTAGTACCCACTGCTTGCTGAACCATGGCCGACAGTGCTTCCCCAGGGCTCTCGCACCCCGCAACACCTGGCACTCCCCATAGCTGGACCTTTTGCGAGACCATGGCCCTGTGTGAACTGTGGCATACCCAGGTCTTGCAACTGCTCCTGAGCTGCGCTGATACCCTCTCTGGTGCCTATGAGAGTATGAGCTCCAGTCTTCGCTACGTTGGCTATGAGGCCAGTGCTCGTGAGTGCTGGCTTCATGCGGAGGTGCTGGGGCTCCATTCCTTTCCTAATGGGCGCATTCTGGAGATGCAGTGCTCGCATGTGGGTGGTCCATGGCGGAGACCATGTCAGCCCTCTCAGTGTGCAGGCTGGCTACCTACATGACCTGTCTGGCAGAGGGGGCTCCTGCCCTGGCTGTTTCCTTCTTTGGCTGTGTCCATGGGGCTCGTGGGTACCAGCAGTCACGTGGGGCAGTTTATCACCACCTGTTGGAGCTTGGGCACCTTCCATGGTCCCCTGCTGCTGACTATGGCTTGTTGGAGCCCACCGGGGTGGAGCTGGCGGTGCTGGATGGTGTGTGGTCTTGTGCTAATTTTCAGGTGGGGCTCACCATGCAGGATCCATTTGAGGTCTACCACCTCGTCACCCACCACATGTCTGTGCTGGGCTACCATTGGGGCATGCTTCACTGGCCGCACTATGTGCATCTGGTGGGCCACCTTGCCCTTGCCCCTTCATGACCCTCTTCATCTGGCTGTGAGGCCCCTGGTGTCTTTGGAGCCCTGGATGCCAGCCATGCCATTTGCTCCCGCCTCCCCCTTGCCGGCTTGGGTTGTTTTCCGCTCACTCCATGCTGTACCGGATTCACTGTTGTTCCGGCTGGTTCCAAAAGTTCCATTGCCCTTTCCTGTGTCTCTGTGCCCCCTTCTCTGGCACCCCCTGTCCTTCTGTGCCTGTGGTGTTACCCTCCATGGCTGGCCCCTCCTGTGGCTGTGTCCTGCTCTCTGAGTCAGCTACCGGCTCTTCGGGTGGTGTTGTCATCCTTTGTCTGACTGCCCGCTCACCTGTGCCCGTGTCCTGGACCCCTTCCCCCCCCGGGTGCCTCTATGACTGTGCAGGTCTGGGCCCCCCGGTCTGCAACTCCCAGTGACCTCCAGCAGGGGGGGTTAACCTGTGCAGTGCATTGGTTCCGTCTCACCTCTATCCCCGTCTGCGCATTTGCACTGGTGCGGGGGATCCCTGCCTGCCTCCTTGACCTGCCTTGGACCACTCCGGTGCCATTCCCTACTTGTTTGCCATCTGCCTGTGACATTGTTCTGTCCCTGTGGGGACCCCCATGCCTTGGACTGCCTGTGTTGCTGTTGGTTGGCCCTTGCCAACCTTGCTGTTGGTGGGGTTCTGGGTGCTGTTCCACATGTCCCGCTCTGTCCCCAGGCCGATCCCCTCCACTTCCTTGACTCGGGGCTCCCCCCCCGCTTTGTCCGTTTTGCTGTGTGTGTTCGCCATCCTGATGTGCTCCCCTCCTTCCTTCCTTTTCCGTTCGGGTGTGTTTGCGCCCGGGCGTGTGTTTGTGTTGTGTGTTCCGCTGTGTTCTCGGTTTACCTGTGCCTGTTCTATGTGCTACCTCAGTCGCTCTTCTCCCTCCTCCCCCTCCCTTCCCATTTCCCTTGTGTAGGCATTTCCTTTAGGCGCTTTTGGCTTCCTTTGCCCTAAGTCGACCATGTCTGCCTCCCGCCCCTCCCCGGTGTCTTCTGGGTGTTCTGACCATGGCCCGGAATCGGTGTAATGCCTGCTGCGCTGTCCAGGGCCGTGGTTTGGCCGGCCATTTATTTGCTGTTTTCCCGCTCCCGTCATGTCTGTTCAGGGCTGTCCTGGACCACGGGGCGGGGGGGGGGAGTTAGCCGAGTCGCTACAGTTGGGAATCCACTGTGGTGACCCAGGAGTGCGTAACATCTGAAATTACCTGTTGTCTCCACTCCAGAGTAAGAACCTCTCTCCCCACTTGTTTCGAGAGGTAATTATCCCCACCCACACACTTACTAACACTTTTATTGCTTTTCTTGTGTGAACATAAAGAGGGGATAAAATCCCTCCCAACTTTCAGATCTCTCCTGAAAACCTAGCTCCTCCGTCAAGCATTCCCTGGCTCATCATAAATAAAATTGTGTTCTCTTCCCTCCCTCACTTAGAATCTCTTCCCTATAATTAAGTGAAGCATATGCACCTGCATTTTCTCAACCTCATGAATGTATCCTTGTCTCTCCTGATATTCACTTCTCCCTCATTTCTCCCTTTCTTGTTTCTTTTAGATTGTAAGCCCTTTAGGGTAGGAACCTGACTATAACTACTGATTGTACAGTGCCAGGTACACTGCTTACAAAACAACAAACAAACAAAACAACAACAAAACAACAACAATAACAATAACAATAACAATAATAATAATAATAATACTAATAATAATAATAATAATAATAATAATCAATATACCATTTTAAAAATGCATAATTAATACATAGACACGCTTATTGGGTCACTGCACATAACCCAACAGAGTTGGATTGTTTGCTACAGAGAATGAGCTGGGGACCTCTTGCTCTATAAACATGAGTGTTTACCTTCTAAGTTACCTGATCTGTGTCTGTTTGCTATAAAGTAGCAGGCATATGAAATTCAGTGCGGTCTGATATCATCACAGGAGCAGAAGAAAGATTTCACTCTCTGCGTAAAAACAGATGTGCGGTCAGTCCCAGGCTGCCTTAGGGTGGAAAATTGCAGGCAAGATGGCCCAAGTCAGGTGGGGGCACTTAACCAACATGAACAAAGCTGTCCCACTGGCAACACAACAAATGTGTGAACGACCATTACAACTATGCAATGCTCCCAGAGCACCTCCCCCCCATGATGGGGAGCCATGGTGGCCAATGAGGCATAGCCATAACTGCTGGTCATGGTGGCCCAAGTTAACTTCACGGGAATGGTCATGCCAGCCTGCTGCGGCCCACTTTGGCTCACTGTGGCCCAGTCAGATGGACCTTAGCCCGGGCTGTGACCTTGAATATTTTCTGAGGTCACAGACTGACCTAGTCACTAACATGTACTAGGGCAATCCCAGGCCAATGTCTGGCAGTGCCTGGACATATGTGCCTGGGCTACAGCAGGTCACAGCACGCCACAGCAGGCCAAGGTCACATCTGTTTTTACCCCCTGTTATGTATGCTACATGGGTGATTTGCTAACTTCAATACTTTTTAAGTGAGGAAATAATCTCTTTGTTTCACTACATGCTTCCATGAAATATATTCCATGGAATACAGATTCCCCTGCTGAAGTTTTATTAAAGGAGTTTTCCTTCACTAGAATAAAGATGGAATCAGAATAAAGGTGGGTAAGCACTAGTGTACTTTAATCATGTCTTCCTTTACTGGTAATATAATGTGCTAGGTGTCATGGGTTGGAGGTCCGCACCCCCACTTTACCGGGCTTGAGTGACTCAATTTCCCTCGCGTACAGCCCACTTAATTAGTTTTTCTCTCTGTCCGATTCAAGCCTGCCACAGGGACAACCCCTTTGTCACCCGATCCTTCCCGTTTACAGACTCTTTAATCTCTGGGTTCGCAAGAGCTTGAGAACTGTTGTTGCTCACTTGTGTTCCAATGTTAGACACAGACAGTTCTTCATAAAGATAAGAAGTTAGTTTATTGATTACATAGGCAAGATTGTTGATACAGAGTGGTTACTAGAAATCAAAGGTAAATATAATGCATTCCTGATCTATACTGGTTGAGTTCCTAAATAAGCATCTTACCCTACAAAGGTCCATAAATTCTTCTCAGTCCTTGATGTAAGCGACTGGGTCTCCAGACTTAGAGTTGCTAGAAAGCAAAGTCCTGTCTCTCAGTTCATGGTTTCCAGCTTTCCTGGCTGCAAGATGTTGAGTGAGTTCCTGATAGTCTCTCTCCCCTCTAGGGTACAACAACTCATATCCCCAGGAGGAAACTCCTCGTATCTTCTCGAGGCTTCTAGAATTCCCTTTGTTCTCTTTATTAGCTTTCTTTGTCTCTTGCACGTAGGCAATGGCTGCCTGCATTAGCATATAAATGTCTTTGGCCACCCATCTGGGGGGAATCAACAAACTGTCTTTCCATTTCCTGGAACTTGGTCACATGACACAGCTCTGATTTGGGTTTTACAGTTCTCAATTGTAACATTACATACATGTGGAACCTTTTGCTTTACATATTTACCAGACTTGTAGTCTACATGTAGGCCCGTGTAACACGTGTGTGACCCTATGTTCCTCCGTGACACTAGGCACAAGGAATCTGCCCTTGTAATTAATGGCAAAAATCTCACTTAGTTCAATGATGCAGGTGTAGCTCTCTTTTTCCCCCCTGGAGTGGGGAGATGAAATCTTTGCCATGAAAAGCTCGAACTCATGATAATACTAAAATAGCTTCAGCAGTTATCTGTTTTTATTGTTACTTTTTTTTAACAGAAAAAAGTACACTTTGGAAAGCACTCCATGGTGTAAAGTAAAGCCAACCAGTTAGCAGAACTCTTTGTCTGAACTTTTGGAGATAATTAGAATATCAGATCACAGCAAGCTCTGATACATTTTATTATCTACACACTTGGGAGTGGAAGGTTCACTGCCCCCTGATCTCTAGTATAACTCGACAATGCTGAGAGATGCTGCAATTTATTTTTCAGTCCATAAAGAATGGATTCTAGAGGTACATGCTTACCATTAATCATTATGCAATGTATTACATTGTTTACAAATTAGCTTTTTTGGAGGCTTCAGCTAATTTGTGTTAGTGGAAATCAAGCATATACATGTTACATGATACAAACAGAACAATAGAACATATGTACAATACAAACAAAAAGTAACACGCTTAAAGGTAGAACCATGTTAAAATGAAAATAAAAGGGCAATACTTTGGGAACAGAAATTTCATATAGGTATATCACTCCATGACAAAGGGTGTTCTGGGAATCAAAAGTGTGAGCTTAGGGTACTTCCAGATATTAAACAAAAAAATCTTAGAGTTGGAAGGTACATAAGAGGTCATCAGGTCCAACCCCCTGTTCCGTGCAGGAAATCTATAGCTACAGCATCCTTAACAGATGGCTGTCTAGCCTCTGCTTGAAAACCTCCAGCAAAGGAATGTCCACCACTGTCCAAGGCAGTCTGTTTCATGGTCGAACAGCTCTTATCATTAGCGAGTTCTTTCTAATGTTTAGCCAAAATCTGCTTTCTTGTAATTTGAGCTCATTGGTTTTAGTCTTGTCCTTAGGAGCAACAGAGAACATGTCTGCTCCATCTTCTGTGTATCAGCCCTTCAGGTATTTGAAGACAGCTATCATGTCTCCCCTTAGTCTTCTTTTCTGTAGGCTAAACATACAAAGCTCCTTCAACCTTTCCTCATAGGACTTGGTTTCCAGACCCCTGACCATCTTTGTCATTCTCCTCTGAACCCGTTCCAATTTGCTTATGTTCTTAAAATGCAGTGCCCAGAACTGGACACAGTACTCCAGATGAGGTCGGACCAGTGCAGAATAGATTGAAATTATTATTTCTCATGACCTGAACACTATGCTTCTGTTAATGCAGCCCAAAATTGTATTCACCTTTTTTATGACTGAGTCTTGAGGCACGTCACTCAATACCTCCCTCTAGATTGATGGGAAGCCATTTATGAGCACTCTTTCAGTACGGTTCTTCAACCAGCTGTAAATCCACCTAACAGTAGTAGCATCTAACCCATATTTTACCAGCTTGTCAAGAAGGATATCATGGGGGACTTTGTCAAATGCTTGGCTGAAATCAAGACATACTACATTCAAGGCATTCCCATGATCTACTAAACTAGTAACTTGATCAAAAAAGGAAATCAGATTGTCAACTTGTTGTTGACAAACCCATGCTGGCTCTTAATAATCACAGCATCGTTTTCTAAATGCTTACTGACTGACTGTTTTATAATTTTCTCTAGAGTCTTTCCAGGTATTGATGTCAGGCTGATTGGCCTGTAGTTTCCTAGAACTTCATTTCCCCCCCTTTTGAAGGTAGGGACAACATTTGCCGGTCTTCAGTCTTCTGGAACCTCACTCGTTATCCAAGAGCTCTCAAAGATTATAAACAGATGGCATATTTAGACATTATGAGGTATCAAAACCCCTAAGCATGTATTTGGCCATTGTGTGTAAGCACCATAACAATCCAAACACCAATTTGGCCACCTGTTGAACATCTGTTGAACATGCAATGTGAACACCATTGCATCACAAGGACAATTTGTGTGTTCTGGCTGAACACATGACCAACGTTATGTCTAATATCACATGGCATGTTAGCAGGTACAACATGGGGGGAAATAGGTGGCAGCATTTGCATGCTGAGATCGGGTGGCGAGCAAAACATTGGTTTGCCCCAAGATGGGCTATGTGTCTAAGCAGCACTTCATGGTGAACAGAGGGTCAAAACAGTGTTCATGTCAAGGTCAAAACACACATTCATACACCCATTGATGTTATGTCTAAAGAAACCCAGAGATTACGTTTTTAAGTGGTAAACAAGGGGAAATTGCTGTTACCTAAGACTGGAATGAGAATCCCATGCATTCCCGCAAGGATGTGCGAGATTCTCACAGCCCTGTGCAAGAACACTGGAGATCTCACTGAGAATTTGAGGAATCTCATGAGATTCTCAGAAATCTCAGATGTGCTGCCGTGACCATTTCTGTGCATGCAAAGAGCATGTTTTGTAGGTTCTCAACAATCTCATGAGATTCCTGATGCTCTTAAAATTCTCTGCCCATGCACAAAATGACTTCCGGGGGGGGGGGTCATGCATGTGCATAAATGGCCACAGTGATCATTTTGTGAATGCGGAGTGCTATTTTACAGCCATGTAAGTTTTGCACAAGAACAGGTTGAGAATTGGTTGATTCTTGACCCAAGATCTCTCAAAATTTAGCAATAAGCCAATTCTTAATGAGATCTAGTAAGAATGTGAGGGCAAGTTTCAGCCCGACTCTTATCATGGGTTTATTTGTTTGAGTGAACACTTTTACAACCTGGCTACCTATTTGTTATTCCATGGTAAGCATGATGAAAATATCAGGAATACTTGACCACAGATTTACAATTTGTTTATTTCCTTGTGTGCCTAGAGAAAGTTTTTACAGTATTGGTCCAAAATGTAAAAGTTGGAGAAAAAGTAGTTAAAATGATATCTTTTTATTGGACAACTTCAGTTGATGAGTGTATGCACTCCATCAGAGAAGGGGACCATATAATAGAATAGGCTCACAAATTAGGGGTATGCATGAGGGCCCCATGTCGTTTTTCATTTTTTGTTATTGTTTTCATTATTAAAATGTGTCATTTTCATTTTTGTTAATAACAAAATGTTATTTTTTGTTATTGTTGTTGTTATCAGTATCTGTATTTATACCAATTTCAAATGAAGATTTTATTTTTGGTATCGGTGTTGGTATCAATTTCATGTGCAAATGAAGAATTATTGTCAGAAGTTGAACTTCCCCTTCACATTGTGATACAGAAAGAACTGCACACAATAATATATACTGTACACAACATGTAGTTTTATTTATATAATATATACAGAATCTAGGCTAAACCTAATCTAGGTATAATACAAAATGTTCCTATCCTATAATGCTAATATATATAATAAAACAGCCTAGTATCTAAATATCTCATCTCTCTCTCTCTCTATATATATATATATATATACACAACTAATATCTACATCTATATAATATACGGACAGGGGGAGAAAAACAGGGGAAGGGAAAAGGAAAACTCAGAAGTATATCTACTATCTCTAATTTCTCTCTCTCTCACCCTCTCTTTATATATATATAAAGAGAGAGTGAGACATATATATAAAGAGAGAGTGAGAGAGAGAGAGATTAGAGATAGTAGATATACTTCTGAGTTTTCCTTTTCCCTTCCCCTGTTTTTCTCCCCCTGTCCGTATATTATATAGATGCAGATATTAGTTGTGTATATATATTAGTGGTGGGACCCCGGGCCCATTACCGGCTACCGGATTTACCGGTTACCGGTTCTGCAAAAACCGGATTCCCGGATTAAATCCGGTATACCGGTACCGGATTTATTTCATTGAGTTCAATGGGGCGCTGTGT
>QEPC01001365.1:1064095-1078932 GCA_003113815.1 Sphenodon punctatus
TCTCTCTCTCTCTCTCTCTCTCTCTCTCTCTCTCTCTCTCTCTCTCACTCACTTTCTCTTATACTAGATGGCCTTGGCTGCCTTATTTGACTGACCTCATGATGCAGGGTGCCACTGGGAAACAAACTGTAAGCCTGCCAGCCGGCCTATGGCTACAAGATCTTGGCCCGCCTATGTGACACTGACTGGCTCTCGCTCTCTTGCGCTGAACAGTCTTTGCTACAAATTGCTAGCCTATCTGAGTGCCCTGCTTTCAATGTCCCAGCCTGCCTGCCCTACTGCCTTCCATGCCACGCTGCCTGTCTGCCTGCCCAGCTTGCCACCAAGCACAAAGCATGCCTCAGTCCACCTTCCTGCTTCCCATGCCAAGGTGCCTGTCTGCCCACCCATGTTGCCTAGCTCAAAGCCTGCCCAAGCCTGCCTGCCCTACTGCCTCTCATGCCACAATTCCTGCCTGCCTGCCCACCCAGGTTGCAAAGCTTGAACCCTGCCTCAGTCTGCCTGACTGCCACTCATGCCATGCCACCTGGCTGCCTACCCATGCAACCAATGTCTGATGCTGCTAGTGCCAATGGCCCCCAGGTCTATATGCTGTCTGTGGCAAGGGTTCTGTACCCTGGCAACAAATGTCTGCTGCTGCTGCCAATGCTGTCAATGCAGTCTGTGCCACGGGTTCTGGGACCATCATTCCTCGCATGGAAGTGATGTCATTCCACAGTATCAAGGAATAGCCACTCCAGTGCCACTCCCGCCATCAGGGTTCTGGGGCCAATTTACTGACAGGGAGGGCTGTGGCCAATATGTATCTAGAAGCTGCACATCTAGCCCCAGGACTCACCATTATGGGTCTGGGGCTATCATTCCTCACACAGAGAGCCAATTTTCTAAAGCATCAAGAAACAGCCACTCCAAGCCCAGGACCCACCTTCAAGATTCTGGGGCCAAGTTACTGGCAGGGAGGGCTGTGGCCAATACCTAGAAACTGCCACTCTATCCCCAGGACCCACCCTCATGGGTCTGGGGCCATCATTCCTCACACGGAGACGATGTAATTCCACCGCATCAAGAAACAGCCACTCCAGCCTCAGGACCCACTGTCAGGGTTCTGGGTCCAAGTTACAGGCAGGGAGGGATGTGGACAATATGTATGTAGACTCTGCCACTCTAGCCCCAGGACCCACCATCATGGGTCTGGGGCCATCATTTCTCGCACGGAGACAATGTCATTCCACCGCATCAAGAAACAGCCACTCCATCCCCAGGACCCACCATCAGGATTCTGGGGCCAAGTTACTTGCAGGGAGGGCTGTGGCCAATACCTAGAAGCTGCCACTCTAGCCCCAGGACCCACCTTCATGTGTCTGGGGCCATTATTCCTCGCACAGAGACCCTTTTTCTGAATGCCTGAACTGAACCAAATGGCCAAACCCGAATGCGGCGAACCGAACCGGAACGAACGGCCGAACCCCAACCGCGATCTGTTCGCCCATCCCTAATTGTGAGCACAGCTGACAGTTCTTAGAACTCTGAGGGTGGAGAAGCATATACAAGACAAGATAGGGGTTCACGTGTTATCTTCTAAGTTGAGGCCGTTGGGCGTTAGGGTATCAAGTCTGTAGATCCAGAAGTTTTGCCTGGTGTACAGTAGTTTTGGATTGGAAGGTTTTTCCTTTAGGAAAGATGTCTAGGTCAGCGAGTGTGTGATCTTCTGAATTAAAATGTCTAGCAAAAGACTGTTCCACTTTCTTAGTGACGATGGCTGACTTGTGATTTCTGAACTGGGTACGGAGGTCCGTGGTGGTTTTCCCCACATATTGCATGAGACATCTATTATGCATACTTTGTATCACATAAATTATATTGCTCAATGTCCAGGTGATATTTTGCTTGATGTTACAGGTCCTGCTTGAAGTGCTGCTTTTGAAAGTGCTAGTTTCTTTGAGATGGGTGCACGTAATGCAATGTTTGGATTCCCAGCGATGTGATCCAGGGTTGTTGACCGGTGATTTTAATTCAGATCTCACAAATAATTTACATAGATTAGCGGGCTGGCAAAAAGCCACAAAGGAATGGCTTTTTCAAGATGTGGTGAATTGGCTACTAGGGGGTAGCTTTCTTTCATCACCAGGTGATACTTCGGAGATGCAGAATGAAAATCCACCACTAAGGGAATGCAGCGTTCTTTGTGAGTTTTAGTCACCACCTTGTAGAGGAGGGATATTAAAATCTATGACATGTGAGGGATAGTTTCTGGTAAGAAGATGTTCCTTGAGTTCTTTGATGCGTTTGAGGTAAGTGATATTGTTGTTACAGATGCATCTAACATGTAGAGCTAATCTGTAAATGATGTTCTTCTTAATATGTTTTGGATGACAAGAACTCCAATTTAAATATAGGTGAGCATCAGTGGGTTTACTATAAAGATTAATGTTCATTTTGTTTTGATCAATGTTGAGAAGGACATCTAAAAGGGGAATGAAGGATTTCACGTGCAGTTGCATGTGAATTTTATAGTAGGATGGATAGAGTTTAGATAACTTTTAAATTGTTCAAAACTGTCCTTACCATTTGTCCAGATTATAAGATGTCGTCAATGTATTTGTACCACATTAGGGGGCTGTGGGTAGAATATTCAAGGATAGTTTGTTCAAGGTTGCCCATAAATAAATTGGCATAGGATGGAGCCATGTGGGTGCCCATAACTGTACCTTGTATTTGTAAGTAATGTTTATTATTGAAAGTGAAGTTGTTGCAGGTCAGGACAAGTGTGGCTAATGAGATGATAACTTCCGTGGGGGATTCTTTTGAAGTTCTGTTATCCAAGAAATTCTTGCAAGCCTGAATGCCATCTTTATGTGGGATATTAGTGTAGAGAGAAGTAACATCGAATTTTGCTAGTATGGTATCTTCGTCGAATAGGCGATGTTTATTCAAGGATTCTATTTTGAGTAAGAAATAATTGGTGTCTTTAATGTAGGATGGGAGCTTTTGTACTAGATGTTGTAAGTGTAGGTCAATATATAAAGAGATCCTTTCAGTAGCTATGTTGTTTCCTGAGACAATGAGTCTCCCTGGGTAATTTGTTTTATGTATTTTAGGCAGCATATAAAACCTTCCTGGGGTGGGATTAGAGTTGATAAGCAGATCAGCTGTATCATAATTGAGTAATTTCTGCTGTGTAAAGTCTAGTATGGTGTTGGAAGTGTGGATATTAAGATCTGCTGCGATGTATTGGTTGAGGAGTTTGTAAGTTTTGTCATCTTTAAGTTGTCTCAGGCCCTCAGAGATGTACTCTTATGTTTTAAGAACTACTACTCTACCACCTTTGTCAGAAGGTTTAATGACAATATCTCTTATTTTCTGAAGATTTATAAGGGCAGTTCAAGCTCGCCTGGCCCCTAGCCTGTTGACATTCTGACGAAGTTGCAAAACCTGGCTGTTCGCCCAGGCCTTTTGGAGGGAGGGTGGGTAGGGTGAGGTGTTTTAGCTCCCCCACCTCTTTTGGTTATGTTAGTTTGTTTATTATATTTATAACTTTAGCCCTGTTTTAATATTTTAATAAGTATTATTATGATGAGAGTTTTAAATGGTTTTATTGAATTTTAAAATTGTTGGAAGCCGCCCCGAGCTGCATGGCAGGAGGGGCGGGGTATAAATTTATTAAATAAATAAATATAAATAAATAAATAAGTTTTCAATAGGGATGGGCGAACAGAACGCTGGTCAGATATTCAGATGTTTGGTTGTTCAGGTTGAAACCCGTGTTCAACTGCTTGGTTCGGCGGAGTTCGGTTCATCCAAACTCAGCCGAACATTCAAAAAAGTGCTATTGGTACCGAAACCGAATTTTTTTTGGTATCGGTATTTTTAGACGTGAAACTGCCCCTGGTGCCAGGAAGTCTGGTCCTCAGCTGCCTCCCACTTCCAGTCACATTTTCCCTGCCCAAAGTCACATTTTTCCCGCCCCCAAACTCATCTGAACTTTTCCGAACTGTTCGGAAGTTCGAGCGTTCGGTTTGAAAGTTTGGTTCGGTCATCCAAACAGGCCAAGTTTGGCACGAACCTCCGAACCACGTTCTCCCATCCCTAGTTTTCAAAAGTCAAGTTTTCAAAAGTTGGTGAAGGTCTCTGGTTGTGTATAATTCACAAGATTTGTAAGGGCGGTTCAAGTTTTCAAAAGTCAAGTTGTGTATAATTCTGTTAACTGACAGCAAAAACGTTTCTAAGACTTCAAATTATTGATATTGTGAGCCGCCCCAAGCTGCCATTGCGAGCAGGAGGGTGTGGGATATAAGTGTATACAAATAAATAAATAAATAAATAAATAAACTGACCAGAGATACATCCATCAGGTCCTTCCCCTCCCAGTTCAAGAGTTCAAAACTGTTTTTGGTTCCGAGATGTCTGCTACCTCCTCCCCTCGCCACATTTCCCTCCCAAAAAACCCTGCCAGGCAATAACAAAATCAATAATGACTTTTTTTATCATCATTGATTTTGTTATTATTTTTTGTCATTTTCGTTATTGCAATAATGAAAACAAAAATGTCAAATTTTGTTTTCATTATTGATATTACCAAAATGACATGCACACCCTTATCACAAATGTCTTGGGAGAACCTATTACAGCACAGAAATACAGAACCTTCGTAGTTAATTTTTTATTTATTATTATTATTATTATTATTATTATTATTATTATTAATTAATGCTTATAGGAATTAACCAAAAATTCAAAACAACTGGAATATCCAAAGCAGATCCAAATTAAGGTGGAGAAATCTGTCTGTGATAGTATTTGCTGAAAACATTTTTTTCCAGTTTGAGTTCTGAGTTCTCTTCCGTCTTTTCTCCATGCTTACATCCTAGATGTGGCTTCTCCAGAGTGCTCTGTGAGATAACGCTGAATCAGATTAATGGAATAGCTTTGACCACTTCCACATTGAAGTGATGTGAATATGGAAGGGTGTATTCTCACTGGACTTAGTGGTATAGCATAATGTATGAGACACAACAGGTTAGGGATGGAACACCCTGTGTACCAGAAGGTATCTGACAACTGCCTAGAGTATTATTTCTGGATCAAAAATTAGGTAGCCACTGAATTCATACTTGTGCACTTGATATTCAAAAGTCTGAGATCCCGCTGAGGTCACTAACAGTTATTTTGCTTTTCAAAATTGGCCATAGCATAATGCCATCAGTTGAGAAGTATGGTTGACACGTTGGGCAGACTATTGTCTTTTTTTAGTTTCCCATAGAATCCACCACATTATACCTAGATTTTTGTGTCTGCTGTTACCACCAGAAAAGCAAATTCTGCTCTCCAATGTGGAAGCAGGACAAGATTTGCTTTTGTTGTTAGATGAAATTGCAACACTCAAATAAGCATTTGAAAGGGAAAGAAATAACTTTGAGAGTCTGAATACTGAGTGCTCTTCCTTGGCGGAGATTTTTTTTTTAAAAAAAATCTATCTAAAACTAGCCACCAGTGTTTGAGAGCAATGAGTATACCTATACTTGCACCTTATAGATTAAGACTTCATGACTTAGACCTCAAATATCAAGTCATTTATTGTAAATTACAAAGTAGAAAATGCAATTTATGTGGAATTTTCAGACAAGGAAAACAGATGGGAAGGTTTTTGAAGTTGCTGCATTAATACCCATGCCATTTACATCAAAGCAGATATTAATGGAATAGGGAAGACTTTGAGGTATTTTCCCCATTAATACATGGGGCATTTATGCATCATGTTTTTCATTTACTTTAATGAGCGACTTGTGTAACAACTCTTTCCCCCACATCATTAAAAAATCCCAACTGTGTATAAGTATGCTTACATTAGATAATTTTATCATTAACAGCATGGTGAGCAGTTTTGTTTTGACTGTTTTAAACAAATGGTCAGGAAGCTTTAACACAGGCCCATCTAGACATCAATGTTTCCCTAAATTTGTGTAGTAAAGCACCAAGAAAGGATTTAACATTTTGATGATGAGTTATTTACACCTTCTACTGGAGTATTATGGCAAAAAACAGATTCTGTACTTCCATCATATTGGTAGCCACAGAGTCAACTGTAATAGGGGATTGTGAAGGTCCCTCAGAAAAGACTTTTGAGAACTAAGTAATCATGGGATAAGAGAAAGGGTAATCTGATTAGGGATGGACATTACAGATTCTGATTAATCCATAAATGCAATTTTCAGGCAGTTACGGATTAATCCATAAATTCCTCAGCACTTTCGCATTTCCAGATTACCTAAAAGTTCATTGGAGAGGTGCCACAGAGATGGCAAGGGCTCACAGGGGGGTGTTCTCAGTTGCTGCCTCAGTGTTATGGAACTCCCTTCCCCCAGAGGTTCATTTGAGCCCAAGCCTGAGCATCTTCTGGAGGTGCTGCAATTCCTTTCTGTTGGTAAAGGCATTTGGTGGGCAGGGATAGGGGGTGAAGGGTTTGGAGGAGTGTTGAATATGGGGGATGGGGAGATAGAATAGGGTGGGGTTTGGGGATTGTGGAAAGATTGTTTTTTTTATGTATTTTACTGTTTTTATGGTCGGTGAGCCACTGTGAGCCTAAGGGAAGGGCGGCATAAAAATTTGATTAAATAAATGAGATAAATAAATAATAAAATATAATAAAATAAAAGCCTAACCACAGGCTGCATTTGGGCCTAAGGTTCCCCACCACTGATATAGAGCCAGTGGGTCCCTTTTGGACCAGAGTCTCCATATGGGGACCCAACTGGAAGATAAGGAGGAGAATAAGATGCAGGAGACTAGAATATTCTATTTCTGAAGTTGTATGCTTGCATAATGGGTGGGAAATGGAGAAATTCCCATTTATTTTGTGACCTTCTTAGGTGTGCTGCCTTACACTTCCATCTATCCCTAATGCGAGCCCTGGGCAAACAATTACAGAACATTATTACATTGATCCTACACTTATTTTGATCGGCCATATTCTGCACTTGATTTTACCAGTAAAGTTCTGAGGTAAATAGGATAGCTTTCTGTAACCGAGGGTGTCAGTGTTCCAGCCTCTTAGCATTAGTGTTACTTTTGGTCACACAAACCTGGAAACAACTGTACTGGTTTTCAGATATTTATTCCATAGAATAAATCTGGGAAAGTCCTCAGCAGACTCATAGAACAGCTGAAAACACATCACAGTCTTAACCTCTGTTTAACAGTGAGGCTTCAGGCTTGTCATTTTCACAGGAAAGTAGCTTGCCTTGTCACTTGCACCAGCAGAGCTTTCAGGTTTCACCTAATTATGCTGTCACATAATGGGCACCCCCTGTTGGTCAGAGTTCTTAGGTTGGCAATATAAAAACATGGAACAGCATGAATGTTTGCTCATATCACTCCACCATTCTCCACTAGGGCTGGGGGCACAGAGAATAGGTGAAGGATCAAGACCAGGGTCGAGGTGAGTGGGTGCAGAATCAGGACTGAAGAATCAGTTCAGGATGGATTCTGAAAGACCAGTGTATGATCCAGTCTGGAGGGTCAGGAAACAGGCACATAGACCAGGGAACAGGACAAGTGAGTGGACATGTTTGCAGGGCGGGCTCACAGACATTACAAAGTGGTCTCAGGGCAGTTGGAATCATGGCAGATGAAGAGTGGGCTTTTGAGCAGATGCTAAGCCTCAACTCAGAAACATGGCCAACAGACAGGCAGACAGATGACAGACAGGGTCAGAAGGAACAGCTTCAGGGCAGGGGTAGACAAAATCCAAAACAGGGCAGAGTAGGTTCAAGATAGAACAGAGCCACTCCACAGGCAAATGGAAACGGGGAGGAAACAATCAGGAAGGGAAGACAAGATGGAGACAAGAAGGTGACTAACAATCATCTACCTAGTATCCTGTGGTTGAAGACCTACCTTTTATATTGCAGGCAGCCAGCCAGGAAACTGGAGGTATAGAGCAAGGCTGGGAAGCTGTGTGGCCTGACTAGCACCAGAGAAGGCCATCAGTGCCAACCCTGGGGCCCTGGCCAGAGTGAGCTGATGGTGCTGTGGTGTTGGCCACCATCTCTAGGGCTGGTTCAAGCCCAGGTCCTTATAGTCCACATAGGTCAGTCTGTTTCATTTTCTGTATTGACCTTAATATACCTTTTGGATTTCTGCAAGATGTCAAAATGACCCAATTAAGAGAAATACTGCACAGTAAGTCAGTTGCACTGAGTCACAATAAGACACCTTTAGGTAATCACACAAGTTTTTGATTGTGCCTTAGGCATATTACATTGCCATGATAACTTGATTCGTATTTCTTTAAAACCCATGGAAAGCTTATCTCTAGAAAGGGCAGAAAAATACATTTCTAATGTACGTAAATCGCTAGGTCTGTAATAAAAGCAGCAGCTAACATATGAATATATTTGGGAAATATCTGATCTACTATCATAGTGGGAAACAGTAAAACTGTGGAAGCACTGGAGTTCATCGTTCACCTAGGATAATAAACCAGTATAACACAGATTAAATCAGTTTTATTGCTATTGCTTTATGAGATGCCTTTCTCTGGCTAAGTGAGACTTACATTGGGAACAGAAATGTGGAGAAATAATCAGCCTGAGTGGCAGTGTACATATAGGGTCCTGATCCAACTGCCACCAATGCCAGAGGGAATCTTCATTCACTTAAATGGGAGTTATCATCATGGTGCAATTTGCAAGACCCAGAGCAAAAACAAATGGGGGGGCCCATCGTCCTGTACCCTTAAGCAGTTGGAACTCTGGTATTGTTTATCAACAGCAGTTGTTTATGAACAGAGAATGTCCTATATGATTTTTTAAAAACAAACAAAAACCCCAGCACACATTAGTACAATGTGGAAATGAAAACACAGGGTTAATGCAGGAAGTCTGGGCACATATCATTCATATTCACATATACACATATACACATTCATTCATTCATTCATTCACAATATCTCTCTCTCTTGCGTGCACACACACACACACACACACACACACTTGATCTACTCATGCTCACACACACATTTTCTCCTGTCCTCCCACACTAGAAGGGGTAGAGCACAGCTTTCTCCAGTAGCACAGTCATGATGGAAATAAGGGGGGGGGAGAGTAAAGCAACTCCAACAGCAGCTGCAGCCAGCCCTACATGGGGGAGGGGGTGGCATGATCATGTGGTGGGACAACTGCCCCCCAACTGCTGCCACTTTCTGGAAGGTCCCCAGACCCAAGCGGGGGTGGGTGGGTGTTGGTCAGAACTAAGAGAGCAGTCATGCTCTCATAGGCCCCTGAAGGCCATTGCATCTGTGATTCCACTGAGAGGGGCCTGTGTCACCGCTGCTCTGAAGACTCAGGGTGTGTGTGTGTGTGTGTCCATAGTGTAGGGCATTTTGTGGGACTCCCCCCAAAGCAGAAGAAAGTGTAGGGTCATTAGCCCTATGGTAAGGTTGCCATATATGCAAATTTTTAGAGGGCACTTATGAGATATACAGGTTGAAGGGCTGCATTAGTTCCACTGCAGCCCTGCAACCTGTATATCTCATAAGTACCCTCTAAAATTGCATATATGGCAACTCTACCCTATGGCCCCTGACTAAGGTTGGCCCTGCATGTGTGGAGTCGGTTTGTTCTGTCTAATAATTATTATTCTGGCTATTGACTGAGTTTTTAAAATGTGCAATGGAGAAGAAATTGAGGATACTGTGGGTTAATGAAGATAGGCAGACAGAACTTGATTTAGCAGCTGGCATTACACCTTCAGCAGGTATTGAGAAAAAATGCAGCCATTAACATGTGATATAAGGTAATAGGTAAGGTGGGTAAAACTGGTCCCTTTTTAAACTAATAACAAAACTGAACTTATGACTGTTGGGAATATAGAAAAACCCATTATGATGTGAGATGGAAAGGACATACTAGGCAAGGTACAGGAGTTCCATTATTTAGCGAGCATCATCACAAACACATCACAAAGTCATATGTCAAAAGGGGAAAGCAAGCAGTGCTTTCATAATACAAAACACGTGGAAGCAGAAGAATGTGAGCCTAAGGATAAAGTTAAAAATATATAAAAGCAATGTTATATTGGTGCTGTACTACTACAGTTCCAAAACATGGCCACATAAGAGGCAATCTTGACAGCGTATTGATGGTTTTTAGGGACGAAATGAGAACCAAAATTATTCTCGTGAGAATGAGAACCATTACTGAGATCTCAACAAGACCTCAATAACGGTTTGAGATCTAACAATATTCTTGAAAAAAAATAAAACCACTGTGTATGCGCAAAATAGCCACTGTGCCCACTCCGTGCATGTGTGGCCCATTTCCATGATGGCGTGAGCCATGTCGGTCTTATTTTGGAAAAGACCAGCTGGGTTTTATGCACATGCTCAGAACCTGCTACCCTTTTCCAAAATGGTGCCGATGCAGTCTGTGCCATCTTGGGAAAGGGGTGTGCATGTGCAGAATGACTTTGGTGGCCATTTGCATATGTGTGGGGGAATTTTAATTTTTTTCAAGAATCTTACAAGATCTCAAACCATTATCAAGATCTTGCAATAATGTTTTTTAATTTTTTTAAGAATTTCACAAGAACAGGGTAAGAAAATAACCAATTCTCGACTCACTCTCATTCTCTGAAATCTTGTCAAGAACCCAGTTCTTGTGGAGATTTGCGAGATTACTGAAGATGAGTTTCAGCCCTTGTTTTGATAACAAATGTTTATAGGCGATACCTAATCTTAAATGACAGGATGAGGTAACCAACATCAACATTCTGCTTGAATTTCTTTTGACTGGTACATCTTCAGAAATCATAGAGAATGTTGCGGAGTTTTTGATTCATGCTTTTAACTTGTGTCAGTTATTTTTAGAGTCTAAATTACCCATTAAAAGTTGATTTTTAAACCTGAAGCATGGCACAGGGGTCTGGGTAACTTGTACATATCTAAGTCTCTGGAAATTCCTATTTTATATTTTATATTGTTGGTTGATTCTTTCCTTTTTTATATATATATATTGCTATTGTAAGCTCTTATGCAATGACCTCTGGTCAAGCTAATAAAATTGAATTGATTGAACATTCCACAAAGAACAGAGCAGCCAATGGCAACCAAATTCATTGGGAAAATTCACCTCTTTTGGACATTTGAAAAGGACAGAGTCATCTAGATTGCCAGTATAGGCCATGATATGAAAACTGTCTTAGAAAATAAAATTAGGGTGTCCTTTTCTTGGATGCATGATCTGCTGGGCAAAGATTGACATGCTGCATTTTTTTCTCAGTCTGAAACCCACCATCGCTGATTGTGTTCCAATGTCCTCTGCTCTTCTAAATAATACTTCCCAAATATGTCCTTATTCTTTTTCTCCCAGGTGTAATCAACCACCTGTCCCTGCTGTTTCTTTTTAAGGCATATGACCCACCTGCTGAGAGCAAGATGATACTACTACTCCAACTATTGTACTTGCTTAAAATTCTTTTTTTTAAAAAAAAAACACCTTCTGTCCTTCTCATATTTCTTGTAACTCTAGCCCACCAGAGACCTGGGTCTCCAGATCCCTCAAATAGCGAAATCAAAAGTTCTAATTGTTGTGTTGTTTCCTTTGTATAAATAGGGATATGCATACAACACTCTAGTATTGTAGAGGTGTGCATTTCATTTACGTTTTCTGTTTAACTAAAAATGAAATTTTGTAATTTAATTTAAGGTAAACAGAAAACATAAACAGAATTTAAAAAGCAACAACATTTCATTTAAATTTCATTTATGTTTTCTCTAACAGTGGCCCTTTTCACACAGACTCTCTAACATTGATAAAATGGGTGTTCCATTTTATTATACACGTTGCAGGGCTGCAGGTGTGCTCTATGGGTGCTCTGCAATATGTATAATAAAATAGAACACCCATTTTATCAGTGTTAGACTGTCTGTGTGAAAAGGGCCAGTGTGGGCAGTGAGGCTTTGTCAGGCAAAACAAACATTGTATCAGTTCAAGCCAGAGGGGCAGGGTTGGATGAGGAGAGCTTGGGCAGATGGGATTGCTAAGATATTCCGAAGCACTTGACACACAAAGAATTCCTGTGATAGGGATTTGTTCTGATGCCAGAACTTGGAGTAGCCAACCGGGGACCCTGGGGATGCAGGGCACTATGAACGCTGTATTGGGGGAGGCTGGCTGGCTGCAGCTGCTTGTCTGCTGCTAGCCTCTGGTTCTTCACAGCATTTTGCAAAACTATTTCTCCTTCGCTTCCAAGTCATTTAAATCTCCTGCCTTTTTATAATCCTACTAAGGGTGTCTTTAGACAATAACGTCAAAGGGTGTCTGAATGTGTGTTTTGACCTTGATATGAACACTGGTTTAGCCCTGTGTTCACCATGTGATGCTGCTTAGACACACAGCCCATCTTGGAGTAAATCGGTGTTTTCCTTGCCACCCAATCTCAGCAGACAAGCACTGTCGCCTCGTTCCCCATGTTGTGCCTGCTAACACGCCATGCGATATTATTAGACACAATGTTGGCCATGTGTTCAGCCGGAACAGACACGCAAATTGTCCTTGTGATGCAAAGTTGTTCAAATTGCGTGTTCAGCGGATAGCCAAATTGGTGTTGGAATTATTATGGTGCTTACACAGAATGGCCAAACATGTGCTTAGGGGTTTTGACACCCAATCTTTGCTATGTCTAAAGATGCCCTAAATCTCTTTTAAGTGACCCCCATTTGGTAAGGAAGTGACTAGCATGCATAGAGAGAAAAAACATGAATGTGGCAGGCAGTGGGTGGGCAGAAGAGCAGTAGCCCTTTCATCTCCCTTCCAGTGCTCCTCTGCTGTCCCCCTGTCGGTGTTAGATCACACTGTAGTCTCCCGTTCTTTAACAAAGTCATGCAAGTGAATGCCCATTGAAATGAATGGAAAATGAAATTTTAAAGATAAACAAAATAAAAACAAAAAACAAAACAAAAAATTTAAACGTAAACAAACAAAACCAAAAATAAAATAACCCCCTCTTGCACACTCCTGGAATACAATCTCCAGTATGGTCTCCCACATATGTCAAATGTATCTAACTAAAGAGGAAAAATCCCCAGATAATGATGTGACCAATGAATTTCAATTAACAAGTAATCTGTACTAATTTGAAATGTACAACCATTTCAAGTGACTGGTTCGAGCTGGATGGAAATAGCTATGTGAGATATTGTGAGAAGCGCTGTGGGTGTCAATCGCTCTGATTTTGTAACCTTGCCAAATACTTCTCATAAAAGTTGCTACTAACCCTCTTTGTGTTAGATCCCCCTCTTCCATAATAGATTGTAATTTTAACTTCTCTGATGTTAATTTTTTTTAAATATTTTCTTTCTTCCCCCTACCACCTCTAATCTATCTGCCTCAATTGAGCAATTGTTAAAATCCTCTACCACCAGGAGCACTTAAGTAAGAACACAAGAACCATAGAATCATAGAATTGAAAGTGACCTCAGAGGTCATCTAGTCCAATGCCCTGCTCAATGCAGGAAATCCACAGCTACAGCATCCCTGAGTACATGGCTTTCCAGCCTCTGTTCAAAAACCTCCAGCAAAGGAGAGCCCACCATCTCCCAAGGTAATTTGTTCCACTGTCAAACAGCTTTTACCATTAAGAAGTTCTTCCAGATGTTTAACCGAAATCTGCTTTCTTGCAGTTTTAGCCTATTATTGCTAGTCTTGCCTTCAGGAGCAAGAGAGAACAAGTCTTTGCCATCCTCTCTATGACAGCCCTTCAGGTGGTAGAGGACTGCTGGCATGTCTCCCTTTAGTCTTCTCTTCTAAAGGCTAAACACATAGCTCCTTCAACCTTTCCTCATAGGACTTGATTTCCAGACCCCTGACCTTTGCGTCCTCCTCTGAACCCATTCCAATTTGTCGATATTCTTCTTAAAGTGCAGTGCCCAGAACTGGACACAGTACTACGGATGAGTGCAGACCAGCGCAGAATAGAGTATAATTATTACTTCTCCTTAATTGGAAACTATGCTTCTGTTAATTCAACATAAAATTGCATTAGCCTTTTTTGTGGCTGCATCACACTCTGCTGACTCATGATCAGTTTGTAAACAACTAAAATCCCAAGCTCTTTTTCACATGTATTGCTTCCAAGCGAGGTATCCCCCATCCTGTATTTGTACATTTGATTTTTCTTACCTAAATGCAAGATAAATGAACTTTACATTTATCTCTGTTGAACTTTGTTTTGTCAGTCTCAGTCTAGTTTTCCAACTTATCAAGTTCATTTTGAATTTTATTTCTGTCTTCTAAGGTATTAGCTATCCCTCCCAGTTTTATGTCATCTGAAAATTTAGTAAGAATTCCTTCTACTCCCTCATCCAAGTCATTAATAAAAATGTTGAACAGTACCGGGCCCAGGACAGAGCCCTGCGGTGCCCTGCTTGACACCTCCCTCCAGATTGATGAGGAACCATTGATGAGAACTCTTTGAGTATGGTTCTTTAACCAGCTGTAAATCCACCAAATGGTATTATCATCTAGCCCACATTTTACCAGCTTGTCAACAAGGAAATCATGGGGGACTTCGTCAAATGCCTTGCTGAAGTCAAGATTTATTACATAAGAACATAAGTACATAAAACATAAGAACATAAATAGTGCCATATTGGGTGATTTCAGACATTACGGGTGGGCGGTTCACCACGGTGAACCCCCAGGGGGGGTGAACAGAACAACCACGGCCTGGGGTGAATAAAAGCCCCTAACAGACATGACGGGACCGGGACCATGGCCGGGAACCGGGCCGACCCATCACGGACCGGGGCAGCACAACAGACGTGCAGCCGATCCCCAGCC
>QEPC01001365.1:1084265-1116339 GCA_003113815.1 Sphenodon punctatus
GCGGTGAGGGGAGGGGGCACCTCGGCCCGCTCCCTGCCCTGGACCACAGCACTGCCCACGAGCCGTGGGGCAACTATGGACCCCTTCATATGAAGGATGCGGTCCAGGGCATCATAGTAGGGGGCGGTGCGGGCCCCATGTCCAGAGCGCCTGTTGTTGTCGCGGATGGCCTTGTACCCCCTCTTGAGTTCTTTGGCCTTGGAGCGACACTGTGCCACTGTGCGCTGATGCCCCACCACCTCCATGTCCCTCACAATGTCCCGGTACACATGCTTGTTCCGCTGGTTGATGGTGAGCTCCAGCTGGTACTCCAGGGTCCCCCATATCCGGATGAAGTCCCGGGTCTCCTGGAGGCCCCACTGTCCCCCTCAGTGGTACACCTTCCTCCGGCATCCCCACTGCTGTTCCTCTTCCTCCTGGTCCTGGTCCTGCTCCTCCTCATCCTCCGGGTGCGCCTCCGGCCACGCAGGGCCGGGATCATCCTGGGGCTCCTCCGCCCGGGCCATTTTCCGTGTCTGTGGGGACGGTAGGAGGGGGGTGGTTGGTTGGGTGCCAATGGGGCCCCCTCCCGGGGCTCCCTTGACCCCCCTCCCAGGGCTCCCCTGCCCCCCTCCAGGTCCCCCGGGGTTTCCCCCCCGGGGCTCCCCTGCCCCCCTCCAGGTCCCCTGGGGTTGGCCCCCCGGGGGGGGTCCCTGTGCCCCCTGTTCCACTCCCCTCTGTTCCCCGTACCCTTTTCCGGGGTGCCTCCTCTGGCCCCATTCCGGCTGCTGTCCCCGGGGCGTCGCGTCCCACCTGCAGCTGTGGGTGTTGTCCCTGGGCCGCTTCCCTGGTCAGGTGCACCCCTGTGCCCCCCTCCTCTGCCTGTGACCCCTCCACCTCCATCGCTGCCCCTGCCTCCACCTCCTCCTCCGCCTCCTCCACCGCCTGTGTCGCTTTCTCTGCCTCCACTCTCTTCCGCCTCCCTCCTCACTCCATCCTGCCACACTTGCTTGCTGCTGATTTCACTTTAAATCTCCCTCCGGTGGTTGTGTTGTTGCTGGTTGCCCGGCAGTGACGCTGCATGCCTTGTCCCTGGCTGCGGCTCGTTTCCTGTGGTTCCACCCGGGGATTGGCGTCCAGACGTTACTTTTCCTTGGTTCCCGGTGGGGGTCCGTTTGACCACGCTTCCCGGGATGTTCACGGCCCTTTGGCCCCGCCGCAGGATTGAGCGTGGTTCACTGTGGTTGAGCGTGATCTCGTAACATCTGAAAATACCCATTGGTCAAACCAATGGTCCGTGGAGCCCAGCACCTGTCTCCTACAGCGGCCAATTTCATTCGCTTGGAAGTAGTATCCAATAGGTCACAATGGGGTAATCTGTTCACTGTTGTTGACTCCCAGCCACTGACAGTAAGGTTACATTCCTCCAAACCTACCTGGCTAATAGCTACTAAAAGACCTATGTGGTGGAAATTAACACACAAAGACAATGTGTGTCAGTCAAAGGTGAGATTTATTTCATAGCTATGTGGAGAAAGAAAAAAAAAACTGCACAGACACAGTTTTAAAAAAATCTTTCTCCTCTGTCTCCTGCTCACAGAGAGAGCCAGAAACTTATATAGACAGTTCAAAACAAAGGAGATAAGAAGAAACTGGTAGCTTTCCAGTCGGGTAGTTGTAGTTAGCTCTCGGCTCCAGGCAGACTGTGCTCAAGGTTATAGCTTCTTTATCAGGAGTCATAGCTTCTGTAAGCAATTCCTAAAACTTAAAATGCAAGCAGTTCTTATTAGGGCAGAGGCCTAGCAATCTTGGAGTAGAGACCAGAAGCCTAATACAGTGAGAGCAATCTTTTAGGTTTTGTCCCATACCAGATTCATCCTCCACACCTATTATCTAGAAAATTGTCCAGTCCTTTTAAAAACTCAGCTATACTACTGGCCTTGATCACATCTTCTGACATTGAATTCCACAATCTAATTGTGCCCTGAGTGAAAAAATACTTACTTATATTTGTTTTAAATCTGCTATTTGTTAGTTTCATGGGGTGTACCTTAGTTCTTGTACTATTAGAGGGGGGAGCCATAGAGGGCATTCCATGGGACCACCCTCAGCTCTCTTGGTGGAGAGGGTAAATAGTCATCCCCTATTTACTCATTCCACACCACTCATGATCTTATAAACTTCTATCATATCCCCTCTCAGTAGTCTCTTGTCCATGCTGAAAAGCCCTAACCTATCTAGCCTCTCTTCATAGGGGAGCTGTTCCATACCCTTAATAATTCCTGTTTCCCTCCTCTGTAGCTTTTCTATTTCTACTATTATTATTATTTTTTAATTGAGATGGGGTGACTGGAGCTGCACACAATCCTCAATGTGTGGTTGCACCATAGATTTATATAGAGGCATTATGATATTTTCAGTTTTATTCTCTATCTCTTTTTTAATAATTCCTAAAATTGTTCGCTTTTTTGACTGCCACCGCACACTGAACTAAGGATTTCAATGTATTGTCCACAATGATTCAAAGGCCCTTTTCCCAAGCATACTGGTCATAAGGACCCAGCATTGTGTACATATAGTTTGGATTATTTCCCTCCTATAGGCATCACTTTGCAATTGTCCACATTAAATTTCATCTGCCCAGTCACCCAGTCTCACAAGATCCTCCAGCAATTCTTCACAGTCTGCTCGCATTTAACTACCTTGAATAACTCACATTTAACTACCTTGAATAACAAATTTGATTACCTCACTCCTTACTCCCTTTCCCAGATCATGAATGAATACATTAAACAACACTGGTCCCAGTACAGATACCTGAGGCACTCAGCTACTTACCTCTCTCCATTGTGAAAACTGACCATTGAGTCCTACTCTTTGTTTCCTATCTTTTAACCAGTTACCAATCCACAACAGGACACTGCCTCCTATCCCATGACTTTTTAATTTCCAGAAGAGTTTGTCATAAGGAATCTTATCAAATTTCTGACAATCCAGATACACAATATTGACCAGCTAACCCCCATCCACATGCTTATTCACACCCTCAAAAAATGCCAAGAGATTTATGAGGTACGACTTCCCTTTCCTAAATCCATGTTCCCTTTACTAAATCCATGTTGACTCTTCCCCATTCTCGCTAAACAATCTTTATCCATGTCCAGTAATTCTGTTCTTAATAATTGTTTCCACTATTTTGCCTGGCTAAGATCTCAGGCTCACCAATCTGTAGTTTCCAGGATCGCCTCTGGAGCCCTTTTTAAATGGTGTTACATTTGCCACCCTCCAGTCCTCAGGTACAGTGGCAGATTTTAGTGATACTACACATTACCAGTAGTAGGTCTGAAATTTCATATTTGAGTTCCTTCAGAACTCTCAGGTGAATACCATCTGGTCCCAATGTTCATTTTCAGCCAGGATTTCCCCCCATTCCTCTTTTTGTTTTTTGGCTACTTGTTGGATAAAAACCTTCCCATTTTAGAATCTTCTCTTGTTATGCTGGTAGAGGGTTTTTTCATAAAGGTCACAGATATATAAGGTAAGCTCCAATTAAGTTGTGATCTTCCTAACCTCGCAAATTGGGTCACTTAAACCGTGGAACATCCCATTTCTTTCCCTGTTCGAGGAAACGAGCAAAACTAGTGGTGGTTTGCCAAATTTGGATCATCTTAATTCCCTGCTTTGCTGTATGACTGCCTAAAAGTCTTTTGTCTATTAACCACGTCAATTCTTTAATGTGTCCCACTTCCTAGTATTGTCCCTTGTCTACCTCTGCATATGCCTGCATGTAGTCCACCAATTGTTGTCTGATGGATCATAAAAGGGACCAACATTGCTCCTATGTAATTTATGCACTGCCATAAGGTTCATGGTTCATTGTACATCCAGGGCAATAAAAATGGCTCTTAGAGCAGGCATGGTGCACCCCAGGGGATCAGGGGCAATGCTCACCTTGGCTTCCAGGACTCCACGATCGTCCCAGAAGCTGCTTGAAAAAGGACTGATACCATTAGGCATCAATGCTGTCATACTAAAGACCTGAAGCTGGCTGTGGCCCTACTTTAAAGCAGCTTGCCCCATACTTCTTGGTCTGTGGCGGTTGCTGGCAAACTGTGTATGCACAAGTGGTGCTTACTGTGTTGTTTTCAGCTGCTCATGGAGCAGCGTAGCCATACAGAGGAAGACTGGGCTGGGAAGGGGATGTGCTCAATGATTCTGTCCTGTGGAAGGAGCCAGAGTGGGTGTGGCTGAGTCTACAGGCAGGGCATGTGTGGCCAGTGACAAGGAACCATATGAGGGACAAATTGGTTCCATTTGTGGTATGGGAGACTGCTTTCCCCATCCATACCACAGGCATCATTGGGGCCACTTCAGATTGTAGCCCAGTGGGGGCAATATGATAGATCCCCTATGGGGGCAGAAATGCAGCTATTTTAAAGAATGTCTGGGCAGTTGAGATAGATGCCCAGGCAGTAGCGTGAATGATTTTGGACTCCAGCTCAGAGAGCATGAAGATTGCATCACTCTTGGGGACCTGCAGGCGAAGATGGTGCTGCCGAGCAATCCTCTCGTTACCTGAATGCCAGTTTGGTCTGAAGCTACGCCAGGTAGGTTGGAGTTGCGTGCACACCGCGCTGGTGTTTTTTCTTCACTGTTCACACCCACACCCCTACTGGAAGGGCATGCTGTGTGGCTGTGCTTTTTAGCTCTCTGTTGCTACTAGCACCATTTTGTTGACTGCTAGATTTTCTTTGCCTGCTACCTGCCTACCCCCCTTGTTGTATGACTTGTTTTGCCAGATGCTGTGGGCTGTGTGTGCTCTTTGTGCTGTGCTCTCTGGAATCTGGAATTTATAATATTTGCCTTATTATTATTATAATAAACTTTTGTATAGCACCAGCCATGTACCTGGTACTTTACAGAACAAAGATAAAGATGCTGTCCCTGCCTACGGCTCGCAATCTAAAAATACGGCTTACAATCATGGCTGCACCATGATTCCTTTGTGCTGCTGCTGCTGCTGAGGTGAGTACTATTTAAACTATTCGCTTTGGAGTTGGGAGTGGAGTGGGGGGCCTGAGACACTGGATGGACTGGGAGCCTCAAGGAGGGGAGTTATTTTTATTTTGTTGTTTTAGGGTGGGGGGAGGGGAAAGAAGGACCTTTGAAGGTATCTAATAATCTAATCTGACCTACCTGCCCTGTACATGGTTTTTTTGGTGGTGTGTGTGTGTGTGTGTGTGTGTGTGTGTGTGTGTAAATGTATCAGTGGGCTGAGCTTCTTCACACACACACACAAACACACTGGAATATTTTAGTCCCACTCCCCAGGTGGGGTGGGGAGAACCTTTTCAATACTGGATTGGTTGTTGTTTGTCCCTGACAGCAAGGGGAAAAAATATCTAATTTTGCCTCAGTCTATCTGCTTGCCTTGTGGTTGTGTTTTGTGTCTCATCCTGGGGGTTTGGTTTTTTATTTACTGGCCGTGGGACAATTTCAAACTAAATGCAATAATACATGGCTAAATTGTTGGATGTGGAACCAGGGGCTCATGATGGGAGGCCCCCATGATCCTGTTGCAATGCCGGCTGGTTGTATGTTGTGCCTTGCCGTGACCTGACCCTGAGCTTTCAGCTTTCGTTTTTTGTGGCACAAAAAATGCATGGTTTGAATTGGTGTATTTTTTCCCCCAGTGCCCAGGCATTGGGTGTTTCTGGCTGTTGCAGCTGCTCCCTGCTGAAAAGTAATTCTATTATTATTTTTTGTCTGCTGTGACAGGGGTGGGCACCTCAGGGGGGCACTCCGGGTACTCAGAGCAACTCCCCCCTACTCCTGTTCCACCCGCAGCACCGCCAGTAGATGTTGTGGTGCCTGACGGTTTGCCGTGGCAGCGGAAACCCGCTCCAGCGCCGATGGCGTGGAGCCCAGGCCTTCGATCTCCCAAGGCATGGGGTCATTGCCTGAGCCTGTGTGGTGCTCTGCAAGGCTTCAGGCACATAAGGAGTTGGGGCCCAGAGTAGAAACACTGACGCTGTGAGTCACTCACTCTCCGGTCATCCAGGACATGAACGTACTTATAAAATAATCCAAAGATCCTTCTGGTGGCCCACTCTTTTACAAGATGTATGGCAGTATATACAAGGATGCACCACCTGTGCCCAAACCAAGGTCCCCAGAAAATCCCCAATGGGCCTACTCCATTTATCTACTCCAACTCAGGGACCTTGGCAATGTGTGGGAATAGACTTCATTGTCGAACTACCTCCATCCTGGGGATACACTACCATCTTTGTCATAGTGGACCACTTCACCAAAATGGCCCACTTTGTGGCCTGTAAGGGGTTACCCTCAGCCCCTCGAACAGCCCGCCTGTTTATCCGTCATGTAGTACAGCTGCACGGTTGGCCTGTAGAATTGATAAGTTATGGGGACTCCCAATTTGTGTCTCGCTTTTGGGTAGCACTTTTTAAGGCCTTACAGGTTAAATTAGCACCGACTCCGGCTAATGGCTACCATCCATAGGCAAATGGACAGGTCAAAGGAGTTAATCAAAACCTTGAATAATACTTCAGATGTTACACCAATGATCTACAAGACGATTGGTATGCCTAGCTCCCTATGGCGGAGTTCACATATAACGATGCCCCTAATGCCTCCCTCGGTGAATCTCCTTTTTACGTGACCTATGGATTTCACCTCCAAGTTGGAACACTGCAATTACCATCCATGCATGTTTCAGAAGCAGGTGCACTTGCCCTTCAAATCCACAAAATGCAAGCTGTAGCCAAAAGAGTTCTTGAGCAATCACAACAAAAATACAAACAAAATGCTGACAAACATCAAAGACATGCTCCTCCATTAAAACCTGGTGACCTATGTGGATTGACTGCAGACATTATCCTTCTGCTCGCCCATCCAAAAAACTAATTTTTAAGTATATAGGATGATATCCAATCCTAAAACAAGTGAACAGCATGCCCTATACTGTATGGCTGCCTGTAATGACTTTTTGTCACACAATAAACCAATTATATATGTATGGTTGCCACCCCACATTAGAATCCACCCCACTTTCCATGTGTCGCTCTTGAAACAGGCATTGGGATCCACCTACCCTGACCCTCAGGACCTGCCAGAACCTGTCGTCCATTCTTCTCTTAGGCCAGAGTATAAAATCAGAGCCATCCTTAATTCTAAAATTTGTTAGGGACGGTTACACTATCTTGTAGACTGGATGGACTATGGCCCAGAGGAATGATCTTGGGAACCCGCTCTGAATATTTCTGCTCCACACCTTCTTCGCGTGTTCCATTTTTGTCATCTGGAAAAGCCCGGTCCCCGCTGGCCCCTTGCCCGGGGGGGGCTCGGTGTGTGTGTGTGAGTACTGTCAGACACAGTGGGGATGGGAACCACAGGTGGGAGCTCTGGGTACTCAGAGTGGTAGACCCCCTCTGCTCCTGGTCCAGCTGCAGCACCACCAGGAGATGTTGTGGCACCTGACGCCTCGCCAAGGCATTGGGTTGCTACGGCAACCTGCTCC
Source organism: Sphenodon punctatus (assembly GCA_003113815.1). Classification (NCBI taxonomy): domain Eukaryota; kingdom Metazoa; phylum Chordata; class Lepidosauria; order Sphenodontia; family Sphenodontidae; genus Sphenodon; species Sphenodon punctatus. The sequence continues at coordinate 1,091,785 of QEPC01001365.1, forward strand.
GGTGCCAATGGTATGGATCCGAGGCCTTCAGTCTCCCAAGAAGTGGGGTCATTGCCTGAGCCTGTGCAGTGCTCCGCATGGCTTCAGGCACGTAAGGAGGCGAGGTCCAGAGTATAAACACCAGCGCTGTGAGACACACAGCGTCAGTAATCAGAGCCTGAGAAGCTGGCCCCAAGCAAGCTAAGTGAATTTTTGTCCTTGTTCCCTTTGCCATTGTGATTATTAGAATGTATTGTAGATTGTGTTCCTTGTGTCTTTCCCTCATGTGGAGGCGGTGGCTAAAGCCGCCTTTCACCAGCTGTATCTAATATGGAGGCTTCGGCCATACATCCCCGGGACCGATCTGTCCACTCTCATCCATGCCTTCATCACCTCGAGGCTGGACTACTGTAACATGCTCTACGTGGGGCTTCCCTTGTTTCTGGTTCAGAGGTTGCAGCTGGTGCAGAATGTCACGGCCCATCTCCTTATGGGGATGGAGTGGTGTGCGTACATAACACCGGTGTTCCGCACTCTGCACTGGCTGCCTATAGTGTGTCGACTCCAAATCAAGGTATTAATGTTGATCTATAAAGCCCTGAACGGTCTCAGCCCCTAATACCTTGGGGACCACCTCAGCCTCCGAGCCTCCGAGCGATCCCTTCTGTCCACCGGGGGTGCCTTTTTGGAGATCCCCCATGTAAAACGGGGGGCCACAATGGAGAGGGCATTCTCGGTGGCCAGGTCACATTTATGGAATTCCCTCCCTGTTCTCAAATTCATTTATTCAAACATGGCCAAAGGTCATTCTTTCTATACATCAATACATATTTATCAAAACAAATATAACACGGACAAACAAGTGCCCGATGTACAAAATAAAATCTATCATCAATTAAACAATAATAAAAACCTATTTCATATCAAATAACATAAGAATGGGGGTACAAATTGATTGAAACATAATTACCCCTACTTCAATCATCCAAGGGGATTCTTACGGGGCTTATACTGGGCACCCTTTCACCCAAGAATTGGCCTGCCAATTTCTGGTGCACCCAGTATGTTGCAAGCAATATTACCATACCCCGGTATAGTTAAACACCCCCCAAATCCTGAACTTATAGTAAACACACTCCGGCATCTATCGTTTCCCCTCCCTCACCCTATGCAGCATTCTACATCCCTAAACCCACAGGGAGATTAAGACTGGCCCCAAAGGTCAAGAAACCCTGCCTACAGTACACCATCTGCATCAAAAATCATGCCATTACCTTTATAACAGAAGAGTCAGCATTATTCAAGAGGAAGTCCATCAGTACCTCCTCTGGCCTGCCCGGGAGTCCAGCCAGCAATGGGCCCAGATACCTATCCCTCGCCTCATCATATAAATGGCAACACAATATCATATGCCCAGGCGTTTCAGTAATTAAGTTGTCAAATGGACAAATTCTTTCCACAAAAGGGATTTTCTGGATCCTACCCTCAAATACCTCAGAGGGGAGGGCATTAACCCTTGCCTGAAAAAACAGGTGTTTAGCTTTAAGGGATATAGTATCTGTTAAATACACAGCCATTTGATCTTGAGTTGGCACCCAGTGCATATAGGACCTCATATGCAGCGATTTCCTCAGTTTCCCAATTTCGGCCTGCCTATCAATATCATCCACTCTTTGTAAAACCTCAGTCACCACAGCCATGGCTGGTTTATGGTTCAGATAACCCCTTGAAAGCCCCATAATCCGGAGGTGCTCCTCTATCCTTATGAACCATGGGCTAACATACTGATCGTTCCTAAGATCTTTCAAAAGTTCTAGATCATTGGTGACTAAGATCTTACACCAGTACTTCAATGCATGTCTCATCGCCATGTGCTGCCATCTCCTTTGACCCAATTCAAGCCTTATAGCTGCAAGTGGCGTACCCCTTGGATTTCCCAAGAGGGCTGCCAGGAACTTAGATTGAATTGTGTTCAAATTTGAAGTAGCAATAGGAGCCCAGAGCTCTGCCCCATAAAGCAAATGGGACCTAATCTTAGTATTAAATACCTGTAGAGCAGGCTCAATTGCTGCCCTACCCTGTCTGGTAAAGAAACTAAGAATGGCACGGGCTGGGCCTTTGGCAGCTATAGTAGCCCCTGCCAAGTGTTCCTTCCAGGCTCCTGACTTGTGGAGCCGAAGCCCAAGATATTTAAAGAAGGAAACCTGGTGAACTGGGTGGCCATCAATATCCCAGCGATGAGACACTTTCTTAGGAGTAAAGATCACTATCTTTGTCTTATCAAAGTTGATTGTCAGCCTGTTTGAATGGCAGAAGTTGGAAAATATTTTTAATTGACGGTTTAGTCCAACACTGGTTTGAGATAACAAAACCACATCATTCGCATAGCACAAGCAACCGACTGGCCTGTCTGCTAATTTTGGGGGGAAGCAACCCGTTGCCGCCATCATAGGGATGACCTCATTTATGTAGACATTAAACAGGATCGGTGTGAGGACACCCCCCTGCCTTACTCCCAGAGATGTTCTAATCAGGGGCATAACATGGCCTTGCTCATCAATTCTGACCATCAGTGAGGTCCCAGCGTGCAAGGCCCTAATAAGATGCAATAGCCTACCGTCGACAGTGGTCCTCTGGAGTTTCCCCCAGACAATCCCCCTGTCGATGGAATCAAAAGCCACTCTTAAGTCCAGAAAGGCCGCATATAGCCTTCCATTTTTTGCCTTATATTTGGCAATCAAATGCGAGAGCACAACGCATAGCTCAATCATTGATTGGCCTCAGCCAGCAGCCTCTGAGACCTGTATCCATCAGATGGATTATATAATTGTCTGAAGTATTCCACCCAAACCCCTGACATAATAGACGACCTACACCCCCCCATCTCACTTCTTCCCAACCTGTGCACCAACCGCCAGAATTTCTGAGTATCTTTCTGTTGGACAGCCTGGAGCAGCTTCACCCATTGCCCTTCTCCATGGGCACTCTTGGCCTCTTTAATCACCTACCTATATTCACCCTTAAGCACCATATAGTCCGAGAATAAATTCTGAGAGGGGTCCCGCCTATACTTCCAAAGCAGGGTTTTCAATCTGACGTGGAGACGCTGACAATCCCTATTAAACCAGATTTTATCCCTCCTGATCCTTCCTTTACTACTACCCCCAGTCTGACTACACACTCACACCTCCTCTGCCAACTCCAGAAAACTGTCAATTGCCAGATCGTCATCTGAAGTCAACACCATCCATTCCCTAAGTTCTATCATCTGAGTCTGGGCCATCAGCCCCTCCAACTTAATTACCAAGGCCCTGCCCCACCATATTGTTCTGCAACTCTCCAGTGGTTGGTCCTCCTGGATTGTACCTCCCAGTACTCCCTGGCCACCACCCACAATGGCCATCTGAAGAGTCAGCGGGAAGTGGTCTCCCAAGGGGCTTACACCCACACTAAACTCCCTAACATATTGGAGAGCAGCTGCCGACACTAAAATATAATCAATAGTACTAGCCCCCTAAGTTCCCACAAAAGTAAACTCCCTCATGAGATCCCCCAAACCAGAACCATTTAAGCAATGGAGATTACAACTGACTACTAGTTGTGCCAACCTAATGCCAGAAGCATTAATAGTAAGGTCCCTGAATGCCCTTGGGTTAAGCGGTTCAGTCTGTGGAATAACTGTCATGTCACAGTATGGTGCCATGGCCTGATTACTTGGTCCAAGCCTGGCATTAAAGTCCCCTGTAGGAACCAAGAGGGCCTCTGGGTATTTACAAATCAAATCCTCAATAAATTGCTCCAAGAGATTCTAAGCAGCTTCTCTAAAGGAGCCTGCATTTCTGGGTGGGATGTACACAGTGAGAATAATCCAAGTCAGATCCCCTATTTTAGCCATAAACTCAATGGCCAGATGTGTCAAAGAGCTTACAACCAGGTCCCTTACTATAAATGAGTGGGCAAGAAAGCACCCCAGTCCACCACATGCCCTATCTCTAGTGTTGTAATGCACTGCAGGTAAATCATACAAATAAAACCCCTCCACTTCAAGGGGGGTTTTGACCCAGGTCTCCTGTACTAATATGATATGAAAATTCCTCGCATAGGCGAGAAATTCAGGGTGGACCAACCTGATATATTCCATGAGCAAATGCCCATGTGGCCATTCACCCGCAGGGGGACCAGTCACCGATCCGCAGAGAAAACAGTGGCTGGAACCACCCCACTCGGAGCATCATCCCCCGATGGCACAAGTGGAGCCCGAGCAGTCAGAACCTGAGGAATCTGCTCCTGAGTCAGGTTTGGAGAAATTGAGCCCTGCCCCACTGTCATCGATAGCTCCTCCAGTGGGGCCATATTACCCTCCCCCAGCTCACTGTTGAAGTTATTACTAGCATATCGCAAATTCTGGGTACATGCCCTAGATTGTTGGTCCACAGCCAAGATCTTGTCTAAAATAGAAGCACCGGCTGATGCCAGTTGCTTTTGGGGGCTGGGGGCATAATTGATTAAACGCGAGCTCAAAACTATGGGGCACTGTCATTGGATTGACAGAGCTACGGAGGCCAAGTTCCTGCCGGGAACCTTAGGTGGGTTAATAGATGGCAAGCCTACTGTTCTATCCAAACCAAGAGAATTAGCTGTTATTGGGGCAATATCATGCCCTGGGGATAATAGAGTCAATGAGGGAGGCAACCCCCCATGCCTTAAATCCCAGGCTATTAATGGATCCTTCTGACCGGTATAAGAGCTCCCACCAGTCTCCTCAGCTAATCCCCGCTTCTCCGGGGAAACAGATGATAGGTCAGACTGAGGTGAGAAACCATACCCCTTCTCTACCTGAATATCTAGTGACCGTAAAGAAGAGATCCTTACCAGATCAGCAGGATTTATATTACCAAGATTCCCTGCTAAAGGGATATGGGGTTCCTCCGACAAAGATGGTTCCAGAGGAAACCCCCGAGGTAATAATGGAGACACCATAGGGTTAGCAAACAATGTGCTGATATGAACCCCCCATGTACGAAATAGGTCAGAATGCCGCCTCAGCCTATCGGCAATAGTCGTAGAGTGAAAATATAGCACCACCCGTTGGATACAGCAAGTCGGAGGGAGGTATATGAATCGCAATAAATGACGTGGAAAGATGGTAAATCCCAAAATGACAGAGAATGCAAACTCCTGTCCCTGGTATCCCAATTCCCTCCCAGAGGAGGCTCGCCTGACCCCAGGCCTGTTGGCCTCTCGAGGTGTTTGCAAGACTTGCCTGTTTGCCCAGGCCTTCAGAGGTGAGGGTGAGAGGGTGGGGTAGGGGGGCGGGTTGGTTTTAGTGATGTTTTATAAATTGTTGTGGGTTCGGTGTTCTTGTGTATTATTATTGTGTTTTTATGATGTTGTAAGCTGCCCCTAGATGCTGTAGGCATGAGGGGGTGGCTAATCAATTTAATGAAATAAATAAATAAATAAATAACGTGTGTGTGTGAGCGAGTGCTGGGTGAATGGTGTGTGAGTCTCCCTCCCCTTCCCCAGGCTTCCTCCCTTATCCCCTGTTGTGTGAAGGCCCCATTTCCCCTTCTCCCCTTTGGTCTGGCTCCTACCCCCCCTGACTTTCACGCTCCAGAACCTATCCTTCCCTTCCCCTTGGTATTGTGTGAATGAACGGAAGAACTGTGTGTGGTGTGAGACCATTCTCTCAGTTGCGAGCTCTGCGCCCTATGATGATAGAGGTCTGGTCTCGCTGAGATCTATATGGCCACAACTCTATCCTAACAGGCATTATTTCCCTGGCGTTTCCCAGTAGAGCGTGTTTTTGGTGCCTTCGTGTGAGTGTGAGAAGTTTCCTTGACTCCCCCTTTCCCCCAACCTCATGTCAGTCTTTAGTTGTCTGCGCTCTTGCCTGGGGTTTTGTGAGGGGCAAAGAAATGCATGGTTTAAATGTGTTTATTAGCTCCCCGTTCCCCCCCCCCCACCAGCTCAGGCATGGTGGGGAGAGGCCCCTAAATAAGGGTCCTCTTCTTTCTCCCCCCATCCATCTTTTCTTGCTGCACGGTGGCTCTTTCAGTATTTCTTTGAGGTGCTCCCTGCAGGAAATTAATTTGATTGTTATTTCTCTTGCCTCTCTGCTTGTGGTTGTGTGCTTTCTTTCCCTGTGGAACAAAGAAACACTTGGTTTGAATTAGGTTTTCAATTTCAGGCCCAGGCAGGGAGAGGTCCCAGATTCAGGGGCCTCTTCTCCCTGTCCTGATCTTATCTTGACTTGCTCGCTGCATATGCCCATATGTAAAATTTCATATGAATTTCAAAATTCATATTGACTCTGTCCACCATTGGCTTGGTTCTGCCCACCATTGTCCTGGACACGCCCACTTCTGGCCCCGACCTCTGGCCCACCAGCCGCCACTGCCCCAGAGCAGGGTGGGGTCCTTTCTCCATCTACCCCTTGAACAATACTTTCAAAATTTTCCCCATTCAAATTATTTATTTATTTAGATTTATATACAACCCTATACCCTAAGGCTCAGGGTGGCATACAATAAATACATACATTAAAAATACATATATATTTACAAATATAAAATACAAAAGTAAGAACCCATAAAATTAAAAACAAACAAAACACCCATAATCCCCACCCAAATCTATCCCTGCCCATTAAATACCTGGACAAATAAAAAGGTCTTCCACTACTTCTGGAAGACATTCAAACTAGTGTTTAGGTGAACCTCCAAGAGAAGGGAGTTCCAAACCTGTTGAGCAGCCACTGGGAATGCCTCTCTGCGGGCCTGACTACTATGAAACTGGGCCAAGAATGGAACCTGCAAAATGACACTCTCAGCAGATCTTAAGGGCAATGAGGTGACATACGGAGAAAGGCAGTTCTTCATATATGTAGGGCCCAAGCCATTTAATAGGGATGTGCAGCAAAAACATCACTCGTTTATGGGTAATTTCAGACGGGATGAGGTCACAGTCAACCATCCTGAATTACAGTGGATTCAGGGTGGTGACTGTGATCCCATGCACATCTGTTTTTGAGCTCAGCCAAATGTTTACCACAGTGGATCTCTGGCAGGAGTCAAAGCTAACCACGGTTCTGAGGATGGTGCCGGCTTGACCATGATCTGTGATGGGCCAAAAGTAATGTCTGTTACCGTGGCCCATCATGGATTGTGGCCCTGACCATGGTATGGGATTGGGCGCAGTGGCTGCATTGGATGCTGTGCCTGCCTGTCTTGCTGAGGGCAAGCTGCTAGGGGAGTGGGGTGGGGGCGGGGCCGTGTGGCCGCACATTGCACTGCACAGTCCTGCCCCCTCTGACATTCCCCAGCATGATGGAAGCCGGCATGTCTAAAGGATGGCCGTCTTCATCAGTGACTGGGATCCGAGACAGATCCCGGTCCGGGGTTCAGTGTGTTGGGCCTCCGGGCCCTGCACATATGAAATTACCCTATGTTTTCCCTTTTTGTTTTTATTTTGAAAAACTCATTAGTTTTCATATCCCTATTCATTTTTGTTTTGAAAAACCCATTTGTTTTAGTGTCATTCATTTTAACCCCTTTGTTTTCATTTTACATTAGTTTCCCATTGAAATTGATGGGAAACACTTCCTAGGGTTTCCAAAACTTTCAAAAACAGTTTTAATGTTCTTCTAACCCACTTTCCCTTCCCCCAAACTTACACAGACTGCTCCAAGGGGTAGAAATTTCACAGACAGACTAGCACACAGCACCTGGCAGAGGGCAGAGCAGACCATGGCAAGCATGGGCAGTAGCATAGGAGGAGATGGTGGTGCCCCAAGTCTGACAAGATTTCAAGTTGCACAGACTTCCCCCAGAAGACATAATAATTATATTATTATATACCCCATCTATTGCAGTGAGCAGAATAAAGATAATCATAATGATAAAGGGAAGGACACTTTGTTCTGGCCCTGGAGCAGACAAGGCATCCTCAGACAAGGCAGGAGCAGTTACCCTCCCAAATCCCAGCATTGCATAATTAGCACCCCCAAATGTCTACGGGTGTTGCCTTGCAGAAAGAACACCCCAGCAGGTCAGCATTGGAACCCCCCAAGTGCCTCAGGGACCTCTGTGCAATGCAAAGAGATAACCACAGCAAAGCAGCATTGGTACTCCCAAATGTCACATAGGGTGAAAACAGACATGATGCTAACCAGCCTTTAACCACCCTTGGTGGTTATTTATGCATGTTGCAGGGCTGCATAGGGCACCAATATAGTCTTGCAACATGGGGTGATTTCAGACGTTACGGGGCCCTTTGGCCCCGTACCGAAATCACTGAAATCATTCCCCCCTGGGATCACCCCTAACGCCATAGCAGACGTGCCGGGGAGATCCCGGCAGGGAATGTGGGAGGGGGTGGGGCCGTGCGGCGCAACGTGCAGCCGTACGGCCACGCCCCCACCACACACCCCGCCGCCCGCCCTCCGGGGAGACGGGCGGGCGTCGGGGCCAATGCGGCCGCCGCGTCAGGGCCAATGCAGCCGCCGCGTCGGGGCCAATGCGGACGCCGCGTCGGGGCCAATGCGGCCGCCGCGTCGGGGCCAATGCGGCCGCCGCGTCAGGCCATGGCAACCAGCCAGATGTTACTCTTTTTTGGTCCCCGCTGGGGATCTTTTTGACCACGCTTCCCGGGACATTCCCCCGGCTAGCCCGGGAAGCGTGGTTCAAATTGACCCCTTGCGGGTATTGACCGTGGCGAACATCTGGCGGCCGCCAAACAGACGTTCGAGACACGGTGACCACAGGTGGGTATTCACCGTGGTTCACCGTGATCTCGTAACGTCTGAAAATACCCATGCATACATAACCACCAAGGGTGGTTAAAGGGTGGTTAGCGTCATGTCTGTTTTCACCCATAGTGTCACCTTGCAGAGAGAGCACCCTAGCAGGACAGCATTGGCACCCCAAGTGTTTCAGTGTTCCCCTTGCAGAGAGAACACTCCAGCAGGGCAGCATTGGCACCCCAAGTGTTTCAGTGTTCCCCTTGCAGAGACAACACCCCAGAAGGGAAGTATTGCCCCCCCACAAGTGTCTCAGTGTGTGTCCTAGCAGAGATCACCTAGGCAGAAGCAGAAACCTCACCTGAAACAGAAGTATATCTCTGCGATACACAGAGTTAATTTACAGACAAAGTGACCTGGCAGGGGATTTTCTAACGTGTTTGTTGATTCCAGTTTCCTTCCCCTAGCCCCCTCTGATTCATTGGTAGCAAATGCAAGGAAAGAACTATCCAACCTCCTCCTTGCTGGCCTCCCTTGCTCCCACCTGTCCCCCCTTGTTGCAATCCAAAACTCTGCCGCCAAGATCATTCACTCTGCCCGTCGCTTCGACCATGTACAGCCTCTCCTCCTCTCCCTTCACTGGCTCCCCCTTCCTGAACGTATCCTGTTCAAACTCCTGGTTTTCACGTTCAAATCGCTCCATGACCAAGCTCCCCCTTACCTCTCGGACCTAATCGCCCTACGCACTCCTGCGCGCGCTCTCCGCTCTTCCTCTGTCCCCTCCCTCGCTCTCCCTCGTTTCTCCTGCTCGCCCAACCGCCTTCGTCCCTTCTCCCTCGCTGCCCCGCATGCCTGGAACTCCCTCCCTGCCGACATCCGCCTTGCCTCCTCCCTCCGCTCCTTCAAATCCCTCCTCAAGACCCACCTTTTCCATGCTGCCTTTCCCAATGCCCTCTAGTCTTTCCCCTTGCTCTTACTGTCAGCCCTCCTCTGCTGACTGCTGCTACCGACCACCTTGTAACCAAGCCAAGTACACGCACCTGAGACTTCGCATCCGCCTGAATGTTTGTTTGTCTTCTCCCATGTCTCTCCCACTGTCCCCTCTCCTTGTCTCCCCCTCCTTGTCTTTTAGATTGTAAGCCACAGGCAGGGACCGCGTCTGATTGTATGTTCTGTACAGTTCCAGGTTTTGCAACTGGCGCTTTATAAATGTTTAATAATAATAATAATAATAATCCAAGTGTATCTCATCTGTGTTTGCCACAGATGCCATGGAGATTGAGATCACCGAGATGTGTTTGTGATGTCAGTTGGCCAGTGGACATGTCAATCAGATCTCACATGTCTGCTTCCACTCTCCTCTGTTCTTTGTTTTCATTTTGAGCTATGTTAATTGGAAAACAAATGGGAAATGAATAGGAAATGAAAATAAATGAGATTTCATTCATTTTCTGGTTCATTTGTTTCCCAGTTCATTTGTTTTCAGTTCCTAGTTACTAAAACAAATGGGGCTTCATTTATTTTAGTAACTGAACAAAATGAAAATGAATTGCACACCCCTATTTTTTATGGCTTTATAGGTCAATACCAGCATCTTAAATTGTGCCCAAAACACTACAGACAGGCAGTGCAGACTCTTAAGCACTGGTGCAATGTGCTCCCAACAACCCATCTCCATCAAAAGGCAGGCTGCCACATTCTGCACCATCTGCAGCCCCCAAACAGTCTTCAAGGGCAGCCCCACATAGAGCGCATTGCAGTAGTCCAGCCTCGAGGCATAGATGTCAGTGACCAAATCCATGTTGGAAAAAAAGGGACACAGCCTTCTCGCCAGATGGAGTTGGCGAAAGGCACTCCTGGCAATAGCTGCATCCTGACTTTCCAGACTCAGCTGAGGATCCAGGAGCATCCCACGGCTACCCACCTGAGTAACAAGGCAAGGCCGCACCCCATCAGTGATGGGAATCCTAATCTTCCCCCAGTCCCCGCAGGCCACAGGGTTGGACGAACATCATCCCCTCAGTCGTGTCTGGATTCTTGCCATACCTACAAGTTTTCATGCTGTTCTCTCTCATTTTGCATGAGAGTCCCTTTTCTCTTTTAAAAACACTGTCTTTTTCTGAATTTTTAGTTGTCTTCTTCTCCTTTCCTCCTTTTTCCTTTAGTAGTTTTACCTCTCTCTTCATACTGATTATTAAACTGTTTAAAATCAGCTTCCTGTGTGATATTTGGGATAAGACAGACTGCTGAACAGACTGCTGTATTTTCTCATTAACTGTTAACTCATCCACCTCCTGTACTGAGTTTTCCAATACACTGGTGTCTTCATATGCACCAGACTCTCCTAAGACCTCTTCACACTCCATTGCCATCCTCTTCTCCTGCAGGTATGGCTGGCCAAAATAGGATGGCATTGGCCTATGCAGGGTCTGCCCTACAAAGTGAGACACTTCTTTTTGTTATTGGTCACTCACAGGAGGAAATAAGTCAATTGGAGCTGAGGTTGTGTAGCTGCCAGGAGGAGCCATCTGCTCTAGTGCAACCTCACTTTATTAAAAGCCATTGCTATCTGACATTTCTGATTATCTGAATGAATCAAATCTAGTGCCATTTCCTTCACTCAGGGTATTTTCAGACATTATGAGATCACACTCAACCACAGTGAACCATGGTCAATTTCGGTGCAGGGCCAAAGCGCCCTGAACGTCTGTCGGTGGACGCCAGATGTTCACCACGGCCGATTCCCACATGGGGTCAATTTCAACCACGATTCCTGGGATCCCCATGGGACAAACTCCGAAAGCGTGGTCAAAGTGATTCCCGGCGGGAAGCAATGAAAAGTAACGTCTGGCCACGCATTGGCTGCAGCACCTACCTGTCTCCCCAGAGGGCCGGTGGTGGGGGAGCGTGGGGGGGTGGGGCCATGTGGCCGCATGGTGCACCGCGCGGCCCCGCCCCTCCCTGATTCCCCACCAGGATCAGCTGCCACATCTATTCGGGCCATTTTTTGACCACGGGGGGTGGTTATTTCATTCACCCCCGCCGGGGATTCACTGGGACGAATCAGGATGGTGTAACGTCTGAAATCACCCTGAGTTATTCTTTACACAATGAGCACTTTCTCTTTTAGCCCATGCCCCCCTAATTCAGAAGTCTGATTACTTGAATGTAAGGAGGGGAGTAGGTCTTTAGAAAAGCCATCCACTATAGTGCCCTGGCTTGTGTAATCCCACTCTCTCATCCATTGCCATATGGCATACCTGCTAACATGACTGGCATAAGTTTGGTGACATCACATCAGGAAGAATCTTTTCTTCATGATGAGACTAATTTTTCTGTTCTTGAGTGTATAAATCAGGAGATTGCTCCATAAAACATGAGTTCAATTCAAAATGAGTGTTGTTGGACTCCCTTAATTAACAATGTCCATGCTTTTTGGAGCATGAATGAATTTGTAAGAGCCTTAACTTCTCTCTTAAACTGGAGGTTTCTTGATCCTATAATTTAATTTAATTGTACACCTCACGTAAGACTCAGGACATTTGACACATCTGTACATCATTGTCACAGGTTATCCAATTAGAGTCTTACTATTAGGGATGTGAAGCAGTGCGGCACATCAGTCATTTTCGTTACGCGTTTCATTTTTATTTCTAAAATCTTGTTAATTTTCAAGGGTTTTCATTTTTTTTAATTTCCCTTTATTAAAAATTAAAATAATAATAAATATCACTGTGTCTGTACAAAATAGCATCTGGGCCCATTCTGCAGATGAGCAGCCCTTTTCCAAAATGGTGCCAGCAGCATCAGCGCCATTTTGAAAACGGGTGCATATGTGCAGTATGCCCTGGTGGCCATTTTGCAGATAGACAGTGATTGTTTAAAATTATTATTAATCTGGTAATGAAAATGGATGCTTTCCCTCTTTGTTTTTATCTATTTTCATTCCCATGGCCTGTTGTTTCCATATTTTAATTACTAAAATGAATGGGCCATCATTCGTTTTAGTAATTAAAAAAAATAATGAATCTGCACACCCCTACTTTTACTGTCTTCAGAAGGCATCAACAAAGGAAGAAATGAACAGCCAAAACCAAGAAAACAAACTTTAGAATCCAGAGAATGAATTTGATTTAAATGACAAATTTATCAAATTTGAAATCTGACTTACATAACTACTTCAGCTCTGGTTTAAAGCTCTCTAAAATCTGCTTTGTTAGATTGGGCAGGATAAATAAAATTGAAAATAAACCAATGCAAGAGTCTTTGAATATTGAACCCAACATGCTGTTGACCAATGCATAGAGTCATAGAGTCATTGATGTGAATGAAACAATGGGTTCGTAGAATTCCCTTGAGTTACTCAAAAAATTTGCTGTGATGTCCAAAAATAGATGAAGGTGGGTAATTGACATTGGTTGTGATCCCTTTACCTGCACAAACTTCACGGAACTACATGCGTGCAAATCACATGCAAACTGCACATATCCCCATACCGGCTAATTTTGCTGTGCGGAAAGTGGAAACCATGCGTGCATATGCACACGCAGCTTCCACATTGTTTACATGGGCTATAGGATCGAGCTCACCTTCTGTACATATGGCAGAAATCTGAACTGAAATTTGAAGTAAACCTTTAAACAAGAGCTCACAGTCAGCACTGGATCAGATAACAAACAGCAAGAGGTGTTTTCCACACTTGTCTTCTATTCATTGCACATTTGTGACCTCTTTGCTCAGATGCTAAAGCTGTGAATTTAATCTTGAGCTTAGAAGTTTCAGCACAATTCATTTGCTTGCTCAATACTGGTCCTGTTCCAATAAGCTCTGCCTCTAACATTACAGTAGACTAGTTGGTGTCAAGCTGTGAGAGCTTTTAATTACACAAAGTTCAATTAGGATCTCATTTTCATGGAAAAGAAACTGGAGGATAAAAGATTAATTCAGATTTGGCTTCATTACAGTACATTTGAGAGCAATTTTCTCCTTAAATTAATTTTAGCCTGTATACTGAAACCTGGAGATACAAAATAATAAAAATAATATATAAAAGGCAGAGGGTGGAGGGGAATGAAATAGGTCAAGAAAGAGTTTTTCTTCTGTTGCTGTTGAATAAGTAGTTATCATCATTCAGGGTATTTGAGAAAGATACTTCTGCTATTTAATCTGCATGGCTTTGTGGGGAAAGTTGCTCTGGTAGAAAATAGTGTTACAAATGAAATATCATTTGAATCACCAAATAATCACCAAATATGATAGCATTCAAGATTTGAAGCCCTTATACAATTAAACCAAATTTATTTATTTATTTTAATTTATTTTCAAAATGTATATCCCGCTTTCTCCCACCACAGGCGGCCCAAAGTGGCTAACAAAAAATAAGGGGGATAAAACTGTCTTGCTCAAACTACATCAGCTAGTCATCTCAGAGGTGGGTGATGATATGCACATTTAGAAAGGCTTGTAGGTATTTCTAATTGATTAACAATCAACAAAGTGCTGGACTTGGACTTGGTGGATAATGTGTGGGACCTAGACCTGGAAGTTCAGGGTCTGAATTTCACCCTACCCAATGAACTCACTGGGTGGCCTTGGGCAAGTCACATCCTCTCAGCCTCAGTTCCCCACCTGTAAAATAGGAATATATCTGTGCCTGTCTAACCTGTGTGTTCCCCTCATCTTTGTACATTTTATATCGTAAGCCCACTGCTCAGGGACCTGTCTCTGAAAATCTGTGACTGTAAATTTCTGAGTATATATCTAGTAGTGATATAGGCCATTAATACACGGACGGGGGTGTGTGTGTGTTTTGGTATGGTGGGTGAGTGTCGATTTATACAGACACACACACCCCTCCACCCAACTTCACACACAGAGCCTCCTCCATTTTACTGGAGGGCTCCGTGGCTGGAGGTGGGTGTGTGATGGGAGTGTGCTGGGTGTGCATTCGTGTAAACACCACAGGTGGTGGTTGTTTGTGCATGCTCTTTCCTGGCACATACCCACCTCCACCCATCGCACCCCCACCTCCACCCATGGAGTCCTCCAATAAAATGGAGGAGGCTCCATGTGTGAAGTTGGGTGGAAGGGCAAAGACATGAGAAATCAAGCTAAAAAAGCCTCCTACCACCCCCATCTCAGGATCATTTAATCCCAAACCAGGATTTCCCCAAAAGTCACAAAATCAACCATCGCACATCCATGCAGGGTGGCATGAATTACTGCCCAAAACACACATCAAACCCCTGCTTATTGGCTGAGTTCCTCTATGGAGCTAACCAGGGACCATCATGCTCCTGCCCCAATTGTCCCAGAAAGCATTTCTCCATGGGTCAGCTCCCATAACATGCTCTCTGCATCCTCATCAGGGGCATGTTTCCCCCTCCTTACCCTTCCTCCAAGCAGGCTGGGCTTGGCTTCTGAGATCATGCAGTCACCATTTTGGCTCTCTGGCTGCTGCTGGAATACATTTCCCAGCAGCCCCAGAGAGTCAAGATGGATCCCACGTTACTGAGAATGTGCAAAAAGCCCCATTCTGCTTTGAGGCTTGATGCTAGCAGCTGCATGGAGCAGAGCAGAGTGTTCAGTTCAGTTGATTTTATTGTGAATCCCAAAAGGCTATTACAATATCCAGCAGATGGGGGACTACGCATGCGCAGTTAGCGGATACGCGCATGCTGCAGAGCTCCATCACGGCCCCCGCAAATAAAACAAGGCACGCCACAAGGAAAGCATTGAAGCCAAGCTAAAAAGTAAAAATGTGCTGCAGGGCTAAAAACAGTAAGCAGCTGCCGCCGAGAAACTCGCTGGAGCAGTTTGTAAGGACTGCTGGGGTGGAGAGAGCAGAGAAGCCTGCAGAGAAAATGGTGGACAAAATGGTGGCCCGCAGCATGAAGGAACAAACAGCAGAGGGAGGCAATGAAGAGCCAATGCAGCAAATGATCGCCTTGCTGGCAGAGTTTAAAGAAGACATGAAAAAAGAACTAGGTACAGCGCAAAAGGCACGTGACAGGCTGGTGAGTCAAATAAATAAGCTGCAAAGCTCAGTAGATAAAGGGAATAACAGACTGGAAGAGCTGGCAGGGAGAATAACAGCAGCGGAGGACAGAATTGCAGGGGTGGAAGAACAATTGATGGGGTCAGAAGAACAAAGAAAAACCTGTAAAGAAACTTCCCTGCGCTACATGAATAAACTTGAAGACCTAGAAAATAGGTCGAGAAGAAATAATTTGAGAATCTTTGGAGTGGCTGAAGGGGTGGGCCAAGGCTCAATCAGAGACCTGGTAATGCAAGTTATCAAGGAAAACTTTCCTGAAGCCACTCATTTGCATGAACTTGAGATAGAAAGAGTGCACAGAGCATTAAGGGCAAAGCCCAAAGAAGGTGAACTACCAAGACCTATTATAATTAACCTGCTGAGATTTACACAAAAGGAGGAGCTACTGTCTCGTGCGAGGAAAGCTTCACAACTACAATATGAGGGGAAAACCATCAGGATTACACCTGATTACGCCCCGGAGACAATGGAAAAAAGAAGAGGATGGGGCAAGTATTTTGGAACATTGCGAGAAATGAAAGCAGAACCCCATCTTCTTTTTCCAGCAAAAATGGCCATTATGTGGAATGGGCGAAGAAGAATATTCATGGACAAGGAAGAGCTGGAATGCTTTATCCTGAAACACAAAGCAGAGTCTGGTTGAGAAACTGCGCAAGGTTTAACACTCAAGCTTCTATGCAATAAGGTTCAAGGTTTTTGAGAAGTATATCAGCATGCCTTAAGGATTATGAACTAAGTTGCGCGTTGGTTGTGCGCACTTTAAAAGGGAAATATATATAAATATATATATGTATGTTCGCGGGGCGGGTGGAGCTGGCGTATTAGTTTTGTGTTTACTGAAAGCTTTAGTTGGAAGCACTGTTTGCAGCTGAGTCCCTCAGGGTTAGTGGATGGGGGGAAAGGAGAGCGAATATGGGGAAGCTGGGACCACCACAGTTGGGGTGGGAGGTGGCAAGGGGAGGGGAGGAAGGATTGGCAGAGAAGGAAAGGGAGGGATGTATCGCATATTGAGAATAAGCACCTGTACAATATGGGTAGGGAAAAAAACAGGAGAGAGATCAGATTAAAGCAATGGGTGGACTAAGATGCTTAACATTAAACGTGCAGGGTTTAAACACGCCAGTAAAGAGGAAAAGGGTCAAAAATTTCTTCTTTGCACAGAAGATAGACTTATTTGGGCTGCAAGAAAAGCACTTATTACCCACAGATGTTAATAGAGTCAAATGCAAAAGGTACCCACATATATATTCGTCATGCGCTGGCAAAAAAAAGAGAGGGGTCATGACTGGCTTTACAGAAGCATGCGGGCTGGTGGTAAAATCAGTTCACAAGGTTGAAGAGGGTAGATTTTTTATGCTAATCGGAGAACTGTATGGGAAATCAATATCAGTGGTGGCTATGTATGCACCAAATATGCGAACAAAAAGGTTCTTAAGACAATATTTGAGGGTGATACAAGAAAAGGCAAGTGGGACGGTTATCATACTGGGTGACCTGAATACGCATATGGGAGAAAAAGATCACTCAGGGGATAAAGGTATGGAATCATGGCAACGTCAGGTCCAACAAGATTGCAAGCACCATCAATTGTATGATCTTTGGAGAAAGTTAAATCAGCTGAGCAGAGAATATACATACTATTCTACAAGGCATAATATATATACTAGGATTGATTATATATTAGGTGATAGCGAGTCATTACAGAAGATCACTTGATGCCAAATTCAGCCTGTGGTTATGTCAGACCACTATGCAGTGGTAGCCTCATTCCAAATATCAGGGCAGTAGGTAGTACAAAGAAGGGGTAGATGGAAATTTGATAATGCTTTGCTTAAACTGGAAGATGAGAGAAAGGATATGGCAGAACAAATAGAATGTTATCAGTGGGCTCAGTGTGAGTAGTGTGGGAGGCAGGGAAAGCGGTCTGGAGAGGAATACTTATTGCATTAAAGGCAAGTAAAGGAAAAAGGAAGAACTGGGGAAATTATATGGGAAGCTACAAAGGTTGGAAGCACAAAACAAGATTAACCCACAGGGAAAGAACTCTAGGGAACTGATAAAATTGAAAAGAGAGATTAATGTAATTGAAACAGAAAAAACAGTACAGCAGTTGAAGAAAATTAAATGTTTTTATTTCGAGAATAACAACAGGGCAGGGAAAACGTTAGCAAAAATGGCAAAAAATCCAAGGAAGCGGACAGTGATAAATTCTGTACAGAAACAGGATGGCAGGGTAACAAATGAACCAAGAGAAATTAGAAAGTCTTTTGTAGAGTTCTACCAAAAATTATACTCCTCGCAGGAACAGGACCCTGAAAAAATAGAGGAATTTATTAATGGAGTTGGATTACCAACATTAAACACTGATCAAACTAAACTTCTAAGCCGAGCAATAACAAATGAGGAAATAGAAAATGTCATCAAATCTCTCCCCAGTAATAAAGCGGCTGGCCCGGATGGCTACCCGGCCGAATTTTATAAACTGTTTATGAGCCTATTAGTTCCAATTTTGGGACAAGTGTATAATAACATATTGCAAACAGGGAACATACCCAAAGATTTTGGCCAGGCTCATATATCATTAATTCTCAAACCTGGTAGGAGCCAAGAGCAGCCGGCTAGTTACAGGCCAATTTCATTGCTAAATGTTGATTTCAAGATATTTACAGGGATCCTGGCTAAACGGTTTAAAGATGTTATACAGAACTTAATCCACTCAGACCAGGTGGGATTTATCCCAAAAAGACATGGGGCAGACAACATTAGAAGGGCAGTAAATCTAATACAATTAATAGCAGACCACAATATGGAGGCATTAATAATCTCAGCCGACACAGAAAAGACTTTTGATCGCGTGTCAATTCCATTTATGCTGCAGACATTAGAAAGGATGGGGGTGAAAGGAGAGATTTTAAGGGGTATTCAAGCTATGTACGTGGCACCAGAGTCACAGTTGATAATTAATGGTGAACTCTCAGATCCTTTTAAGCTTAGTCGGGGAACCAGACAAGGCTGCCCTCTTTCCCCATTTTTATTCGACATCATATTAGAAGTGCTCGCGTGTGCGCTCAGACAGGATATGAGGATAATGGGCATAAAAGTTAGGGGGTCAGAACACAAGATCGCATTCTATGCAGATGATGCTCTCCTGTTTGTAGCAGAGCCAGAATTGTCGCTGCCACCTTTACTACAGTTGGTAGAGGAATTTAGCTCAGTCTCGGCGTACAAGATCAACTTAGAAAAATCAGTGGTCATGATTTACGCAGCAAATCAGCAAAGATAAGCAGTCTTGGAGGGTATGGTTCCATTTTTGATGACTAATAAGGGCTTTAAATATCTGGGTATTAACTTAACAAGGCATCCAAGTAGCCTGTACAAAGAGAACTTTCTGGAAGTACTGATGCAGATACAAAAAGAGGTGCAGGCCTAGAAGGGACTGGCCTGTTCATGGATGGGTAGAAGCAACCTATTCAAAATGATTTCGTTACATAAAATATTATATAAAATGACGGCACTGCCAATAGACCTTCCTAAGTTTTTTTTTGTACAAGTGGAAAGAATATTCCAAAAGCCAATTTGGAAGGATCAGAGAGCAAGAATTGCCAAAAGTACAATGCATCGCCCAAGGAAGAGGGGGGGACTGGGGTTGCCCAATATTAGGCTCTATCACAAGACGGCACAGCTTGCCCCTATCAACAAATGGTACTTCAATGCTCAGCAGGCAAAATGGATAGAAATTGAAAAAGAAAATTTGGGGATCAGCTCATTTTTAGATTTCTTAGTGGATGTGGGTAAAACAGATAAGAGAAAATGGAATAAACATCCATTTGCAGGAGGAGCCCTGCAAACATGGAAACAAGTACAAAAAAAATGAAAATCAAGATGGTAGCCTCACCCTATTCAACAATTGACAAGGTGAAACTTAGGGAAAAGAAGGTAGCGGTCACTCTCAGGAGACAGCTTAAGGTTCATGGGATTACACGGGCAGAGCAACTATTTACCCCAGCGGGGTTTAGAAACAGAATACTTAGAAACACTTATGAAAGGAAAGGTAGACTTTTTGGAGCATGCACAACTGAAAAGTTATTTCACACAGGGCAATGTTATTTTAGAATTTCAAAGAAAACTGACTAGATTGGAAAAGATATTGTTTGATCATGAGATCAACAATGGGAGTCTTAGTAAAATATATGGGGCTCTTCAGGAGATGGAAGACAGAGAACCAATACTAGCTTGGAGCAAGTGGGAGAAAGACCTTCAAATTAAGTTAGATAAACCGGCCAAAGCACAGGCCACACGCTACATTTTTGATAAATTTAAGTCATTGGACACACAAGACACCATTCTAAAGGTTTTTTACAGATATTATATTACCCCCGACAGGGAAAAACATTGGAACAAAGAGAACAAGGGGGAATGTTGGAGGGGGTGTTAATCAGGGAACCTTGATTCACCATTGCTGGAGCTGCCCAAAAATCTTAGAATATTGGAGATGGGTGTGGAAGTATATATAGTCTTCAACAGGGGAAAACTTACCTTTTACTCTGGAGGTGGCCATACTGGGACACTCACTTGATAAGTTAGCAGATGAGACTCAATGGGTATTGGCAAGAGAATGTATGGTGGCAGGGTTTTACGCGATTGCTAAAAACTGGAAGGGGAAAACCAAATTCCTAAAGCAAGAATGGGAAAATAGAATGTGGAACAATTTAACTATGGAAAGGATTTTGGATGAGGTAAATGGCAATCAGGAGGACTTTATTGGTAAATGGTCGTCAATCTACAGGATTCTAAGCGAAGAAAGGTGTAATCGTCGTGGAGTGCAGCGGTTGGAACTATAGATAAGGGCCTAATCCCTGATAACTTCACTGGAGACCCTGCGACGTTAAGAAGTCAACAATGCATAAAGAAAAGTAGACTATCAGAACTATCAGTGCAATACGGGAGTTGTTGAGGGGGAGGGAGCGGGATGTTATAAGGTTGAACAAAATGTAAGAATGGATTTATTTCTTTGTATGTTACTGAAGAAGTCAATAAAATACGTTCAAAACAACAACAACAAAAAAACAATATCCAGCAGACAAGCACACAAATATACAATTGTCAGGTCCCGGGCGCGAACCCTTGGCCTTGGGATGCAGGAGAGATGTTTTTGGGGCCTGCGCCACCTGGTGGATTTGTTCACCGCCTGCATTTCTCCTCTGTAGGCCTTCCCCTGTTTTACTGTCCTTTGCATGACCGCACCCTCTCCCAGCTGGGGCTTGTTTCCCTAGTCCGCCCCGCAGCTTCCTGATTGGCCACAGATGGTACTTAAACACTGATGTGGCCTCAGGAAGCTGGTGGAGCAATGTCTCACACCCGCCCAAAGGTTTGATGTTTATGTTTTGTATCAAGTACCTCTTCTCCTGTTGTGTGTTTGCCCTGTATCCCTGTCCCCCCTATAGTCTGCATGTGGTTCCTCAGCTTTGGCTCCCTCGCCCATTGTCTCTTGTTCCCTGTTGATCCCTTCATCCCTGTTGCTCCCGCGCTCCCATTCCCTAGCCCCTTGTCTCTTGTTCCCTGTTGATTCCTTCATCCCTGTTGCTCCCCCGCTCCCATTCCCTAGCCCCTTGTCTCTTGTTCCCTGTTGATTCCTTCATCCCTGTTGCTCCCTTGCTCTGTTTCCCTAGGCCCCTGTCTTTGTCCCTTGTTGTTCCCTTTGTCTCTAGTGCTTCCCCAGCTCTGGTTCCTTAGCCCCTTGTCTCGTGCTCCCTGTTGCCATTTTCGTCCTTGTTGCTCCCCTGCTCTGGTTCCCAAGCCCCCTGTTTCTTGTTCCTTATTGTTCCCCTCATCCCTGTTGCGCCCCTGTTGTGCCCCTCGGCCCAGGTTTCTTGTTCCCTGTTGCGCCCCTGCTTTGAAGTCCCTCGGCTTGGGTTTCTTGTTCCCTGTTGTGCCCCTGCCCTGAGTCCCTCAACCCGGGTTTCTTGTTCCCTGTTGCGCCCCTGCTTTGAATTCCCTCGGCCCGGGTTTCTTGTTCCCTGTCGCGCCTCTGCTTTGAATTACCATGGCCCGGGTTTCTTGTTCCCTGTTGCTCCCCTGCTTTGAATTCCCACGGCCCGGGTTTCTTGTTCCCTGTTGCTCCCCTGCTTTGAATTCCCTGGGCCCATGCCTCTTGTTCCCTGTTGCGCCCCTGCCCTGAGTCTCTCAGCCCGTGCCTCTTGTTCCCTGTTGCACCCCTGCTCTGAGTCCCTAGGCACTTGTCTCTTGTTTCTTGTTGTTCCCCGCATCCCTGTTGTGCCCCAGCCTTGTTTTCCTAGCCCCCCGTCTCTTGTCCCCTGGGGTTCCCCTTGTCGTTGGTGCTCTCCCAGCTCTGTTTCCCCCAACCCATCAGCTCCAGTTCCTGTGGTTCCCCCCACTCTGGCTCCTTAGTTCCTTGGTTCTTGCCCCTTGTTGTTCCCTTGTTCCCTGGGGCTCCCCTTGTTCCTTATTGCCCCTATTATATTTCTCTCTTCCTTGGGGAGGATCTTGGTGTGTGGGTCTTTAGTCTGCTCCTTGACCTCGATGATGAATCAGACCCTCTCTGACATAGGCTTCTAGGCTTCAAGATGAGAGCAGGTTCTGGAGACTCCGAGATGCTCTGAGAGGTCCATTTAGCCTACAAGTTTCCCTTCCTGAGGTCTCTTCCCCTTTCCTTCCTTTGGGAACGCGGTCCTTCCCCCATCCTGACCCCCCTGTTACCCTGGCCACATGACAACAATATACAATAACAGAGGGAAAAAGGTAAGAATGTAATTTCAATATAAGATTCATACCAGTAACTCAAGGTTTAACACAACCCCTCAAGCATGGTTATCTAAGCAAAGTTGCCTTAGTTGCATAAAAATCTGACAGAATTTTGCAACAGCTCTTGACATTGCTGAATCCTCACAATTAAGAAGCCTCTTTACCAAATCCCCGGAGTCCAGCGGGCCATTAATGTATCTACCCAAGAGCTCTTGTCTGGGGCTGCTAAGGGCTGTACAATGGAAAAAAAAAATGTCTGCAAGAATCAGTTTTCTGTAGGTCCCACAGCTGACATAACCTCTGATGTCTAGGGGTACCCTTAAAGCGCCCCTATTGCAAAGCAGATGGGTAGACATTGCATCTAAAACAAGTAAAGGCTCTATGTTGATTAAAATCTGACCATAAGTATAAATAGCTATTCCCCAAACCTGAGTGACTGACTAGAGGGTATTCAGGAGCAACTCTCTGATTTAATAGCAGGGGCATCTCATTTTGGATCTCATGATCTAGCAACCTCCTCTTAATAAGGGACAAGGCGGGACCCAAATATCCTAGGGATTCCCTAGAGGACACCAGGAGGTTAATTTCAGCCTCCACCGAGCTTGTCCAGGAGCTGTGGAGCCCATCCTTCATAGCCAAAGTCAGGAGAGAATTATCCTGAGGTGGAAATAAATCCAAAAGGACTGAAGCCGCCTCTGGCAGCTCCAGAGGGCAGCGCATCTAAGGGCTCCGCACGCACGGGCGCCCCCTTGTGCGCGCGGCCTTAGGCGTGGACAGTGGAGCAGCAGGGGGACCCCACCGATCTGATACTGGCTGAGAATTTGGAAAATAAGACCCTTAGTGTAGAGAAGGGGTTACAGACCTCCTGTGAAACAGTGCCTGTAATACCTATCGCCCCAGGGAGAGTGAGAGCCTCCAGGGGGGGTGTAGGAATACGGGGCCTGGGCTGGATTTGAGGGCTGCGGTACTGAGCAGTAATGAGGTTTGGGGGAAGTAGGGGCAGGTGAGAGCTGCCAGGGCAAATTATAGATCTGCCGCCAAAACCCAGTGAAGGGAATTGACTGGTGTGGGATTAAGGGGAAGGTGAGAGCTCCCTGCTCACACATGGTAGTTGATCAGGTGTACTTTGGTCAGTATTGCAGCTACTTATAATGGATAGAAGGAGGGTTACGAGGAGTCATATGATAGGGCAATTAGATGCAGCATGCAATTAGACCCAGCTGAAAAGTCCCCTTCGCCGCCAAAATGGCAGCGATGGGGTGATTGTTGCGTCCCCTTCCCCCCGATGGGTAGAGACGCAGAGGAAACGGCCGGCGGGGCAGGACTGTTAGAGAGCCAGATTTCGCGTGCTTTTGTGTGGTTGCTGGGCAACCGTCCTGACAACGAGGCAGCGCAACGCGCGCTTCATGGACCATGAGGACACGCCCCTTTTAGGAGGGGCGTTCCTCCATTCGCCGCATGGAGTGGCCATTCCTGAAGTGGAGGGCAGACAAGCAGCAGCAAGATCTCATTGCTGCTGCTCCACTCCGCTTCCAACAAAAGCCCCAGCTAGTCCCAATTGAAAGGAAGGGATGGGGCGAACTAATAAGAAGACGGGGGGCAAAAAGAAAAAGACCCCCCCCGATGCGCCAGGAGGATGAACGCGATGGGGCCCAAACCGAAGTGCACGAGGAAGGGGGTGAGCCCATTCCAACCCGTGCCGCCCTGATGGAGCGGCTACGGGAATGTGAGGCTATGTTGAGAGCCCGGGGCCCCAGTGTTCGGAGCCCTGAAAGGGGTACAGGGGGAGCGGCACCTCCACCCCTTGGGGACAGGGTAGGCTGGCTCAATTCCCAAGGGGGGATGGGGGGGCCCCCCTCCCCCCAGGAGCTAGAGCAAGAGGGGAGGAGTATTCAGTGGGCCCACTCCTAAATTCAAATGAAAGGGGGCCAATGGAGATAGCACCAGGGGAGGGCACGAGCGGCCTCAGCACCCAACAGGGGATCGAGGTGGCCCCTCGCCCCTGCGGTGTCCGGGA
>QEPC01001365.1:1121913-1139086 GCA_003113815.1 Sphenodon punctatus
GTATTATTTGAACTGTCAAGAAGATAAGAACAACTTGATTCTAATTGGAATCCCAATCTTTAAGTTATTATTTGTCGCACTCAGCGGGGGTCCAATATGCCAACAAGTTTTAATAGGTAGGTTAGTAAGTAGTTAGAGTCATCTCAGTAAGAGATGGGGAGATGATACACAATGTAATGCAGGGCACAGCATGCTTTGTGATCACGCTCCCTGGAAGTGGTGCTTTTAACCGGGGCCCGCAGGGACATGCGCTGTCTTCAGGCACGGTGGACACCTCACTTCTTACTCAAACCCACAGTGGGTTGTCCCCCCCCTTCGGCCTTGCCCTGTCGAAGGAGGGGAGGTAAAGTTTGTTTAGGATACTGTCAACGGAAGGCACGTCCGGGCAGTACCTGTTAATAAGTGGAATTAGTTTAATGGCATATTGGACCCTGAATTGCAGAACGCAATTTCCCCACCTGACTATGGTTTGTTGATCTTAATAAATGAGTGCGGCCAGTTTTTACACCAACTTAACTCTCTGTGTCTCATTGGGGTGCGTCACCAAGTCCCCTTCACCGCCAAAATGGCGGCGATGGGGTGATTGTTGCGTCCCCTTCCCCCCGATGGGGAGAGACGCAGAGGAAACGGCCGGCGGGGTGGGGCTGTTAGAGAGCCCCGTTTCGCGCGCTTTGGTGTGGTTGCTGGGCAACCGTCCCGACAATGAGCCAGCGTAATGCGCGCCTCGTGGACCACGAGGACACGCCCCTTTTAGGAGGGGCATTCCTCCGTTCGTCGCATGGAGCGGCCATTCCTGAAGCGGAGGGCAGACAAGCAGCCCACCCACCTCCCTCTAGCACTGTCGTAAAAAGAAACGGTTGCCGTTAGGGGACCGAGGAGGAATTTTGACAGGAAACCTTGCTTATAGGACTGTGTTTTTTGCCTCCTCGATAGTGCTGAATAGGAAAAAACTAAATAGGTTAATCAGTAATTTTAATTGGCTAATCATTTTAACTAACTTGGTCATAAACACGATTTGGTTTATTTGAGATAGAACGTATTATTTGAACTGTCAAGAAGATAAGAACAACTTGATTCTAATTGGAATCCCAATCTTTAAGTTATTATTTTTCGCACTCAGCGGGGGTCCAATATGCCAACAAGTCTTAATAGGTAGGTTAGTAAGTAGTTAGAGTCATCTCAGTAAGAGATGGGGAGATGATACACAATGTAATGCAGGGCACAGCATGCTTTGTGATCACGCTCCCTGGAAGTGGTGCTTTTAATCGGGGCCCGCAGGGACATGCGCTGTCTTCAGGCACAGTGGACACCTCACTTCTTACTCAAACCCACAGTGGGTTGTTCCCCCCCTTCGGCCTTGCCCTGTCGAAGGAGGGGAGGTAAATTTTGTTTAGGATACTGTCAACGGAAGGCACGTCCGGGCAGTACCTGTTAATAAGTGGAATTAGTTTAATGTCATATTGGACCCTGAATTGCAGAACGCAATTTCCCCATCTGACTATGGTTTATTGATCTTAATAAATGAGTGCGGCCAGTTTTTACACCAACTTAAGTCTCTGTGTCTCATTGGGGTGCGTTGACAATTACGAGGTTTGTAACAAAAAAAGGGAGAAAGGAGTCGCAAAACAAATTGAAGGCTAACAACAGCCCATCAGAGAACAGATTGGAGACAGTAATCACTACATTGATTGCGGGAGAGGATGAGAAATGTGTACTAGGAAATAGGGCTGCGTCTGAGCTACCAGATAAGGGGCTCCGTTTCCCACAGGCGGCGTCTACTGCCATAAAAGAGTATAGGAAGGAATCATGGGCTCATTTGGACTTGCAGGAGTGAAAGGGAGGAAGTTTGATATCCCTGACCTCAAATTTGGGGGATAGCTTCCTCTCATACCTGGATAGTTTCCAGCCCACAGGCAAACCTAGAGAAAGTAAAGAGATGCAGATTAGGGACCTTAACTCTATTATTCATGAAAATTGTTGCTGCAAGCAAATTAGAGTTGCCTTGGATAAACTGACACTGGTGGCTGCTGCATTAAAGGAAGAGAGTTGCCAGAATAGGAAGGAAACTAAAGAATGCCGCATGTTAATTGAAGGGTGGAGTGAACAGCGGGTAACAAGGCATGGGGGCCATTTAGGTAAGGGGGTATCAGTGGATAGGAAAAGGGGGAGGATGCAGGAAGAAAATCCACCAGTAGAACAGGTGTTCTCACAGAGGAAAAAGAAAAAGGGAAGGAAGAGGGGAGGAGTGGAATACGCACAACCACTTCTCACAACAAAATATAATACTATATGATATGCAAATGTCTCAAATGGAAGATAGAGAGTCCTTAAAGGAGAAGGTGGTTCAGTACTGTGCTGCCAAGCTGAGAATACCCCCTTACAAACTAAGGAAAGGAATAATTTTTGTGACAAGACTAAACCAGGCGAAGGGAGCATATCAATTCCCACCAGTAAGGGTGGGCTTTAGGGAGTTAGAAGTGAGGCTGGAACTGTTAAAGGCTGCAGAAACATCTCTTCTTGGTTTGGAGATTGGAGAAGATATTTACCCCTTTTTTAGGAATAAAAGGACCTTTGTAAGGGCAGTGAGTTGTACAATGTCTCAATCCGTAGAGGCTGACAGCCTTGAAATAACTCAGGAAGGAGGGTGGGAGCAGGGAAGGAATTCTTGGGGTGAAGGGTATAAAAGGCAGAAAGGAAACAGGATGGTTGCATGACTAGGAATAGGAAAAGAAAAGGAGGTGGGTGAGGGGAGAGTGTTGAAAATACTGGGATGGAATATTGCTGGCTTGAGGTCAAAATTGAATGATGGAGATTGGGCAGAATTCATTACAGGATTCCAAATAATTATGCTGCAAGAAACATGGCTGGAGGCAGCTATTGGTATGGATGGTTTCCAGGTATTTTTGATATCTGCAGAGAAGAACAGGTGTAAGGGGAGACCTATGGGGGGGTTTAGCAATACTTATAGACATAACTTTGAACTGTGTGGCCAGGGAGATTTCCCTGGATTCATTGAGCGTACAGGCAGTGCAGATAGATTTCTGGGAAAGAGAGACTTTGGGCCTTATAAATGTATATTGCCCACCTAAAGGGAGGGACAGTGCAGGGGAGGCAGGTATAGCACATTTGGAAGGAAAGATAAAGCTGATTAAACAAATGGTACCACACACGACTGTATTAATGACAGGAGATTTCAACGCGAGGGTGGGAAATTATCCACTTAATAGGACAGAAGTAGGGAGGCAAGTAGGGCAGAAGCAAGTGTATGGTATGGTAGATACCAAAACAAACAAAGCTGGGAAAGATCTTTGGCACCTTATTGAGAACAACAATTGGAGGTGTCTAAATGGGAATATTTACCCAGATGTCCCAGGGCAGTTGACGTTTGTAACAAATGAGGGTGCCAGTACAATAGATTATATATTTGTGGAACAGGAGTATTGGCACCTGATTAAAACCTTTGAAGTGGTTAAAAGACTGGAAAGTGACTATTATCCGTTAGCGACCCAGTTACAATTCCCTGGTAGACAGCTAGACACGTCGCCGGTGGTACCGAATCAGATGAGGAAGAAGGTTAAGTGGTCAACTGAAATAGAAGGGAATGTTGATGGTATCTGTGAGAGGATCAGGCAGAGGTGGAAAATGGTGAGAAATAAGAGTGATGATGAGGATATATGGGATAGGGTGAGGGAATACCAGGAAACTGTGGAAAGTTTACAGGAGATTTTGACAACCTCATACAAGATAGGGAGCGGAAGGAGATTCCATCAAGACTGGTTTGATGAGGAGTGTATAAAAGAGAAAAAGATATTAATGGCTCAAATGGAACAGATTAGGGAAGAGAGTGATGCAGATTTCAGACTGAGGATTCATTGGGGAAAAAATAAATATAAGCAGTTTCTTGAGAAGAAAAAAGGGGAATATCAGAAAGCAACATGGGAACAGTTAACACAGGCTGCGGGAAAGAAGGATTCCCGTGCGTTCTGGAATATTGTTGCAGGAAGGGGGGAGAATAGATGGGGGCAACCAGATGCCTAAATATCAGCCATGGTATGGAAAGAGTATTATTCCACAAAGTTTGGTGGGGAAGGTATTTAGAGGGGGGGGGGAGGAAGGATGATTAAAGACGGGGAGGGAGGTAGGAGAGTGCGGCAGAAAGAGGTTTAAGATTTCAGCTGAGCAACTACAGATAGCAATCAGGGAACTGAAGCCTGGGAAGGCTGCGGGACCTGATATGCTACCAGCAGAACTGTTTAAGGCGGACCCGGATTTCTGGGCAGGCTATCTTATGACAATCATAAATAGCGCTGTGGAGTTCGATAGATTTCCTCCGACCTGGAGACATAATATCCTAGTCCCAATTTTCAAAAAGGGAGATAGGAAGAACCCAGAGGCTTATAGGCCTATCAGCTTGATAGATCTGCCCTTCAAAATATATGGGAAACATCTGTATGCACACATAAAAGGTTGGATGGAGACTAATAATATACTGGGGGAAGAACAAGCCAGTTTCAGGTCCAACTACTCTTGCTTGGACCAGTGCTTTGCGCTGTTCCACTTAATAAAGAACTATGTCAGGTGGGGCCAGGTGGCGTACACAGTCTTTATAGACCTCCAGGGGGCTTTCGACACAGTGGACAGAGAAAAGATCTGGAGGAAGCTGGATCGGATGGGGATGGACCCAGCCCTACTGCAGTTGGTGCAGGCCTATTACAGGGATACGATAACAACGGTCAGGTTTGGCCCAAGGGGAGAATGTAAGGAGCCCTTTAAGACCACTGTAGGGGTAAAGCAAGGGTGCGTAATTGCTCCAACATTATTCAGTCTATATATTAATGATTTGGCCCCAATGCTGAAGAGTAAGTGGCATCACCATCCCAAAACGGTAGGGGGGGAGATGTTTGCTTTTTTCTATGCCGATGATATGGCCTTTGTGTCCCTCTCTAAGATAAGGTTACAGAGGATATTAAAAAAGTTAGGACAGTATGTAGAACAAAACAACCTGAAAATAAGTGTACCCAAATTCAAAATGATTTTTGGAACCAGGAAGAAGGCTGAGTGGGTCCTTGGCAAAGAGAAATTGGAGACAGTAAAATCCATTACATATCTGGGAGTCACCTTCAACAAAGCCTTGACATGGTGTGATCACATCCATAGAATAAAGCTGAAGGCTGAGCAGGCAGGAGGGGCGATTCTGTCATTTTACAATCGCACGGGGAAATGTGCTTGTCTGGAAGCTTTGAGGATGCTGGAAATCAAGTTAGATGCCATACTTCTATATGGGGCAGAGAGATGGGGATTGGAGAGGAAGTTTTGTGAGATGCTGGAGGTGATACAGGCAGCCCTCATAAAAAAAACAATTAGGGGTTCAGAAATCTACCCCGCGAGCAGCAGTCAGAATGGAGACAGGGTGTCACGGTAAAGGGGGGAAAAGGGGCCGGGAGGAAGGGGAAGGCACGTGCGGGAGGGAAAACAACAAGTAACCCTCTCCCTGGAAAGGGGCGGCAGTCTCGTATGAGCGGGTATCTCTGGGTTAGAAAATGGTCCCTCAGGTTGGTAGGTGGGCTTTCCCTCTTATTTAGAAGGCAACCCGAATCATCATAGGGACTACGAGAGCAACCAATTGCCCCAGGGGGAAGAAGAGGGAAGACAATAGACAAAATAGTCACTCTTTCGGGGAGGTACGCGGGTCCCTGGGCACCGTGAGTATCAGTGAGGGGATAAGGGGGAAGGGGAAGCAGGGCCAGGGGAGGGGGAAAGGGGAAGGCGCAGGGGATAAGGGTCACGGGGGAGCAGGGGTGAGGGGTAGGAGCAGGCAACCTTACAAGGGAGGCTGATGGAGGGTAAACCTATCTAGGGTCCCAAGAGCAAGGAAGGGAAGGAGGGGCAGGGGGTCAATGGGGTACACCCACAAGCAGCCTAGACAAGACACGAAACACTCTTACAGTCAAACACTCACCCACAGCCAAACACTCATCCACTCTCTCCACAGTTCGCACGACGGTCACACAGGGGGGGGAATTACACGGAGAGTTCAGCCACGACCACAATCACTCTTCCAGGAATCCACAGGTAAATCAGATCTCCAGGCAAACCAGGGGGCCAGTCTCTCGAACACGATTACCGGCAGAGGCTTCAGGCCCTGCCGGTAACCTTTATAGGCCCTTGTTTGAGGCCCAGCTGTAGCGTGCCGGGCGGGGCCCCCCGCCTGCCTCCAATCCCGGTGATTACATCAGCGTGCCCTGCATCTGGGCGGGGCTTCGCCTTAGGACGTGGCGTTGCTCCGCCCCCTTGTGGCCGGCCCGATCAACCCTCTGCCGGCTTAGATATCCGCCCACTTATTGCGGGCACTCGCCGGCCCGCTTGTTTATGGCTCCCCGGGTGTGGCGCCCTCTGACACAGGGGTGTTGAATGTGGCAGCAAAGGCAAAATTTAAAGCCTTGAGTTACTAGCTGAAGGTGAAGTCTCTTCAACCAGATCGGTTCCCAAAACTCCTCTATCTGGGGATGGTGGGGCATCCAAGGGGGGAGAAATCTTGGCTAGTGGAGGTGAGGGCTGCAATGGAAGAGCTAAACCTTGTGCCGCTGATGGATAACATTGAGCCAATACCAACAACCTAGGATAAGGAGTTGATAAGACAGCGGGTGATCGATCACTCCAGACAAGAGGATTGCGATAGGGTAAGCCAATATAAGTTTCTAACTGGCAATGTTTATGGGATTCGGAGGGAATCTCCGGTGTGCTATTTGAGGTTGCCGCAGCAGCAGTGGAGGCAAGCGATGACTAGAATGTTTTTTTCCCAGATGCCCTCAAGTATTCAGGAGGGTAGATGGGCACAGGTTCCCTTGGAGGAAAGGTTTTGCCCATGTAACTCAGCCAGTATAGAAGTTGTATGCCATGTCTTGTGGGAATGCCAGTATTATGTATTAGAGAGGCAGAAGTGGTTGGACCCTCTAGAGGCCACATCAGCGGGAATAACACTACATAGGAAAATAGTGTTGTGTTTACAGGAAAAGAGCTGGGAGACTATAAGGGCCTTGGCCAGATTCCTGTATGTAGCGCAGCTGCAACGGAAGAGGAGGGTTAAGGGCACTGAACATGGTAAAGGTTAATCCCAATGTCTAAAGGTGCTAATCCCTGCAGTACTTTTGCATTAGTATGTTGATATTAGACGACGCGTACACAAGATGCGTTTTAAGATGTATAAATTGTCTTTTGTGAATTTTATTTTAATGGTTATAAAAATGTATTTTTATTTTTGTATAAAAATCATATGGTTTTTGGCTGAGGCAATCAATCAATCAATCAATCAAAGATTAAAATCTGACCATAAGTATAAATAGCTATTCCCCAAATCTGAGTGACTGGCTAGAGGGTATTCAGGAGCAACTCTCTGATTTAATAGCAGGGGCATCTCATTTTTGATCTCCTGATCTAGCAACCTCCTCTTAATAAGGGACAAGGCTCCCACAGGACCCAAATATCCTAGGGATTCCCTAGAGGACCCCAGGAGGTTAATTTCAGCCTCCACCGAGCTTGTCCAGGAGCTGTGGAGCCCATCCTTCATAGCCAAAGTCAGGAGAGAATTATCCTGAGGAGGAAATAAATCCACCCTTAGCCAGTATTTCAGAAGTAATTGAAGGGCCTGGGTTCTGATAGTAGAGCTCATGGTTTCTTGTCTCAGGATCACCTGGGGGGTTCCCCTTGGGACCCCCAGGACAGACCGCAAAACCCAGTTCTATATCGGTTCCAAACTGGTCAGGAATGAGAAACCCCAGGCTGGAAAGGCATACAGGCATTGGGCGATGACTTTTGCCCTAAAGAGCCACAGAGCTGGCAACACCAATCTTCCCCCTTGGGTAGGAAAAAAACCTAAGAATGACAGCCGAAGAGCTCCTGGTTTGTATTGTCACTGCCTTTAAATGAGGCTTCCAACTCAGGGAGGATGAAACAATCACTCCCAGATACTTAAACACACTCACTTGGTCAATGAAATTACTTCCAATTGCCCAACAATGGGTTTTACTAATCCCTCACCTCCCCATTACCATAACTTTAGTTTTGGAGAAGTTAATTCTGAGACCTTCCCTATCACCAGAGCAGAGTGAGTTTGTGGGTGGCAGGGGGCTTGAGCTTTGGGGTGGGGGTGACTTCCCAGGGGACCATCTGCTCCTGAAAGGAGGAGAAATGGCTGATGTGAAGTAAAACTGTTGTCAGAGAAAGGGGTCTGTGAATTATAAAACTCACATGGTATGGGGAAGTGGAAACCAAGTCATTGAGGGGAGTGTTGTCATAGATCTTGGATATAAAGACATGCAGGACAAGGTATTAAGTCTGGCATATGAGAGAGGATGTATGGATATACATTAGGACGGTGAGAGAGGATGTTAATTTTTAAAAAATAATAACGAACCCACACAAGTATTTCTGAGGGTTCTCGGACTGGTGAGTGTTCGGGGCTGGTCCTTCGACCCTCGACTCCAAATTCAGAAGGGCAGTGGCCAAGGGGCTCAGGGGTGCGGTAATTAGGGGGTGGTTGCCTAGCGGGGGGCCTAGCAGGGAGTGAGGGGGAAAGTACTTACCCTCTGGAGGGGGTCTCACAAAGCGTAGCTTCTTCCTGGACTGGTAAGTTTAAAACAAAAAACAAACAAACTGGGCATGCCCAGAAGACCCTGAATGGGTCTTCTGAGCATGCTCAGCCCTTCCCAAGATGGTACCTTCAGCATCAGCACACTGCAGGCACCATCTTGGATGTGGCCAGTGTCATCTTGGGAAGGGCTGAGCATGCTCAGAAGCGGCCTTTCAGGAGCTTCTGAGGATGCCCATATCCCCCCCACACCTTTTTATTTATTACTTATTATTGATTATTAAAATTTACATGCTGCCCCATCCTGCTACAAGCATCTCGGGTCAGCTAACAACATTTTAAAATACAAGATAAAATACACTAAAACAACCCAAAAAATCCCAAAGTTAAAATAACCCAATACCAAAAAAACAAAAAAGCCCTCCCTAACCCAACCCACCCATCACATCTCCCTCGGTAAAGGCCCAGCAGAACAGTCATGTTTTACATTGTCTACGGAAAGAGGGGAGGTCGGCGGCCAGGCGAAGCTCCAATGAGTTCCACAGCCACGGCACAGCCACAGAAAATGGTCTCCTCATGGTCGACACCAGGGAAACCCAGGGGACCTCAAGGAGGGCACCCCCAGCCAACCGCAGAGGCCAATCCAGGATCCTGAGGATGAGGCTGTCCTGCAGGTGGGTGGGGCCCAGGCCATTTAAGGCTTTAAAGGTCAAGATCAACACTTTGAATTGGGCCCAGAAGACTATCGGCAGCCAGTGCAGAGACCAAAGCACTTGGAGTAATGTGGTCACGTCAGCCCGTCCCCTTCAGGAGACGGGCCGCTGCATTCTGCACCAGTTGCAGTCTTTGGACCAGCACCAAGGGTAGCCCCACATAGAGTGTGTTACAGTAGCCCAGTCTCGAGGTAATAAAAGAATGGATGCTTGTGGCCAGGTCCGAATCCAACACATACGGCCTAAGCCGACGTACCAGATGTAACTGGCAGAATGCACCCTTCACCACAGCTACCATCTGGACATCCAGAAGGAGCTGTGGATCAAGGAGCACCCCCAGACTACAGATCTGAGATACCAGGAAAGGACGGACCCCATCAATGATGGGGTCCATCACTCCCCCGGCTTTCCCCAGAACCATCACCTCCGTCTTGTCAGGAATTAACTTCAAGCGGCTTGCCCTCATCCAATCCCCCACAGCTGAAAGACACCGGGTAAGCACCGAGACTGCTGGACCTGGGTCTGATGAAAATGAGAGATATAGTTGTGTGTCATCAGCATATTGATGACACCTTACACCAAATTCTCTGACAACCTCCCCCAAAGGTTGCATATACACATTGAACAAGAGAGGGTATAAGATAAAACCCTGCTGGACTCCACACTTGAGGCCCCGGGGAGAAGAAGAATAACCACCCAGCACCACATGCTTTGTTCTCACAGCCAGGAAAGAGCAAAGCCATTCAAGAATAGTCCCGTTCATCCCTGCCCAGTCCCGCAGCCGAGTCACCAACAACTCATGAGCAATGGTATCAAATGCAGCCGAGAGATCTAACAGAATCAACAGGGTCGAATGACCCTGGTTCAGCTCATGGGAGAGATCGTTGACCAAGGCCACAAGCGTAGTGTCCATGCCATAACCCGGATGAAAGCCAGACTGCAAGGAATGAAGAAAATTGACACAGTCCAGATGTTCCTGAAGCTGTCGAGCCACCACTTGTTCAATAACTTTCCCTAAAATGGTAAAGTTACAGACTGACTGATAGCTGGCCAGGGCGTCAACGTCCAACAATGGCTTTTTGAGCAGGGGCCACACCACAGCCTCCTTGAGACAATCCGGTACCCTGCCCTCCCCAAGGGAGGCACTGACTATCCCGGCCAGCAATGGCACTAATGTCTCCCTGCTGGCCTTAACCAGCCAAGACGGGCATGAATCTAATTAATAATAAGTGGCTCGGACAGTCCCAAGGGCATATCCCGCATCCAAGGGTGGTACATCTTGAAATTCATCCCATAAAACAGGATAAGAAGGGGCTTCAACTGCCTCTGGCTCATTCACTGCTAAAAATGCAGCGTCAAAACCGTGGTGGATTTGAGCGATTTTACCTCCAAAAAGGTCCACAAACAAATCACAGCGAGCATTTCATGACTCTAAACCCAGATAGAGGGAGGCCGGACTGACCAGCCCTTTCACCATCCAGAAAAGCTCAGCTGGGCGGGACTTAGCAGATGCAATGAGGGCAGCAAAGAAAACCTTCTTTGCTGTCCATGCCACCACGGCATAGGCACGTAACCAGACTCTATGTCGCAATCAGTCAACTTCAGTACGGGAGTGACACCACCATCGCTCTAACTGCTGCCCTTCCCACTTCATCTGCCACAGCTCCTCTATATACCATGGGGGCCTGCATTGTCAGCGATTCGGGAGCGGACAACTGGGAGCCACACGGCCGATGGCCTCCATCAACAGAGAATTCCACACAGTCATGTGGTCATCGAGTGAGCGGCCATTGAGGTCAGAGGGAACATCCCCTAGAGTGTTCTGGAACCTTTCTAGTTCCATAAGTCTTTGGGGTTGAACCATCCTAACTGGTTCAGCACCGTCCCGGGGGCAGACATGCACCACAATAGCGGCCTGGAGGAGATAATGATCCATCCATGACAAGGGCACTGTTGACACCACCCCCACTAACAGATCCCCTTCCTCAAGGCCGGTGCAAAATATCATGTCCAGGGTATATCCTCCAGCATGTGTGGGGCCCACCACTCTCTGAGACAGGTCCCTGGTTGCCATGGCATCCATGAACTCATGCTCTGCCCCTCCAAGACTGGTGTCGGTATGAATATTGAAGTCCCCCAGAATATTAAAAACTTACCAGACCAGGAAGAGGCCATACTTCACAGGACCCCCTCCAGAGGGTAAGTACACCATCCTTGACCCCCTTCTAGGTTCCCCAGTAGGCACCTTCCCCCCTTAAGTACACCACCCCTGCGCCCCTGCTAGGCCCCCACCTCCCTTTCCCAGGCCCAGGTTGACTTATTCCCTCCCTTCCCTTGCCCCCACTGCACTCTTCCATCCTCCTGCTATCCTCTTCCTCCCTCCCTGCACTCATCTGAGGTTTGACCAAGTCTCAAATTTTCAGGGCAGTCCTCAGAAATTCGTGACATGGCAAATTAAGGCCGAATGTTCCGGTGCTTGGTAATTTTTTTCAAAATGAGGACTGAGTTACAGCCCTAACAGATGCACATTTTTACACAAATTACGTCCTGCATTTTGAGAATCACTGTTCATTATTTCAGAGTCCAGAGGTTGAGAGGTATAGGAATAGTATTTACACATACAGCCACTATTTGTTTCAACTGATAAAGATTTGTATATTCATATAAGTCAATAAAGTCCATCAAAGTTATATCATCGTCCTTCCTCTATAAAAACATATGACATGCTTTCATGGACTGCCAATAAATATTACGGGTAGTCTTACCGATGAAATTGAAATTTGGATCCATTAGCAGTTCTGATCTTGCAATTTCCCGATTTAAATATAGATCTATATTTAAACATTTAAAATAATTCTAAAAAATAAAAAAATAAAAAAATCACTGTACATGCACAAATGGCTGCCGGATGACTGTGCATATGCATCCTTTCCCAAAATGGTGGCAGTGCCCCCACCCTTTTGGAAAAGGGTAACGGCAGTGGCCCTGTAATTTTGGAAAAGGGCAGATGGTCCGTGCATGCACAAAATGGACTGACCTCCCTTTTCCAAAATAGCGGTGACATTTTGGACATCACCATTTTGGAAAAGGGTGCTCATGCACAGAATGGTCTGCTGGCTATTTTATGCATGTGTGGTGATTTATTTATTTTTCTGGATTTTCAACCAAACCGCAACTGGTGTTTCTTGGCACAGTTTTGGTTCCATACAGATTGATTGATCTGTAATGGTTCGTTATGAGTAGTTGTTACTGATCAATCTGACTCTGTAAGACCACCCTTAATAAATACTAGCATCTCAACCGTATAACATTATATCATGAGCTGGAAATGTATTCTTGATCCCATTTGTTGCTCAGATTATGCAATGAAGCATGTCAATTAATGGATTTTCTTAATTATTCCCTATTGTAGGAGGTATCTCATTTACACAAAAAGAAGTTTTAATGCAAGAAGAGCTTGTGTATTTGCTCAGAAAACTGTAGAAGAGAAAGATTGTAGTTGTGGGCTAATTAGCAGTAGGAGAGAGTGTTCTCTGTAATGGGCATAGTGATATAAATTGTCTAGGTTAATGGAAGGGAGAAAGCTGTATCACTCCCCTTGTAGTCTATTATCTGCCTGGTAAAGCCGGGGATGATGATGGTGGATTATTGTTCAAAAGAG
Organism: Sphenodon punctatus; assembly: GCA_003113815.1. Classification (NCBI taxonomy): domain Eukaryota; kingdom Metazoa; phylum Chordata; class Lepidosauria; order Sphenodontia; family Sphenodontidae; genus Sphenodon; species Sphenodon punctatus. The sequence continues at coordinate 1,134,875 of QEPC01001365.1, forward strand.
GAGTAGCTTAGTTAATACAAAAAAAGGCCCTGAAAATTTTTACTATGTGTACAATAGATGTTGACTGCAAGAACAAAAGCCTTAATACGTTAACATTCAGAATGACGCTTAAATTGATCAATTTTGAATAATTTTTCAAAGCAACTAGGGTTTTTTTCTCTCTTTCAAACAGCAGTTTACAAATTATGGCTCAGATTTCTCATTCTTCTTGCTGCCTCGGAAGGTATTTTTCACCATATGTAGGGAAAGTCACATGTTCAAGATCTCTAAATAACCCAAATTGTCTTTCAAGTTACTTGGGCTCATAGAAATGTGAGCACAGAAATAAAGGACTATATAAGGCCATGTTGAAAAAATTGTCCCGTTATTAGCAAAGCATGAGTCTGATTTTCTTCTCATTTACATCACTTTCATTCTAGGTAAGTGTGACCTGCTCACATAAATTTTGAAAGACTAAATCCTGTCTTTACAAGGGGTATGCATTTCAGGTTTCTGCAGATGGAGTTCTTCACCCAAATGCCCTTTTGCATTACCAGGATAAACACAGTACATGGTATGGAGCCCATGATAAAACATGGTAAACAGTAAACATGGTAAATGGTAAATCGATAAAAAAATACTCGACTAAAAAGTGTTGAGAACTGGGGTGGGGAGGGATGATTATAGATTCTCGCTAAAAATGAGTCAAGAACAGTGATTCTCAGCGAGAAACAGAAAAAACTGTGACCAAGTTTCAGCCCTAATTATAGCCCACCCTGAGCCATCAGGATAATAAATTGAAATAAATAAATCGGTATGTAATGGGTAATATTGGGTACAGTCCTCAACCATTAAAGTCAATAGGAGCTGAATTACTGAATTTTCGGATTGCTCCCATCATTTTTATTTTATCTGCATTCGCTTTGCATGGAATAGATACATTAAACTAAGCCTTGGTGTTCTTTTCCCTTTGACACAGCTACACTTTAAAAACAAAACTGTAAAGGTATTTGAACATTAGACATTGTGTGTACCTAGCCTGTCATTTGTCAATCTATGGAATCACATTAAGTAAAAAACAATCTATACTTCTGTCTGCCAGCCTTTTTGAAAAGGAGCTGTTCCTGATGAACTACTGTAGCTGACGCACTACACCGATCAACAAAGCATGTTTGATTTTTTTTTTGGCTGCCTGCAGTCTGTGGAGATGTGTTTTTCAGTCCCCAACATTAGGTTAAATGCACTGAAGCCAGTATGTACATTTCTGAAAGAAGAGGTCACATCATTGTGCAGTTGATCCTGAGTTTAATCAATGAAACATGAAGTTCTTAATTCTCAGGCATTATATTATTTCCCCCTCTTCTAGCCTGTTATTATGTTGTGAGGTATACAATATTGATGGCCAAATTAGAAAGAAAAGGAACAAGATCAACATGACCTTGCCAGTGGGCTCAGTGATTTTTGAATTTAATCTATCAGAGGTTTGAGAGGATGTGACAACTAGGATTGTTTGACATAATTCACCCACTCAAAAATGGAACATAAAAACATGCAGGGAAAAAAGAAATAAACGGGGATTGCAAAAACAATAGGGGGAAAATCGCACACACTCTTACAAGAAATATTTAAATACACAATGAATTCACCAATGTGATTTGCATAACTTACTCTGTCAGCAAATCAGCCTCAAATTTGTTAGGCTCTAATGGAATCCAAAACTTAGATGACACTAATAGGGTTAAATTGCTTGGTCTGCTGTGTTTACATTTTGTGCTACAAATAAGGAGAGGGGAGGGAGCAGAGACTAGTAAAAAGAAAATAAAAAATGGAATGTGACTCATGTGGAATATTTTCTGTATAGATTTATGGCCCAACTACACATAATTATAGCATTGTAGATGTACGCTTCCATTAAATTCAAGTGAGATATACTAGCTGAGGAATGGTTGGGGGTCGTCCCCCCCCCCCCAAATTTGCTGTAATCATGCAACTGAACTGTGTCACTTATTTCCAGAGGAGGCAGGTAGACATACACTGATTGTTCTGCTTTTGATCTCTTAAATATGTTATGTTAAAATGTTTCAAATGAAAAATTGTACTTTGGGGACCCTTTTTAGCTATGGCTCTGGGGAAATATAGGTCATACAACAGAAATGTTAATTAGACAAGGGACTACAAAAACATTTTGAGCTCTTTAACTCTTGTCATAGCCATCTATTATACATGGAACAACTAGATTTTAATATTTGTAGAATTAAAAAAAAATGTAACAGGCTAACCTTGGGCCTTCATTTACATAATTGGCTCTTGCATGCTATGTATTACGTGACACACTCATTTGATTACTATTCATTTTTTCTCCTCCAGAAATTTTAAAGCAACATCTAACATAACCTGCATATTAACATTTCCTTTCTTACCATGCCTTACTTCAAGTAGTCAAGTTGCAGTCATGGTTACCTTTTTCATATTCATGGTCTCAACGAGGGAGTTGGTCTGCAAGGTCATGTGGCAGTGGGGGGGAAAAAAAATCAGAGCCCAAGTTGTAAGAAGAATTATTTTTGCCAGGATAGTAGGAATAGAAATATACTCATCTAAGCAGGATGTGTTGAAACTTCAACTTGTTCCTGTTCAAGACGTTGGGATTTTGTCACAGGATTAAGAGCAAGAGTAGAGTCTGAATAACGGCACCCAGGAAAAGGGGATTTACTTATCTGAGAGTAAAGGTATTCCTAGAGTGTAGCGGCATGAGCTGCAGAGGGCCCAAACCCTGTGTAGTCTCATGGTGAGCAAGTACAGTCAGAACGGGGAGCTGGGCAGACAGGTGGCATCCAGGAGGTAGACTGTCCAATCTCAAGCAACAGCTGAGGTGGGCCGAGGTGCCGGCCACATGAGTGGGTGCCTGGACCTGCCTCACTGGTTTCTTCCCTCCCCTGGCTTGTCCAAAATCCCACCACCAACCATGACATTGCTGCACACAATAAGTGACCCATTTTGGGTAAGGCTGATATGCGCCACATTTTCGGGCTTTTTCCAAAGATACATTGCACAGCAGCAAGATACTCATCCTGCCATGCAATGGGGGGGAACATCTTATGGTCACCAGCCACACAGTGCACTGCATCATTAGGAATGTGCGAACAGACCGGAGTTCGGATGTTCAGACGTTCGGACTAAAAACTTAGTTTGGGTCTGTGGGTTCGGTCTGGCAGAGTTCGGACCCCCCCGAACGTTCAGAAAGTTTGGCCACGACAGAGGGTTGGGGCGCTCCAGGGGTGCCCGTGGGGGTATGGCAGACCATTGGAGACACAGCACCAGCAGCAGAAGCAGAGACCGGGAAGGTTTGGCGCTTGTCACCCCGGGTTGCCCGGGACTCAGTGCTTGGCCTCCGGGGGTGCCCGTGGGGGCATGGCTGGCAGTTTGAGACCCAGCAGCAACAACAGCAGCAGAGGCTGGGCATTGCAGGCTGCCAGGCATCAGTGGAGCAGCAGCAGAGGCACAGCCAGGGCTTGGTTTCTGGCACCCCTACTTGGCTGGGTGTTGTAGGCTCGCATCATACTCAACTGATCTCAAGAATCTCTACTGAAAATGGGTCAAGCCTTGCCCAATGGTGAATCTTTTGGATACCCAGCCCCTGTGCACTGGTGCACTCATCCAAACTATGCCCGTCTACGAGAGGGAGGAGCAAATGTCTGATGTGCAGTACCAGCAGCAGCAGACGATGACATTGGATTTCCAGGGCACAGTAACTGTGACTGGCACCCCTACTTGGCTGGGCATTGCAGGCTGGCTGGCACTGGTGGAGCAGCGGCAGAGGCCCAGCCAGTGCTCAGTGACTGACACCCCTACTTGGCTGGGTGTTACAGGCTGGCTGGCATCGGTGGAGCATTTGCAGACAGTGAAGTGGAATGACAGCCCTCCCTGCCTGGAATGTAGGCCCCAGAACCCTGATGGTGGGTCCTGGAGCTGGAGTGGCTGGCTGTTTCTTGATGGGGTGAAATGACAGCTCCCTGTGAGTGGAATGACAGTCCCAGAACCCTGACGGTGGGTCCTGGGACTAGAGAGGCAGCTTCTGGATGATGTGGATGGACAGCCCTCCCTGCCTGGAACATAGGCCCCAGAACCCTGATGGTGGGTCCTGGGACTAGAGAGGCAGCTTCTGGATGATGTGGATGGACAGCCCTCCCTGCCTGGAACATAGGCCCCAGAACCCTGATGGTGGGTCCTGGGACT
>QEPC01001365.1:1141377-1163351 GCA_003113815.1 Sphenodon punctatus
GGTGGGTCCTGGGACTAGAGAGGCAGCTTCTGGATGATGTGGATGGACAGCCCTCCCTGCCTGGAACATAGGCCCCAGAACCCTGATGGTGGGTCCTGGGACTAGAGAGGCAGCTTCTGGATGATGTGGATGGACAGCCTTCTCTGCCTGGAAACTAGGCCCCAGAACCCTGATGGTGGGGCGGTCCTGGGACTGGAGTGGCAGCTTCTTGATGAAGTGGAATGACAGCCCTCCCTGCCCAGAACATAGGCTTACTGGCATCAGTGGAGCATTGGCAGACAGTGAAGTGGAATGACAGCCCTCCCTGCCTGAAACGTAGGCCCCAGAACCCTGACAGTGGGTCCTGGAGCTGGAGTGGCCTGCTGTTTCTTTATGTGGTGGAATGATGGCTCCCTGTGATTGGAATGACGGCCCCAGAACCCTGATGGTGGGTCCTGGAGCTGGAGTGGCCTGCTGTTTCTTTATGTGGTGGAATGATGGCTCCCTGTGATTGGAATGACGGCCCCAGAACCCTGATGGTGGGTCTTGGGACTAGAGTGGCAGCTTCTGGATGAAGTGGATGGACAGCCCTCCCTACTTGGAATGTAGGCCCCAGAACCCTGATGGTGGGTCTTGGGACTAGAGTGGCAGCTTCTGGATGAAGTGAATGACAGCCCTCCCTGCCTGTAACGTAAGCCCCTGAAACCTGATGGTGGGTCATGGGGATGGAGTGGCTGGCTGTTTCTTGATGTAGTGGAATGACGGCTCCCTGTGAGAGGGATGGTGCCCCCAGAACCATGACGGTGAGTTCTGGGGCTGGAGCGCTATTTCTTGATGCCATGATGCTTCCCCTTGACTGTAACGTAAGCCCAGAACCCTGATGGTAGGTCCTGGGATAGGAGTTGTAGCTTCTGAATGAAGTGGATGGACAGTCCTCCTGGCCTGTAACGTAGGCCCCAGAACCCTGATGGTGGGACCTGGGGCTGGAGTGGCCGCTTCTTGATGCCGGGTATAACACCTAAATCTATCTTATCTAAATAAATGAAACTATGGAGGTAAAAGTGTGGAAATGGGTGAAATAGGAGGAGGATGGCAATGGATTGGGAGGAACACAAACTACTGGGAGAGGGAGAGTTCTGAAATGCCTGCTGACTGGATCAGTGGCTAGCTCAGAACAAATTGGAAGGGTGGAGGGTAATTACTTTTGTTACATTAGTTGCATTGGCAGAGCAACAGCAGAGGCCCGGCCAGGGCTTGGTGGCTGGCACCCCTACTTGGCTGGGTATTGCAGATTGGCTGGCATCAGTGGAGCAGAGGCCCGGCCAGGGCTTGGTGGCTGGCACCCCTACTTGGCTGGGTGTTTCAGGCTGCCAGGCATGTGTGGAGCAATGGCAGAGGCCTGGTCAGGGCTCGGTGGTAGGCACCCCTACTTGGTCAGGCATTGCAGGCTTGAATCCTACTTGCCGGATCTGAACAAGCTCTTCTGCAAATTGGGCAAGCCTCTTCTGGTGGGGAATCTTGTGGACACACAGCACCCACCTGCTGGTGCACTCATCCGAGCTATGCCCATCTACAAGAGTGAGGATCTAATGGCTGATGTGCAGTACCAGCAGCAGCAGCAGCAGACATTGGATTTCCAAGGCACAGAGCCCGTGGCACAGCACAGGCAGCAGAAGCAGACATTGGATTTCCAGGGCACAAAACCCATGGAACAGAAAGCAGAGGCAGCATTGGCAGCAGCGGCAGACATTGGATTGCCCAGTACCAGAACCTGTGGCACAGCAGAGGCATCAGAAATGGACATTGGATTTCCAGGGCACAGAACCCACGGCACAGACAGCAGAGGCAGAAGAAGCGGATATTGGATTGCCAGGGTACAGAACCCATGTCACAAACAACAGAGGCAGCATTGGCAGCAGCAGCAGACATTGGATTGCCAGAGCACAGAACCCATGGCACAGCAGAGGCAGCAGTAGCAGACATTGGATTGCCAGGGCACAGAAGTCATGGCACATCAGAGAAAGCAGAAGTGGACATTGGATTGCTGGGGCATAGTACCCATGGCACAGCAGAGGTGGCAGCAGCAGCAGCATAGATTGGATGGCCAGGGAACAGAGCCTGTGGCACTGCAGAGGCAGCATCAGCAGCAGACATTGGATTGCCAGGGCACAGAACACATGGCACAGCAGAGTCAGCATTGACAACAGCAGCAGACATTGGATTGCCTGGCAGCAGAACCTATGGCACAGACAGCAAAGGTAGCATTGGCAGCAGCAGCAGACATTGGATTGCCGGTACACAGAACCCATGGCACAGCAGGGACGGCAGCAGCAGGATTTGCCTGTGCTCAGCATACATAGAGCCAATGGTAGAATTTTCCAGGGAAGAGCTCCCATGCAGCATCATACAGCAGCAGACGGCAGTGGCAGGATTGCATGGGCACATTTGGATTTGCCAGGGCAGAGCACCCATGGACCAGCAAACAGTACAGCGAGATTACCAGGCCAGTGGGGTACATCACCCATGGTTGCCAGGGGAGGCAGACAGGCACCTTGGCATGAAAGGCAGGCAGGCTGGGGCAGGACTTCAGCTTTGCCCACAGGGAGGGCAGACAGGCACTTTGGCTTGCGCATCGGAAGGCAGAGTGAGGCAGGCTTTGATCTTAGCAACCTGGGCAGGCGGGCAGGCACGCAGGCAGACAGGCAGCGTGGCATGAGCATCGGAAGGCAGGCTGAGGCAGAGTTTGAGGTTAGCAACCTGGGCAGGCAGACAGGCAGCATGGCATGAGCATCGGAAGGCTGGCTGAGGCAAGCGTTGATCTTGGCAACCTGGGCAGGTGGGCAGACAGGCAGCGTCGCATGAGCATTAGAAGGCTGGCTGAGGCAGGGTTTGATCTTGGCAACCTGCGTGGGTGGGCAGACAGGCAGCATGGCATAAGAGGCAGTAGGGAAGGCAGGCTGGGACTTTCGCAGGGCACTCAGACAGGCTTGCGAAGACAGTGTAGAGCGCGCGAGAGAGATCCAGTCAGATAGGCAGGCTGAGATCATCCAGTCAGATGCTGGCCACATTGTATCCTGGCGGTGCCCCGCTGTCCATCAGCAGTTGAATCTGATGCAAGGCTGCTTTCTGCTTGAGAAGCCACTCGAGCATCAGGAATATCGAATTCCACCGGGTGGACACATCCTGCACCAACTGGTGCACTGGGAAGCCTTGCTCTGCCTGCTTCACCCAAAGGAGGGCGCTTCCCTTCACGCTCCAGTAAAAGAAACTGACCAGTTTTCTCCCCCGATCAATCAGGGAGCTGGGTGCCTGCCCCAATCCCCTTCTCCCCCAAGTACAGAGCATCCCTGACCACCAGGTTACGGGTGTGTGCAGTGCAAGGGATGCTGATGAAGCCCCCATCATGGACTGCCCTCAGTATGCTGTCTGTGTTGTCCATCACCAAACGCCACTTGGTGAAGGGCATGCCTGGCGTGACCTTCTCCCTCACCATGGCGGTCAGGGCTGCCTCGATGTTCCAAGCAGTGTGGAGGCCGTCCATTACTTCCGCCTGAAGCAGGGCCCACCTCTACCCTGCTTCAGAACCCCTCTTGCCACACTCAAAAGCTGTCTCCAGGTTCTGCCACCAGTGCGCCGTGACTGCCCGGTAGGCATGCTGCACATTTCTGCTGGACCACAGGTCAGTGGTGAAGTGGAAGGTGGCACCCCCAGCCCCTGCCAGCTTCTCCATCACTCGCTCCTTTAAAGCCCGATACAAATCTGGCACCACCTGCTGACTCAGGCTGGTGCACGAGGGCAGCTTAAACTGAGGAGCCAGGAAGCCAATCAGGCACCTAAACCGCACATCTCCAATCACCGAGAAGGGCTGCCCATTCAGCGCAATCATTTCCCCCAACGTGCGCGTGGCTTTCAATTGAAATTGAGTGACAAAGGAGTTGTCCCTGTGGCAGACTTGAAGTAGCCAGAGAGATAAACTAATTCAAGTGGTCTGTGAGTGAGGGAAACTGAGTCACTCAAACCCGGTAAAGTGGGGGTGCGGACCTCCCAACCCATGACAGTGAAGGCAATGACTTTTGTTACTTGCTGTACCCACCTTACCACAAGCCCCATTGGCTCTGTGCAGCCTAGCCCCATGCCAATCGCAAACTGCAAAGCCAGTGGTCTGAGGAAAAGAGGGATGGTGATTGGGCAGGCTGACTGCTATTCCAAGCTTTTCCACCCCTGGCACCAGGAAGTCTGCTCTTTAGCTGCCCCTCCCTCTCCCTGGGTCTGCCAACCAGGTTTTTCCCACCCGAACATGCCCGAACTCATCCAAACGTGGCCAAACTGTTCGGGGCTTTGGGCATTTGGTTTGGACATTCGGTTCGGGTGTCCAAACTGACAGAGTTTGGGACGAACTCCAAACGTCCGAACCGCGTTTGCACATCCTTATGCATCATGTGGTTTAGGTGCCCAGAGTGGGTTACGGCTGTCCAAGGCATGGTAGCTTGCCCAAGACATTTCATGTGACTGTACCCTTAATTTAATTTATTCAGAGTTGTTGATATGGCCATTCTGATCCAGGTATTAAGTACCCCGTGTTCTCTATTAATGTATTAGTGGATTACAACATTGGGTGTTAATGTGCAGTAGCCTTAGCAGCTTCACATCTTGGGGAGGGGAGCCACCCCTGGATGGGTCAGCTCATGGAATGGAACACATGTTCCCGTGGCATAAACCGGCTGGGGGGGGTGAGGTGGATGGTGCTCGGCCCCCCACCATGACATGCAGCCATGTCTGCCAATAACAGGCAGTCACAACTGGTTGCCATGGCAACCCCACACGCCGGGCTGTGTTGGTGCAAAAACAAATGTGCCCACCTGGTTTGGCCTGCTCTGACCCAGGTGGGCACATCTGTGGGCCCAGATCCTTCCAGGACAACGTTTTCTGGCCTGACTGCCAACCCTGCAGGTTGGCCAGCTACCCACATCCGGCAGGCCCAGAACAGACCTGCAGGGTTGGCACTGGCCCTGGCAGGCCAGAGTGGGTCAAACTGGAACCCCATCATGTTTGTTAACAGCCATTAACAGCTAGCCCCTGGTTAACATAATTTAAGTGGCAAGTTAATCCCTGGCTCCTTCGGGCATTTTCTCATGAACACTCCTTCCACCTCTGTTCTCTTGAGTAGGGGGACATGGTTAAAAATAGTTCTTTGCTTCTCCTGAACTCCAGTCAGTAGAATTTTCAGAGAACTTCCAGTGGGAGGAGCTCAAATAACAAGCTTTCAGTGAAGCAGTGAAACAGTGAGGGAAATACAAAAGAATGAAATGCTGATGATTTTTTTCTGTGGTTACAGGGGACTCAGATGAGTAAGGGGATGTAATGTGTTGGACATGGGTCTCTTAAGGAGCAGTGACCTGTGCATTGGCTCCATCTTTCCAGGGACTCATTGGATCTTCTTTAATGAGTGGGATTTCTCACGCAGTTTAAACCTGCAGATCTGGGAAACTCCTGCGGGGGGCGGGGGGGGAGGAAGAGGGCACTTTAGATGCTTCTCCATGAACTGGAAGTCACCCAGGCACCATTAGAAACAGCAGCACTGCACGACACCCCGCTGTTTTGAGACACGGTGTAGATAAGATATCGATTGGGGTCTTATCTATGCTGCGTCTCAAAACACTCAGGAGTCATGCAGCACAGCTGTTTCTAATGGCACCCTGGTGACTTTTGGTTCACGGAGGAGTATCAAAAGCACACACACACATGCGCACACACACACCATGTGGGTTTTTCCAGAGCCACAGGTTTAAACTGGGGGAGAAATCCCAATAGTTTAAAGAGGCCCTAAGAACTCAGGCAGTCCCTTCCTGGCTCTGAGAAAGAACTGACTAGGGATGGGTGAACAGAAAGGAGTTCAGAAATTCAGTTCGGTTCGGTTTAAAATTCGAGTTCGGAAATTCGGTTCGGTTCGATTCGGTTTAAAATTCGAGTTCGGTTTGGAAGTTTGGTCGGTCGACCGAACAGACCGAGTTCGTCCGAATTCTGAACTTCCAAACCAAATTTGGCCATTCTAAGCAGGTTTTTTGTGTGTTTGTTGCCAATAGGGATAGGCGAACAGAACGGAGTTCGGAAATTTGGTTCGGTTTGGTTCGGTTTGAAATTAGAGTTCAGAAATTTGGTTCAGTTCGGTCAACCGAACAGATCAAATTCGACCGAATTCCTAAATTCCGAACCGCGTTCACCCATCCCTAGAACCGACCTCAGGGAGAGCTGACTTGCCATTTAGAGTTCTCAAAGGTGATGATTCACCCAGAAGGTCAAGAGCCTGGATATTGGGCCATCTGTAAAACCCTGTATGTTTACTTTTGTGAATAAAGACGCAATATATTCTCATGAATTGTCCAAGCTGTGGGGTTGGTTTTTTTGTGACTTTGCTGCCACAGCCCAGGGAGACAAACCAGCTGCCCACTGGGGGTAATTACCTTCTGTCTGTACAGAAAATAACCCACTTTCTATGGTAGAAAGTTCTGCCCTCATTTTAACCCCACCGGCCTGAAAATATAAGTACCTTCCTTTGTCTTCACTTTATTCTCCTGGCTTATGGGAATACACAGGTGGTTAAAATGAGTTAATAGATACTTACCCCCCCCCCCCAAGTTTGTCAGAACATGCCCTTTTGAGTACAACATGGTATTTTTCATTAATGCTTTTAACTGTTTCAACACTACAATGAGAGTTTGTCAAACCATTTAGTTTCTCAGTTAATTTGTGCTCGGTAGTACCTTGAACACCTATATGATTCTCTGCTACCACTGCTGTCGTGGATGTAAATGTGGCCTTAGATGCTCTCCTTGGAACCTTCACCAACTTTTGTGCATCCTTCTTGAAGTGCAGAGCCACAAACTGAACACAATATTTCAAGTAAGGAAGTGGCTAGCCCATGATCAGTGCTCACACGTAGCTTCTGTTACATATAGCTAAGCACACTACCCTACTCCCAGTCTGGATCCCTGGGTTGCACTGCAAGACAGGTCTTGGAAATCTTATCCTAATGCACCTGGAGTAGCTCACAAACACTGTTGGTAAGCTACCTCAAACCATGTGCTCAGAAAATTGATTTTTAAAAATGGTGCATTCTTAAAATCATAAAAAAAGACAGACCTTCTGGGATCATTGCAGAGCCACCACAGAAGTGTGCAGGAACCAGGCTGGGATGTCAATGCTCCTTCAAAAAATGCATGCCTCTATGGCTACTTGGATGACTTCAGGCCAGAAGTAGAGTGGTTTGTATCACTCTATGAAAAAATGACTATGTGCCAGTAGAAATGCATGTTTGGGGCACTGTGATGAGGCACAAGGCAGATCATCACCAAAGCTCCGCCCCCAGAAGAGAAAATATAAGGACCTTGGAGAAATAGTTCAATTGACTCCAGTAGCCAGACATAGAGGACCAGACTGTGACCAAGCTCGCTACACACTGTGCTGTTCCAGGTACTGAAACCCTCATGACTAACAGGGAAGGTCCTTCTGTAGTGGATATTACCAAGACTGCAGATAATGGCACATTCAGGTGGACCTGGAGGCAACCTGACCCTCTGGTGAACCTGGGAACACTGTCTGAAGAGGGAAACACAGAACTGATAAATGACACAAGGTCAGGAGAGCTGCATACAAAATGTGGGAGGTCATGGTGATGGAATGCCATAAGGAATGAATAAAGTGGTGGCAGATGCACATAAATGAGGCTTCTTAAATCGGGCTTTCAGGGCAGGACCCCTGTTCTTCAAAAATGTACCCAGTGAGCCCTAGCCTGGTTACTGGCACCCAAAATCTGCATGCCATAAATCTATGCTAGTCTTTTTACACATACAGATGTAATGACACACAGATACCAAACAAATGCATACCCTGAGAAACTGTTGGGATAAAATGGGGCATATGTTAATTTAAAACCTTTCTGGGTTTCACAGATAAGTTAAGGCAATGGTTACAAATTCCATCAACCATTAACATGCATGGAAATTGTACGCTAGGGCAGGGAGCAAGGCATGAGGGGGGGGTTGACCTGTGCCTTAACTTTCATGCCATGGAAGGAGTAGAGAAGTTGGAGGTAACACCAAAGGTGGAGACAGGTCCTGCCCTGTCCCCCCCTCTTAATTCTGTATCCTTTCATTTTGGTGGTGATTTATGAGACAGCTGTGTACATCTTAGTATTAAAATTTCAAATTAACAGAAGAATACTACTGAGCTGCCTCTTGGGGCAGGGGCGTAGCTTCCATAGGAATAGGTGGGACATTTATCCCTGAGCCCATGCTGGTCTGGGGGCCCATTCCTATGGTAGATAAGTCCTACTAGATTTTTATTTTTATTTTTTAAAATCGGCCTGGCCAAGCCCAGTCTCAGCTACCATTTGGGCCTCCTGCCACCCCCTCACTGGAAGCAGACATGTGACCTGAAGCCCCATCCCATCATCTAGCACGGGGTGAAATCTCAGTCTAGCTGGAGGGGAGAAGGTTGCTACCTTGTAAACAAGGTTCTTTGAGATGGTTGTAAATAGCCTCACATTTGTGCGAATATTTGGACCCATCTCAAAGAACCTTGTTTACAAGGTAGCAACCTTCAAGTTGAACTGAGTTCTGCCCTGCTCACCCTGTAGTGTGCGGCAGCAGTAGCAGCATGAGGCAGACTGGAGAAGGTTAGGAGGAGAGAGGCGGCGGCTGGTGCCAGAGCGTGTGGTGTGGTGAAAAGCAACACAAGCAAGCAAGGTGACTGGTGTTTGTTGATTTCAGTGTTCCAACTTCCTCCTGGGGGTGGGATAGGGCCCTGGAGCATGGAAAGTGACTTAAAGCAACTACTGTTCCTACATCAGGAGGTTGCAAGTTCTTGTAGATTTGAAATCACTTTGCCGAGCTTTAAAATCTTTGCTTCCCTTGTACTGGCATGGTAGTTTGTTCCCCTGATGGTACAGGTTGACCCTGATTCTGCAGGCTGCATTGTGCAAGAGACACCCCCTTAATTATATGCTTTATGAGGGTATCTTGCAGGATCAGAGACACTGAAGGGAGGTGGTGGAATAGTACAAGTACTATCAATGCACAGAGGAAAAAAATCAACTGAAAGAGCTGCATTTCTTAATCCAAAGTTGCTGTCTCTTGCAATTGTTTTTTGTTTGTTTGTTTGTTTAACTGCAAGTCTCTAGCTATTTAGTTTTTCTTAAAGCTCCAGCTTCTGGTCATTATATGAGAATCTCTGCATTAGTCTTAATAAAATATAAGATTTTGTCCCCTGTGGTTTTAGAAACATCATTACATTTAAATGTGCAAAAAAGATGGCAACTACAAAGAATGAACCCTTACTCTTTTTTTGAACTTGCAATTTTAGTGTGGCTTGACTTAAGATTCTGAATGCCTGGGGGTGGCAATACAACTTCTCCTTAGTTACAAGAATATTAGGGACAGAGAGTTGTGTCCTGCTAACTTCAAAAAAGTTAGCAGTGTCTCCACTGCTTCTAGGTCCTCAATTTGATCCAAACTTTCTGTAGCGCTTCTACTTCGAACTAAAGTCAATGGGAGCTGTGAAAAGCTCAGCTCCACCAACCAGTCAGGTCTGATGTGTCTGAAATTAAGTGCTCATTTTGGTGGTTACTACTGAGATTTCGGATCTGGCAATTGGTGCCTTTATCTCTCTCTCTCTGAAATGGGGATAGCCCCTCACTGACAGGCTGCGAACTCCAGAAGCTTACAAAGTGCTATCAGCTCCTTGAATGAAAATCACATACTGTAGTGGTTATTTCTGGGAACAGGATTGAAATGAAACTAAGTAGCAAAGCTCCCAGTAGGTGCAGAGCTCGCCTCTTTGAGTGAAAACAGACATGCATATAACTCTGCTTTAACACCACTTTAACATTTCTTAGGCATGTTGCAGGGCTGTATTGGCAGCCCTGCAACATGCCTAAGAAATGTTAACGCAGCGTTAAAGTGCATGTCTGTTTTTACCCTTTGTGAAAATCAGATAAGTGAAGCTAGCAAACACTTGCTATTCCTTGAGTTATGGTACTAGTTATGAGAATTAGTGGCAGTGGGGAGCCTCGAGGAATGAGGTGATTCTTCTTCTATGCAGTCCACTTAAATCAATGGGGGAGGGGCCTAAGTTCCAAGCACAGAGACTGCAAATTGCAGTCTCTATGCTTGGGACTTCTTGTCCTCCCTCCTATGCAAAGCAGGAAACTATGTAGAGACTGCTGCTTGCCTGGCAGTAGAGAGATCTCTCACTGGACAGGCAGCTGGGGAGGTAGTGGATCCAGAGGTTTGGGGTTCTTGGGGAGGATCCACACCATGTTGGGCAGGTAGTGCCTCAGTGCCTGGCTCTCCCCAACGCTGTGGCTGCAGGGCTCTTCTCCCTGCTCTGCTCCAGCCTCTCCCCCACAAGGCAAAATTCCCATTGACCCTGTCAGCAAGGGGTAGTGTAGTGTCAATGGGGAAAGTTGGTAAACCTGTAGGGCAAGGGTGGGGAACCTTCCATATTGGAACTCAGGATCATTTTAAAATTAGGACAAGCACTATGGTCCAGATAAGTGTTGAGGGATGGGAACCGGTAGGATCTAGATCATTGACTAACCCATCGATCTAACCTTTAACCGCAGCTCTAATCCTTTCTTCCTGAATGCACCCCTTCAGTGCTTGAAGGAAGGGGCATAAACCATGATGGGACAGATCCAGGAACTGCAATGGGGCCAAATAAAAACCAGTCACTGGCCAAGAGTCTCTGGCATGAGCAAGGGCTTCTAGCCCAACTCTTTGAGAAGCTTGGTAGTTTTAAAAAACGTTTAATCATTTACCACTGATTGCTGATGAGTGAAGTTACATCAGGGTTGAATGAATTGACATACATTCAGAAGCAGAAAAGACAGAGTTGGTCAGGAATTACTATAACTTACCCACTACTGTGAGTCAGGAGTAACTCTACTGATCAATGGGAGATATTTTGATAAAAACACAGGTGTTATATGCAGAGAGAATCATCAGGTCCTACTTGCTAGCTTTCATGCACCTTTAAAAAGTGTACCACCTGCGGGCATGAATTTATTACATTAGGCAGGCAAGGTGGTTCAAGCACTGCTGGAGTCTAAAATATGGTAGTTTATAGATGTCTTTTATTTTTTACTTGAACTGAATTATATTTTTAAATGGGCAACCTCATGTTATTTATTTTAGCCAAAGACCTCAAACAGTGTCTTTTTATACACTATGTGTTTAATTTGGAAAAACTGACTGTATGTTCCTTTTGTTTTAGTAAGTTAATTGTTGTAAGACTTTAAGGGGAAAACAAGCAGTGTTTTTTAAAGCGGCTTTTAATTTAAAAGAAGAGCTCGAATATGGTCCAAGTTTTGTAGATTTTTATTTAATTTTATAGCAGTATCAAATTATGAAGACGTCAAAGATTTACTGCAAAGCTGTTTTGTATTTATTATTTGATGGTACCAAAATTATGTTTAAAGAAGAGGAAGGTATCTCTGGAATTGTCTGTGTCTCTGGAGCAGTTTTATGGAAGTGTTCTCTGAAATTAGAGGGCAACTGTTGCATGGGGCTCTACAGAGCTAGCTAGGAGATGTCCTGGTGTTTTTTATGGTGCTATTGAGGGTGTCTGTGATGAGGGACTTCCAGGGGTGCTGTGGGGTGCTGTTACATGGGCTCTGCAGAGCAAGGAGGTGTTTGTGTTGTGGGGACAGTTCTAGTCTGGAGTTGTCTGTGCTACGGGATTCTTCTGTTTTCTGAAAACTGCATCCCTGCCAAAATAATTGTGGACAGTTTCCTGCAATAAGAATGCTGGGGAGAGGATGAGGGGAGGTGGCCCAAGTACATTTCTTGTTCGTGGTCCCACCCCAACCTAGCTACGTCCCTGTCTTGGGGAGAGGAGGGAGGGAAGGCCACAGGATGTGAAATAATGAGGAAGTCACATTGACGTCCATGTCATATCAGTGAAATGTATGTAAATGATTGATAGAATTTGTAACCGTCACCTTAACTTGTCTGTGAAACTTGGAAGTGTTTTTAATTTATGAATTTCCCCCAGTTTTTGTGAATTCTTCTGTTTGTTTGTTTTTTGTCTACTGCTTCATTGTAATGTTGAACAGTGTAACCTCTTTGGGAAAGTAGAACATAAGGCAATGATTCAAATTGGAGGGAGATGTCGAGGCGAGGTGCTGCAGGGCTCATCAATCTGGAGGGAGGTGTTGAGTGGGGTGCCGCAGCCCTGTGTTCTGGACCAAGCATATGGTTCTCCCCTTAGTCTTATTTTCTCTAGGCTAAACATACCCAGCTCCTTCGATCTTTCTTCATAAGACTTGATTTACAGATCCCTGATCATCTTTGTTGACCTCCTCTGAACCTGCCATTCACCGTTGTTGTTGTTTTTTTTAGGGAAAACAGCACATAACCAAGGCTTCTTGAATCTGGCTTTCAGGGTGGGGTCTCTGATCTGCAAAGATGTAACTAGAGGACCTTAGACTGATTACTGGCATCCAAAATCTGCATGCCACAAATCCATGTTAGTATTTTTATACATATAGATGCCAAACAAATGACACACAGATACCAAACAAATGCATGCCATGAGCTATTGTTGGGATAGAATGGGGGATAAGTTAATAATAATGAGGAGGAGTAATGATGATGACGATAATGATGATGATGATCAAAAATAGTAGCCAGCATTGCGCCTGGTAACACCCTCTTCCTCTGAGGCTTCCTGAACTTATACCTCCCCAAGAGGGCTCAGCTGGACTAATATATTTTTTGGTTACACTTGGTTTAATAATGACTGAGTGCTGGTTAAATCTACCTATGCTCATTCCTGGCCAGAACCTTGCCACAAGGAGTAACCCCAGCTTGGATCCACTTAATACGGTAATGCCTGGTTTTATGTTCCAAGTCATTGATGGCTTATATGCCTGATATGTTCTATGCTTATACCAATTTAACCTTTATAACTTAATTTCTGAAAATCAGCTAAAATTATGCTAAGCATGGGTTTGGGTTTGGATTCAAGTTTGTCTACAGAATCTCCCTAAATATCTTTTGCTTCATTCTCCAGGCTACCCAAGCAGCAGATCTCTGAAACTTTAATATTTCAAGGTCACAGAGGCAATCCAGTTATATTGCTTCAGCTAGGTGACAATTTATGTGGCACCGTCAGAACAATCTTGTTAAAATAGCTATACGTTTTGCATTTTCATTTTTTCATCCTCTTCTGACAATTCTAGTCTATGCAGTTCCCATGATTGGCAGGCATGACACTGTTAATCAGCTCCTACAAACAGTCACTTGTTGAATCTTAGGCTATTATTAAACTGTGAATAATAATGGTAAGATGAGTACAGAGAATTAGTAGGCAGGACTTTGTTCAGGTCTGTGTTGTTGGCAGTGTTATTGACAAATGATTTTTACATGGAGAATATTTTGATGTGTAAAGCACATGTGGAAATTCAATGAGTGCCGCACCAGTAGTGTTGATAGCACTCTTTCTTTCTTGCTGGTGTTGGGTGAAAAACACATATTAAGCATTTTCTTATATTTATATAAAGTATATACATGCATTTTTCTCTGTGATGATTTATCTTTGAGAGGAAACTTCTGTATATTCATGCAGAGTTTTGTGATATCTGGTATTTGTTCCACATATTAACTGTATACCAATGCCTATAGCAAAAAGCATGTGATAATAACTAAGTCCAAAATGCATTAAAATGAGTCTGTATTTACTGGTCATGTGACTCAACTGGGCCATCAAATGTTTTTTGCTCCTGGTGTAAACTCTGTGAAGGTCAGTGGAATCCTGCAGTGCTATCCTGCTATCTCAAAATTATAACCAGCTAGGAGCTTGGAGGAAGAAATGTTTGGAGTAATGAGTAGACTCATTTTAATGGAAGCAATGTTTCTGGAATTAGCAAGGAAGGAAGGAAGGAAGCAAAGGAAATGCTTAGTAGGACCGTGCGGCAGGCACATAGTTTGTTTTTGTTTTTATTTTCATTTCTGTTTTCTTTTACAAAAACTCAATTGTTTTGGGGGGGGTTCGTAAAGGAAAACGTTTGTTTTCATTTTTTGTTTATTGTTTTAAATGATTGTTTTTATTTTTAATAACAATCACTGCACATGTACAAGATTATGCAATGGGCTATTATTCATTTCAGTAATTAAACAAAACAACAAATTGCACCTCCCTAATGTTTAGCTAATTAAATTATGGCATCTCTGCTCTGCAGCTTGATATTGAGTGGGTGGAACCATATGGTGTGTAAGGCATGACTTTTTGAACTAGACTTTCCTGCAGGTGCAGTATAATCACATGGTGGGGAAGTCATGGGGACAGTCATTGGGTATTTTCAGACATTACAAGATCACAGTGAACCATGGTGAATACCCACCTGTGGTCAATGTGTCTCAAACGTCTGTTTTCCGGCTGCCAGATGTTCGCCACGGTCAATACCCACATGGGGTCAATTTGAACCACACTTCCCGGGCTAGCGGGGGGAATGTCCCGGGAAGCGTGGTCAAAGAGATACCCAGCGGAGACCAAAAAAAAGTAATGTCTGGCCGGGAGCCATGGCCCGGGATCCACGGCAGGATCCCGGGCCATGGCGAATCTGGCCCGACGTGGCGGCCACATTGGCCCCGCCACCCGCCCGTCTCCCCGGAGGGCAGGTGGCGGGAACGTGGAGGGGGCAGGGCTGTGCGGCTGCACGTTGCGCCACGCAGCCCCGCCCCCTCCCAGATTCCCCGCCAGGTTCCACACGGCATGTCTGTTATGGCGTGACGGGGTGAGCCCGGCAGGGAATGAATGGGGTGATTTCGGTACGGGGCTAATGGGCCCCGTAACATCTGAAATCACCCATTGTGCAATAACTTTCCCACGCCTATTTGAGTTAGTCACATCAGACATTTTTACATTTTATTTTACTATTTTAGTAGTAGTAAATAGTTTATTGTTGTTTAACCGTTAGGTCATAACAAAGTGAAAATGAAAGATGCCACAAGACAGATGTAAAATACAATATAAGGACCATTTCAGTAATAATAGACTAAGTAACCTGAAAATAGAGATTTCATCTTCCAAAAAATGTCTTACAGATCGAAATAACAAAATTAATTAAAATACTTAATTACCATAATTTAAAAAACTTTACCAATTTAAAAAAAATTGAAGTTTTGGAGTTCTCGGGGTGGGAAAAGAACAGCCCCCATGCTCAAACTGCTCCATGATAAGCTGTTGCCCCAGCTATTATATGGGGTTGAGATCTGGGGTCTGGCCAATATTGAACAATTGGAAGTTGTACAGAATAAATTTCTTAGAACCATCCTCGGTGTCCCTTGTGGCACCCCTGTCTCCCTCTTGAGAGCTGAAACTGGCACATCTCCGATTGTTTCTAAAATAAAAATTTGGGAGGGGGGGTCTGTGCATGCATCAGCATGAGTAGCTGGGTCCCATCTGAGCTCCATTCCCCCTACTCCAGAATCAAGCTGACAAATGTGTAAAAACAGAAAGAAATTGACATTGCGGGACAGAGATGGCAGGAAGAAACAAGACCAAACAGAGAATCTCTCAAAGTAACGCGCTTGAGTGCTTCTGTCAAAGAAAAACTGCCGCAGGCCCCAGAGACACAGAGAGCAAGGGAAGCGACTCAAAAATGGCTCCGGAAGAGTGCAAAACGGAGGGAGAGCAGACCTCCTCTGAAACTGACGGGGAGGAAGGGATGCAGAGATCCCTGCACAGGCTTCTCTTGCAGATGAAAAAGGAGCTGAAAGCAGAGATGAAAAAAATCCAAACCTCAATAGAGGAGGGAAACAAGAAGCTGGAGAGCGTGGTAAGGAGAATGGATGTAGCTGAAGGAAGAATTTCCTCACTGGAGGATCAGTCCCTTACAGCTGAGGAACAGCTAAACCACTGGAAAGGTGAGACAGCTCTACTGCAAAGTAAATATGAAGATTTAGAAAATCTCTCCCGCAGAGGCAATCTGTGCATTAATGGAGTTAAAGAGGCACCGCGGGTGGAGGAGGTTAATGAGCTGGTCTGGGCAATACTGAAGGAGAATTTTCCTGAAGATTCAAAGTTCCACCACGCATAAATAGACAGGCCCTATAGAACTGGGTGCCCAAGGCCACGGGGGGGGGGGGGGGGAACGGGGGCTGACCTCCCCCACCCAATCTTAGTCAAATTCGCAAGCTACTAAATAAAAGAGATTTTAAAGAAGGCTAGAATCAAGAGAAAGCTTTCATTCCAACAGCAGTCAGTGAAGATATTTCCTGACTTTGCAGCAGAAACAGTCAGGAAAAGAATGAAATGGAATAAATATTTTGGAACACTTATTGAACAAAAATCTGAAACCAAGACTGATCTTTCCAGCAAAAATGATGATCATATGGTGGGGAAACAGACAGCTTTTTGAAAGTACAGAAGACCTGGAAGCATTTCTGGTGTCCTTACCAGCAGTTCCACGGTCTCAGATGGAAGAGGTTTGAACAATGGGGCGGGGGGATCAGTCCCTGCCTCAAAAAAATAAAAAAAATAAAAATAAAAGAGAGGAGCTTGTAAGGAATGGAAGTCTATATGAAAAGGGGGGATTTTTGATAAAATTCCCTTTGTGTTACAATTATTATGAGTACTGTCTGGCATAAAGTTTAAGATGTTAAATGTAAAGTATCTGGCTTGAAATGTTTTGTAAGTTACTGTGGTTGTGTTTAGGCAATGGAGTGGGGGGGGGCAAGTAGGGCATGTGAAGGTGTCTTACAAACAGACAACTGAAAATCCCAGAAGATCCTCATAGGATGGGAAGGGGGGGGGGCTTGGACAGAAAACAACGATCCAAGCAGAGGAAGGGGCAGTAGAAGGGGGTGTGTGAGAGAGAAAGGAGGGAAAGGGGAGTGGAATAGACTATGATAGGTGTTCTTACAAAAAGTTATGGTTCAACAAATTGGTTAGCCAAAAAGGGAAAGGGACCCCAAAATGGGTTAGCCAAAAAGGGAAAGGGAAAGCAAGGCTTGCAAGTTAAGACTACAACAATCCATAACATTTGTAGAGGTGTATGGAGGTAAAAGACAGGTACCTAGGTGTTGGGTATATGCTTATTTCAAAATAACACAATCAAAAATTAAAGATGGAGGGCATTAAAACTATTACACTATCAGAGGATTAAACTCCCCACAAAAAAGGAGAGTTAGAAATATAATAGAGGAACAGGGAGCAGGGTTTTTGTTTGTTTTTTTACAAGAAACTCACTTGCTAGATAAGGATGTGTCCAGATTTGCAAATGTAAAAATGGGAGACCTGTTCTCATCCTGTGCAAAGAAAAAAAGAGCAGGGGTCCTAATAGGATTCAGTAAAAATAAATCCTTTGTAAATTAGAGAAAACTATTAAGGACAAAGAGGGCAGATTTTTATGCATTATTGGAAAATTGGAGGGTAAGCACATTACTTTAGTAAACATGTACACCCCCAATGAAGGAAAATTAATTTACTTTGAAACTTACCTTTAAAAAGTGGCAGAAAATGTTAAAAGGTGGATAATCATCCAAGGGGTTTTTAACACCACTTTAACTAATTTGGACCACTCAAGGCAAGGAGAGCCCAGAACTAAACAAAAAAAAATAGCCAAGCTTTTGGACTCCTTCAAATGGACAGATGAGTGGAGCTGAGAGAGAGCCCCATTTATGTGTCGAATAGACACATAAATGGGGCTGAGAGAGATTATACTTTTTATTCCTCCATACACAACAACTACATGTGGATAGATTATGTTCTGACAGCTAAAACTGAAGCTCATAAATGCCAAAAGTGTTTTATCTTCCCAGTGGTTCTATCTGACCACAACACAGTAACTACTATTTTTAGAGATAATGACTCAGGGTAGGGCAACCACACTAACTGGCAGTTGAACAAGAATATTATTAATAATGATTTCAGCAGGAAGAAGGTCCAGGAAAACTTGTTCAAATACTTTGAGTTAAATACAAACTTGGTCAGTTCACCAGCGACCCTTTGGGGAGCAGCAAAGGCGGTAATTAGAGACAAAAAATTTGCGCTTCAAGCTATGCTATTAAGACAGAGAAGAAAGCAGGCAAAAGGTACATACACAAAGTTACAAAGACTAGAGGTTCAGAACAAAATAGCTCCCTCTGTGTTTTTAAAACAAGAGATAATAAAAAATAAGGTAATTATCATTATCTTAGAATTAGAGGAGACTAAAAGTCAACTTCAAAAAATCAGAATTCACTTCTATGAGAACAGAAATAAAACGGGAAAAACCCTGGCAAGGTTAGTCAAGATTAAACGAAGAAAGGCACACATATCTCTGATTCACAACAAAGAAGAGAAAAGGTGCATGGAATTATTGCACATTCAGGAGGCCTTCCTGAGCTTTCACAAGGGGATTTATAGGTCTCAGGAGCCAGAGAAGTCAGAGATCTCTGTCGTCTTAAGCGGAATTTGAATGCCTAAAGTCAATGAAATTCAGAGAAACTTTTTAAATGCCCCTATTACAGAACAAGAAATACAAGAAGCTATAGTAGCCTCAAAAAACGACAAGGCGGGGGGGGGGGGGTCTGGATGGATTCCCCAATGAATTCTATAAGGCATTTTCAGTAACATTAGTATCTTGCTGTGGTATTTAACAATATATTAAAGGAAGGAGCAATACCACAGAACTTTTATTAAGCACTAATAACATTACTACCTAAACCAGGGAGATTCCCAGAGCTATGTGGCAGCTGCCTCCCCATTTCACTCTTAAATGCAGATTTCAAATTGTTCTCTAAAATATTGGCCACTAGGTTAAGAGCGATAGTAGGAGATTAGTCACAAAAATCAGTCGGTTTCATTCCAGGCAGACAAGGGAAAGACAACATCGGGAAAACTATCAACATAATTTATGCCCTACATAAACAGAAAATACTGGCCATGATTATTTCAGCGGAAGCTGAGAAGGCCTTTGATTTTGTTGAGCCAAATTATCTATTTATGGTTTTGGAAAGGATGGGATTTGACAGCAATTTTGTGAGCTGGCTAAGAGCAATTTACAAAAAGCCCCAATCCAGGTTATGGATAAATAGTAACCTCACCGATTCCTTTTTTCTGCAGTGGGGTAACAGGCAGGGGTGCCCGCTCTCGCCCCTACTATTCAATCTGGTATTGGAAGCATTAGCATGTGCCATAAGACAAAATGGTAAAAATGCGGGGGTTAGGCTAGGAGATCAAATGTACAAACTTTCACTATATGCAGATAATTTGCTTCTGTATATAACAAACCCAGAAGAGTCCTTGCTGGAGCTCCTTAAAATGACAGATCAATTTGGCAAGATTTCTGGGTACTCTATTCATGAAGACAAGTCTTTTGCGCTAGTATTTGGGCAAGACAAACAGCAGGAAGAGCTATTCAAGAAAATGTCCCCATTCCCAATTGATGAATTAGGCCTAAAATACTTGGGAGTAACAATAACAAAAAACATAAAGGATTTATATTCAGCCAACTTTGTTCCTCTAATGAGGAAGCTAAGAGAGGAGATCAAACCTTGGCAAAAGTTGATGGTGTCTTGGTTGGGAAAAATCAATTTATATAAGATGATTATCCTCCCAAAAATTCTATATAGATTTATAACCTTGCCTATACCGAACTCATTTTATAGACTAAACGATTTGCTTATCAGAAACATAGTCTGGAACGGCAAGAGAATTAAAAAACTATCATTAATGAGAATGCAAGACAAAGGTGGAATAAATCTGCTGGATTTGAAACTCTATCACGTGACGGTGACCTTAGGGGCGCTGCCAGAATGGTATCTTGAGCTACAGGCACCTGAATGGGCAATAGTGGAGAGAGAAACCCTGAAGGTGAAATCCCTAAAAAATCTAGAAGAAGACCAAGGGTCTCTAAGCTTAGAACATAGAAAAAAACATCCTTTTGCTGGCACGCTCTTGAAATGGTGGGCGAAGGTGGGGAAAAAACTGGGGATAAAAAGGGGGATATCCCCATACACTGCAATAGATTCAGTGCAAACACAGGAACAAAGGTTGGCTCCAGCCTTAAGAAACACTCTTAAAGCAAAGGGCATAACGAGAATGCAGCAGTTGTTTACGCAAGGTTTTTTTTTTAGCCCCCCATAAATTAGAGGAATTAGTACAGGGGAAGGTAGACTTTTTCAATACCTTCAGATAAGGCATCTAGGTATCTGAACGCAGAACAAAGAAGGGTTCAGAAGAGACCCATTTAAATTAGAAAATATACTGTTTAAGCAAAGTAAGTAGTCAGGGAGACTAGGTAGAACTTACAAAATTAAAAAATGTAATTTATGACAAACCCATAATGTATTTGGAGAAATGGAGTAAAGTCTTAAAGATAGAACTGGATGAAAAGGAAGCAAAGAGAATTTGGCACCATATGGATAAATGTGCTTCCTCGTTGAAAGTAAAAGAAATTCAAATAAAAGTAGTCACCAGATTCTATCTCACACCAAATAGGGTAAAACATTGCGACCCCAGTGAAAAGGGCCTTTGTTGGAGAGGATGTGGGGAAGTAGGTGACTATAGTCACTGCTGGTGGGACTGCAGCATGGTGCGGGTCTTCTGGGGCAAAGTTTGGAAACTAGCAAATAAGGTGGCTGGAGGAGTGATTCCATTTAAACCTGAGATAGCCTTGTTGGGCCTATATCCTGAAACGAAAAAATTCTTAGATTGTCAAAACTCTTGCAAGATTCTTTTTTTGGCTGCAATGAATATAATAGTAAGACACTGGAAGGCAGCTGAAGATTTGTCCTAGGAGGAATGGATCAAAAGGTTTTGGTACCTGTTAAAGCTGCATGCAAGTCTGCAAAACAAATCTGCAAATTTTGAGATCACCTGGCCCCCAATCATTTCAGCTATAGAAGGAAAAAAGATAGACCAAGATGAGTACACAAAACTGTTTGAACATTAACTCTGTTAAACTTTGTCCAATGGAACAAGACTCAGTTCCCTTTCATTTGGAAGAGAGTAAGAGCAAAATGTTTTAATAAGTTTATGGAAATACATATTTTTTGTGGTTTTTGAATGTATACTATATGCCTTTATAACCAAATAAAATATCATAAAACAAAACAAAAAATACGTTTGTTGTTGAGCTACTGGCTCCGAGTTCAAGCCATCGCACCAACCCGGCTCCCAAGAATTTGTTGGCAGGAACAATCCAATCTATTTGTGGATTATCAATGGCACAAATCAGTTTGGAGCTATTTGTCTCACATTGGATTATCTACAATAAGCCTGACTCACTATTCCAGGCTCCAGGCCAAAGCCCTTATTATAGTTAGGCTTTCGGATGTGGCCTTGCAATCTGAAAGAGTGGCTTTAAACGAACAGAGAATAGCCCATTCGTGCCCTCTGTTCAAAATGGGAGTGGATTATGAACCTTGCCTCTCAGACATACCAAATTGTAGAACTAGAAGGGTGTTGAGCCTATTAAGATTTAATATGATGAATACCAAAGTAATGCACGGTCGCTTTCAGAGCACCCCGGCAGAACTTCAATTATACCCTTGCAGGCAATTACAGGTCAAAGATCTTTCTCACTATCTTCTATTTTGCCCTTTGACTGCCAGCCTGCAATCCAATGCTTTCAGGACTTGGTTTAAGGGAAAAGATCACTGGGATTCTCTCCTTCAGATTTCTTATTTGTTGGCTAATTCCTAGGGGCGGGAAACCGGTAAAATCCGGTATCCGATAATGCCGGTACCGGGCGTACCAGCATTATCGGATTCGACCCGGTAATCCGGTCCGGGGTACCGGATTCTGGGTACCGGATTTTTTACATTGCAGCCATTTAAAAATGGCTGCAATGTAAACTTAAAGCCCCAAGTTTAAAAAAAAAAAAACCCTCCCCGAGTCCAGGCTGCGCGTGGAAGGGGGGGACACCCCCCACCCACCCTGCCCAGCCTGGATTTTTGTTTAAAAACAGACTGAGAGGCGAGCCCACCCCCCAGCACCAGCGGCCGCGG
>QEPC01001365.1:1165158-1228565 GCA_003113815.1 Sphenodon punctatus
TTTCAGGACTAGGATGGAGAGATCAGAGATGGAGTGGTCATCCTGGGAGAAGTGGATGCCAACAGTAGAGTCTGTGTTTTGGTCCATAATCATCTTCCTGTGGGAATTCATGCGTTTGTGTAGGGGTTGGTGGGTTTCCCCTACGTAGTTCCCGTGGGGGCATTTGGTGCACTGAAGGAGGTAGACCAGGTTGTTGGACTTGCAGTTGTAGCTTCCTTGTATTTGAAGTGGTTTACCACAGGGTGTCGGGATGTTGTTAGCAGCAGAGATGTGTGCACAGGTCTTGCATCTTTTGTCCTGGCATTATTTTGTTCCTGTGGGAGAGGGGCTGTTGGGTAGTTTGCTGTGGATGATATGTTGGGTGAGGTTGGGAGGTTGTTTGAATGCCAGAAGAGGGAGGTCAGGAAATGTCTCTTTTAGGGTGGGGTCCTCATCAAGTATGGGTTGAAGTTCTTTTATGATGTCACGTATGGGTTCTAGTTCACTTTCAGCAAGCAAGGACACTCAAGCAGAGAAGTGGACCTCATAATAGAACGGACCATCCAAATACCCTGTAACAACCTACTACAATATAAGAAGAAGGAACCCTCCAACCACACTCCTCTAGTCCTCACCTATCACCCCAAAGTAGAACCCATACATGACATCATAAAACCACTCCAAATACAAGGAAGCTACAACTGCAAGTCCAACAACCTGATCTACCTCCTCCAGTGCACCAAATGCCCCCCTGGGAACTATGTAGGGGAAACCCACCAACCCCTACACAAATGCATGAATTCCCACAGGAAAATGATTATGGACCAACACACAGACTCTACTGTTGGCATCCACTTCTCCCGGGATGACCACTCCATCTCTGATCTCTCCATCCAAGTCCTGAAAGGCAGCCTCCACAACACTTCTAAAAGGCATGCCTGGGAACAAAAATTCATCAGTCTGCTGGATACAAGAAACAATTGACTTAACCAGGACATTGGCTTCACAAGCCACTACAGAAATTTACAAGCTTAAACCTGTCCATTTGCAGCCCACCACTTATACTATCACAGGCACCTCTAACCCCTCCACTCCCCATTCCAGGCACCCTCTCAGTTACTCACCCACCCCTGCTAATTGGATTTTCTCCACCACACATCCTCTACACTATCATCTCACAATCAGAGGCACTTTACTCTCTTCCACTCCCCTTTCCAGGCACCCTCTCAATGACTTGCCTCATTATACCACACCTACTCCATTACAAATGCATATTTCTTCCCCCACCCCTCTCTGTCCTTACCATCCCATGATGTACTTCTCCCCAGCCTCTGCATATAACCCCCGTGCCTGACTTTGCTCAGTGCACAGCTTAGATTTCTGACTTGCCTGAAGAAGGATCCTGTAGGGTCCGAAAGCTTGCAAACCTCCACCAACTGAAGTTGGTCCAATAAAAGATATCTCTACACTACTTTGTCTCTCCAACCATTGTTATTCTATTTTACTATTTTTCTACCCCGTCCCCTCCTGCTCACAGAGATGGGGGATCGGCTTACAAAATTGATCAACAATAAAAACACATAAAATATAATTAAAAACATTTAAAAAAATAAAAAGAACTATAAGGGCAGAATTCCCCCTCCCCAACCTACCCCACCCTACCCGTCTCCCTCTCCAAAAGCCCGGCGGAACAGCCAGGTCTTACACTGTCTACAGAAAGAGGGGAGGTCTGGTTCCAGGCAGGCCTCCATTGGGAGGGAGTTCCACAGCCTGGAAGCAGCCACTGAGAACACCCTCCCCATCATCACCACTTGGAGGACTTCGAGTTTGGTGTCGCCGGCTGACTGCAGAGGTCACAATGCAATCCTGGGCCTGAGGCGGTCCCACAGGTAAGCCAGGCCCAAGCCATTTAGGGCTTTATAGGTCATCACAGTACCTTGAATTTGGGCCTGGAAGATAATAGGCAGCCAGTGCAGAGAACGGAGCACCGGTGTAATGTGCTTACAGCGACCTGTCCCTGTTAAGAGACGGGCTGCTGCATTCTGCACCAGCTGCAACCTCCAGGCCGTCCCCAAGGGCAGCCCCATGTTGAATGCATTACAGTAGTCTAGTATAGAATGATAAAGGCATGGATGATGGTGGCCAGATCAACATCCAAGAAAACATATAGTGCCAGCCATCATACCAGATGTAATTGGCTAAATGCTCCCCTCACCACAGTCTCCACCTGGAGATCCAGGTGGAGCTGTGATTCAAGGAGCACCCTCAGACTATGGACCTATGTGGCCATAGGGGGGGCAGACCCCATCAATGATGGGGGCCGCCGCCACCACCCCAGCCCTACCCACCAACATCACCTCTGTCTTGTTGGGAATCACCTTCAGATGGATTGCCCTCATCCAGTCCTCCACAGCTGCCAAGCACTGGGTGAGCACCGAGACTGCCGGGTCTAGGTCTGCAGAAAAAGAGAAGCAGAGCTGTGTGTCAACGGCGTACTGATGACCATGCATGCTGAACCCTCTCATAACCTCACCCAAAGGCTGCATATACATGTTGAACAGGAGGGGGGACATAATAGAATCCTGCGAGGCTCCACACGTGAGATCCCGAGGAGATGAAGTACATTTCTGGAGAACCACATGTTTAGTTCTCCTGGCCAGGAATAAGCAAAACCATTCAAGAACAATTCCACCCACCCCAGCCCAGTCCCACAGCTAAGCCACCAACATCTCATGGTCAAAAGTATCAAATGCAGCAGACAGATCTAATAGAATTAAAATAGAAGATCTGCCCCGGTCTAATTCATGGCGCAGGACATCAACCACCTTCACGGCCTGGGCCCTGCTTATCTGCAGGACAGCCTCACTCCCCATGTGCCCGTGAAACCCTTGAGATCGGCCGTGGGAGCCTTTTTGGAGGTTCCCTGGGCGAGGCGGGTGGCCACCGATGTTAGATCTTTTTCGGGGGCCACCCCCATGTTATGGAATTCGCTCCTGGAGGAGACTCAGTTGGATCCCACTCTCCTGCTGTTTCGGCATGTATGTAAGACCTGGCTATTCTGTCAGGCTTTTGGTGAGGGGTGAGGTGGGTGCTTTCCACACATTCTGAATTTTTAAATTGTTTTAAATTTTTTATATTGTTTTTATTGAATGTTATTCGCTGCCCCGGGCTGCCCTGAGGGAAGGAGGGGCGGGATATAAATTTTGAATAAATAAAAAATAAATAAACCAAAGCCACAAGCACAGTCTCGGTGCCAAACCCAGGGAAAAAAACAAACTGTGAGGGATCATGGCCGGCACATAATGGCTGGCACATGTGTAGACAGTAGAGAAGCCTAGATATCATTCACATAAACCCAATTAGCACAGCTAGCCCCACAAAAGTCACAAGTATGCTAAAACATGGTCCTTTTTACATGGATGGATGTGGGTGGGAGGATGGGTGTTTGTCCACGGTAGGTGGAGGTGGGTGTCCTACACTCACCTCCACTCATCTCCACCCACCTCCACCCACGGTGACTCCTTCGGTTTACTGGAGGACTCCGTGGGTGGAGATGGGTACGTGATGGGTGAAGGTGGGTGTTGCACAAGAGCGTGCATGCACCTCCACCCATCCCCACCCAGTGTTAACACGGGTGAACACTAAGCTGACACCCATACCCTCCCACCACCAGCCATTTATATGGACACAGACACACACCCCGCCGCACATCTGCTCAACCACCAAGTGTGGCAGAAGGAGGGAGAGGGACGTCCATGTAAAAATGGCCTAAGTAAAGTGGTTTGCACTGAGCGCACATTGGTGTCCCTCATGGTGTCCTAACTCCACCAGGCAATGAGGTCAGGCAATCATAACCATCTCACCTGATAGTGAGGATGTAGTGATGCGGTATGTGGCTGCCATCATGTGCCTGTCTATAGTACGCACACAACTTGCAACCTCCAAGCCCAGAGCTGGGAGTTTGAGGCCTAGCTCTAACTCCTCTACCGACTCTTCTCCCATCCCTTTGTGTCTGCTGAGTATAAACATGAAAACAAGCCTGAAGAAATTCAAGAAACTCATCACTGGCAGGTGTAGAAGATGTGACCCTTTCTACCCAGCCATGTATTCTCATACACTATAAGACACCGACTTCATTAAAATAAAATGTATAATACAACACTCCCGTCATGCTTGCATTAAAACATGAAAGTAATGCTACCATTCTGTACATTGTGCACAACAGCTACCCAAGTTTTTATTATTATTATTATTATTATTTATTATGGGCTGGAGTGTGTGCAGCTGGGCTGAGTTGGGGGAAAGGGAGCGTCCTCTGGAAGCCCAGAGCTCATTGGCTGTGTTCTTCTGTCTCCAGGTACCTATACAGGGACTGGGGCCCCTCTGGATGTCAGACAAAGGGTGACATCCAGAGTGTCACCTATTGGCTGGGCCCGTTCTCTGGGGATGCAGTGGTAGTGCCCACCCCCCTTACCATGTTCATGGCAGCATCACTGGAAAGGAGCCTGGAGCGAACACACTAGACAGAAACCGACGGGCGTGCTTCATAGAGAGGGTGAGAGAACGTCAATGGGCGACCGGGTCTAGGACGACCTCGCCATCCAGCTATAGTCCTCTTTGAAACATGTGGGTTTGCGGGAGCTAGAGGGAGCACCCTGATGGAGGTCTCTTGTTGCAGTGGCGTGAATTTCCTCGCTGATGCTAATTTGTACATTTGACTCTTTCCATTTGAGAGCCTTGGGGAGCTCCACCCTTCGCAAACGCTGCCTGGACTATTTGGACAAGATATACACCGGCATTTGCTGTGCGTGTAGCCCAGGTGCAGGGCGGGCACCTGCGGGGATTTAGTGAAGACTTCTAGTCCGGCCCCCGGTGCCCCCACTAATTGGAAGGGATAGAGAGCGAGTGCGAGGATAGGTTTTGTGCCTTGAAGGTGGATTGGTCTGAATGTGCCCCTGAAATTTATCTGCAGAGACTTACCTTGGATAGGCCTTCAAGGGGGATGTGACTAAACCTATCTACCCTACCATTCTGGGACTCTCTGTCCCTCTTCTCTGGCATAAGGTTAGTGGGGACCTTTTGGGACTGCTGGACATTAAACAGTTGACATGCCAAACTCCAAAAGAGCTAGGGCTGAGGTTGTTTCTCGGCCCCCTCTGTTGCCAAAATATCCAAAACAGAGGAGAATGGAGGGCTATTTAGTTCACAAATCTGCCCAGTCCCCCGGAACAGAGTTGCTCCAAAGCACGGAACTTCCCTTGAGCTTTGCAGTATTAACGGACACTCAAGTCTCCATTCCTAATAATTCAGGCATAGTATCAACCCATTCTTCCTCTAGGGGTCAGCTTTTCGATCATAGCTCGCTAATTTCTGGGGGAGGGAATACAGGAGGGGAGACTGTTGGAGTAGGTTTAACAAATTTTTTAGTTGATCATGTGGCTCTAACTATGGAAACAGTGTGGTATATATTTATTCACATAAATCGCCTTTTAGCCAAAGTTGATTTGCTTGTTGGCCCTTTTGTAGACCAACCTAACATTAAGCCCGAATTCATGAAGTGTTCTCTTGCCCCCACAGGTGTTGATCTTTCTGTAGTGCCACTCCTTGAGCCTTTGCCTAAGGTAGTGGCAAACTTTCATCAGCTGGGTCCAAGTGAACTGGCTTCTCGTGGTCCCCTAGGGAACGTCAGGGTTGCCCCTTTAAATTTGATTTTTACAGTGTTACCCCTGCCGACAGGGAATCTTCCCTTCTGGAACACCCCTTTGGATGTTGCGGAGCATCTAAGACTATTGCTCAGAATTCCAGCGACTAGGCATGATATAGACTCAGTGGAGCACCTTGTTAGTTCTAGGGACAGATGGGTGATAAATGTCACTTTTAATTCGCCTTCCCTGATCTCACAAATCTTAGCAAAAGGGAAACTACTAAATACTAGGGCTGTCTTTATATCTAGGGTCTTACTTCCCAATTCTAACCAGGACCATTCTCCTTGCCCAGGGACCATTCGGGTGGACCTGAACCCTGCCCCTGAGTTATTACGTTTACCTAGTGATCCCCTTGCAGAGGAGGTCCCAAAGGTTGGTATCACAAGAAATGGTTTGGCCCGTGGAAAAATCCTCAGAGGTGGGGATAGGACACCCAGTCTCATTGAACTTTCATTTAGTAGGGGTATGGAAATAGACCCCCGCCCCATGCCCGCAAGTGGTTGCTCTGCAGATTTTCTGCAATTAGTTTGTCAGCTGGGGTTCAGCTCCTGGAAATGGCACCTCCTGGAGAACAGGTGATTTTGAACAAGCTAGACCATCTTTTAGAGAAATTGAGGGAGCTGAGGGCTAGGCCGCGGCAAAATAAAGTCCCCTTAAGTTCGCTAAGGTCTGTTGGCCCTCCTTTTTCTCCCTTGCAGTCCAACAGACCCCTCACCCCCCTAGCAATTGCCTTTTCTCCCATAGTGGGGTCTGTAAGATCAGGCACGTTGGGCTGGGGGGAAAGGCCCCCTGTGCTGCCCCTCAGGCCAGTGGCGAGGGATGACTTCCTCATGGGCGACTTAATTGCAGGTGATAAACTGGCAGTAGAGGGTTTTATTCTGCATATTGGGCATGGGGCAGTGCAACAATTTTTGTCTCCAGGTCATCTGGGAGGGTCCGTGCCTGTATCTCCTGGGGAGGTTTTGGAGGTTTTACAGCTTGCCTCGCCTAAAGGCAATATGGTGGCCTCTTGGCCACCTTTGCCAGATGGCCAAGATAGAGTTTTTTCTCCCCCATGGGTTCTGTCTCAGGTAGCAGATCTAGGGATCTCCCAGGATATACCACCAGCAATTTGACTGGACCTTAAAAGCTCTTATGATTTAACTTTAGTTAGCTGGAATATTTCTGGCTGGGGGGCACGACAGCTGGAAGTGGGTTTTAGGGAATTTATTTCAAGGTTTGATATAGTGCTCCTCCAAGAGACCTGGACTGTAAAAGACATTGTGGTCAGTGGCTTTTCCACCCATAGTATGCAGGCTATCCAATCCAAGACACAGGGCAGACCAGCGGGGGGCCTAGCCCTTTTGGCTCGGACCACCTTAGAACTCAAAATACAAATGATTGACTCTTACAAAGCCCATTTTGCCATTTTCCATTGTATGCTCCCCACAGGATTGGAGTTGTTAATAGGTAATGTCTATATCCCGCCTAGGTACTCAGTACATTATTCCCATGATTTGTGGGAAGTGTTAAAGGAAAAGACAGAATTAGCAGCTCAGAGTAGGAAAAACGCTATAATACTCATGTGTGGTGATTTTAACACCAGGATAGGCAAGACACTGGACCCTCAGCGGTTATTTGACTTGGATGATTTCGCTCCCCCTTTACTGAGGTTCAGTAGGGCTTCTAGGGATTCGATCTTCAGCTCAGGTGCGAGCCGGATGTATGACCTTTTGACATATTTAAATGTAACCATTCTGAACGGCTGCATCAAAGGCGACCTGGATGGAAATTTTACCTTTCATGTGTCACAGGCTCCAGCACGATTGATTATTTTCTAATCTCGTAAAATCATGCCTCCATTGTAAATTTGCTTAGTATTTTTCCAGCAATTGAGATGAACCACTTTCCCCTGGTTCCCTCAATTTCAGACCCAGTATCCCCAAGGGTGCCTGTGGCTCTTGTTAGTGCACCTTTTGCAGCTAACGAGACTAATGAGGAGTTTTGTCCCCGTGTTAAATGGGAGGAGGAACTGAAAGCGGTCTGTCTGCACTTTTTGCAAAGTCTTTTCCTTAAATTTTTGGCTCATGGAAATGATTATTTGTCCCTTTTCAATAAATTACTGGAGCTCTTGGGCCCTTTGCTGGCAGTAAGGAGGGCACCCAAAGCTACGGGCGATTACGCCCCTAGTTGGTCGATAGGGAGTGCCATAGCTACCGTTCCGATCTAAGGAGATTTGCCAGGAAACTCAGAGAGGACCCTACATCCATCTTGTGAGCCAGAATGAATTCCTTAAGGAAGCCATAACGCCAGCTCTTGTGCAAGAAAAAACTTGCCTTCCAAAAGAGACATTGGTCCCAATTGTTAGAAGCAGATAATGCTCATGACTCCAAAAAGTTTTGGGACCTTGTCTGTCCCTTTAATACAGGGAGGAAGGAGGGGAAAGTCCCTACTTTGCCTCCAGAAACCTGGATAGAATTTTACACGGGAATTTATGCAAAAACCACCAATATTAAAAACCCTATTGACCTTGCCCCAATTGATAGACTTCCAAGATGGTCTCCAGTAACAGAAGAGGAAGTAATGGATCTTATAGCCCAATTAAAACCTGGGAAGGCACTGGGACCAGACTATATTCCTCCGGACCTTCTGAAGAGTGCTCCGGACAGGTGGGCAAAGGTCCAGGCCCCGCTTTTTTCGCAGATTAACTCCTCCGGGCACATCCCTAAGGGCTGGATAAATCTTTTTTTGGTACCAATTTTTTAAAAGGGCAACCCGCTGCTACCAGAAAACTATAGGCCGATCAGTCTGTTGGACATTATTGGAAAACTATACACTCGTTTTCTACTGGGGAAACTGCAAGACTGACTGGAAGTATACCAAATTACAGAACCAGAACAAGCTGGCTTCCAAAGGGGTAAATCTACTACCAACCAGATTTTTCTTCTCCACCAGATCATAGATTGCTATGTGGAGCGTCAGAGGAAGATTTTCCTGTGCTTTATAGATCTACAAATGGTCTTTGATTCGGTGAACAGAGAACGTCTCTGGGTAAAGCATTGTAACTCTTCGATGGGTCACAGGCTTTTGTTCCTTATAATCAAGCTGCACATGAGTAATACGCTCCAGATAAGGTATGCCCCCCACAAGGCCCCTACTAAGGAAGTCCCTGTATTCTGTGGCCCCGGCTGTATATTGGCCCCGGCTCTATTTAACATCTTTTAAAATGATGTAATAGTTTACCTGAAAACTATTGACTCTCACGCTCCTAAAATAGGCAAAAGAATTTTCCCTGCACTATTATATGCAGATTATACAGTCTTAATCTCCTCCTCTGTGGGTTTATGCAGGGCGCTGCATTAATTCAAAGAATGGGTGATTTCAGACGTTACGAGATCACGCTGAACCACACTGAACCATGCTCAACCCCCCCGCGGGGCCAAAGGGCCCGGAACGTCTGAACGGCGTGCGCCAGATGTTCATCACGCTCAATACCCACATGGGGTCAGTTTGAACCACGCTTCCCGGGCTAGCCGGGGGAAGGTCTCGGGAAGCGTGGTCAAACCAACCACCACAGGGAACCAAGCAAAAGTAACGTCTGGACGCCAATCCCCCAGCGGAACCAAAAAAATGGAGCCCCGGCCGGGGACGAGGCACGCAGCGTCGCTGCCAGGCAACCAGCACCAACACAAACACCGGAGGGAGATTTAAAGCGAGAGCAGCAGCAAGCAAGCGTGGCGGGATGGAGCGAGGAGGGAAGCGGAAGAGAGCGGAGGCACGAACAGCGACAGCGGCGGGACAGGAGGCGGAGGACGTGCAGCCAGGCCCAGCGATGCAGGCGGAGGGGGCACAGGTGCAGGAAGGGGGCACACGGGAGCACCCGACCAGGGAGGCGCCCCGGGAACACCAACCACAGCTGCAGCCGGGTCGCGCCGCCCCGGGGACAGCGGCCGGAACAGGCCCACAGGAGGCACCCAGGAAACGGGTAAGGGCACCCACTGGGAGGGGAACAGGGGGCACAGGGGAACCCCCTGTGGAGGGGGCCGGGGGGACCCCGGGCGGAAGGCAGGGGGGCAGGGGGACCCCGGGCGGAGGGCAGGGGGGCAGGGGGCCCCCGAGAGGGCCCACACCCTCACCCAGCAACCAACCACCCCCCTTCCCCCCCCCAGACACGAAAGTCGGCCCGGGCGGACGAGCCCCAGGAGGAGCCCGGCCCCCGGCCCCCGGAGGCGCACCCCCAGGAGGAGGTGGAGGAGGAGCAGAGGCAGGTGCAGCATGAGCTGCACCGGGAGGAGGAACAGCAGGGGCCCAGCCGGAGGAAGGCCTATCACAGAGGGGGACAGTGGGGCCTCCAGGAGACCCGGGACTTCATACGGATCTGGGGGACCCTCGAGTACCAGGTGGAGCTCGCAATAAACCAGCGCAACGAGCATGTCTACCGGGACATCGTGCGCGACATGGAGGCGGCGGGGCACGAGCGCACTGTCAACCAGTGTCGCTCGAAGGCCAAGGAGCTCAAGAGGGGGTACAAGGCCCTCAAGGACAATAACAGCCGCTCCGGCCACGGGGCCCGCACCGCCCCCTACTACGATGCCCTGGACCGCATCCTTCACATGAAGGGCTCCATCGTTGCCCCACGCCTGGTGGGCAGCGCTGTGGTCCAGGGCAGGGAGCGGGCCGAGGTACCCCCTCCCCTCGCCGCCCGCCCGGTAGACACGAGCTCAGGGGACCCCCACCCCCAGGAGGACCACCCGGGACCCGCAGAAGCCCCAAGGCCCCCCCCCAGCAGCAGCCCGGAGACATCCCAACGCCGGGCCGGCCAGGCGGAGTCGGAGGTCGGCACCTTCACCACCCTCAGCCAGTGGTCCCAGGGGGAGCACTCCCAGGGTGAGGCGCCGGGCTCCGAAGGCTCGGAGACGGACATAGAGGGTAAGCGGGCCCCCAGGGCAGGGGGGGGCAAGACCAGGGGGCCGGTGGCAGGGGCGGGGGTGGGGGCCCTGCTGCAGGGGCCACAACCAGCCCCCTTCACCCGCTCCCCCCTCTCCCGCCCGCAGGACATGGGGAGCCCCAGGACCGGGCCAGCGAGACGGTGCAGGCCCCCGCGGAGGGCACAGGAGAGCAGGTGCCGGACCCAGGTAAGGCGGGAGGGCTGGGATGGCGGGAGGGCCCCCCGGGCGCCAGCCCAGGGGGGCCTCCGGCCTCAGTGGGGGAGGGGGGGCAGGGGGCCCCGGGACCCGACCCCGCTAGGGGACAGGGCCCTGCACTGACCCACCCGCCCATTTCCACAGGGCAGCCCCCGCGCGCGGCGCCTCCGCCGGCCGCAGCCCCAGCCCAGCGGATGCGGGAGTACCGGGCGCGGGTCCGCAGGCGCAGGGAGGAGCAAGCGGAGGACATCGTCCGCAGGGCGGAGGAACAGGGGGAGCGCATGATCGCCTCCGTGGACCGCATGGAGGCGGCCATAGAGCGGTCCATGGAGAAGGCCCTGGAGACAGACCGCCGGCTGGAGGCGGAGGTGCGCCTGGAGCGGAGGCGGGAGCGCCGGGAGCACCAGCGGCAGCAGGGGCTGCTCAGGGGCCTCCGGCAGGACATACAGGGCATGGTGCGGGAGCACAGTGCAAAGATGGACAGGTCCCACGACATTGGGACCTCCCTGCTCCTGCATGCGGGCACCATGTGTGCCTACGTGATGGCCGGCGCACCTCCGGGCGCCCTGCCCGCCCAGGTCCCCATGCCGGGCCCCTCGGCGCCCCCGGGCCCAGCCCTGCCGCCCCTGGCGCCCCCCCGGCCCCAGGGCCCTCGCATGCGCCTCCCAGTGCCCCCGGGCCTCCGGAGGGTCCAGCCCCCCCGGGGCGCGACCGGGGCACCGGGCACAGCTGCCCATCCGCCGCCCGGCCCCCTGCCGGGGCCGGGACCGGCCCAGGACACGGCAGGGGACACGGACAGTGGGGGGGAGGGGAGCTCCCAGAGCTCGGTGGGCCCAAGCGGCCGCACGAGGGGTCGGCCCAGGAAACGCGGGGGGATGGTGGGAAGGGGGGGGAGGGGGAGGGCCACATGAGGGCGGGTGGTGGACGGGGTCACGGGCACGGGGGTGGGGAGGGGGCACAGGGTGATTGTGTGAACTGTGTGGGCAATAAAGTGTTGTAAATAGACAGTTGTCCCCGGCCCGTTTGTGGGGGGGACAGGGCTGTGGGACCGCGTGTACAGGGGCATGGGCACGGAACGGGGGGTGGGGCCCCCAGGGGCGGGAAGGCCCTCACAGCGGGCCCCCCCGGGCGATGTGGGTTGCAAGGGCGTTCCGGATCCTTTTGGCATACCGGTACTCCCGGGGGTTCCCTGCGTTCACGTACAGGGGAACAGGACCGGGGGGCCGGTGGGGCTCGGGGTACTCCAGGGCCGCCCCCTCGGTCTCGCACACATTGTGCAGAACGCAGCAGGCACCGATCACCAGGGCGGAGGTGGGGACGGTGAAGTCCAGGCGGCCAGCTATACTCCTCCAGCGCTGCTTCAGGGCCCCGAAGGCACGCTCCACCACGGTCCGGCTCGCACACAGGCGGGTATTGTATACCTGCTCCGCAGGGGTGCTCGGGACAGGGTAGACCTTCATCAGCCAGCGGGTCAGGGGGTAGGCGGGGTCCCCCAGGATGCAGGGGGGCATGGGAACCCCCTCGATCCACCTCATGCCCATGTCCGCGAAGTCCCCCCGGTACATGCGGGCATAGAAGGGGGAGATGGTCATGATCCTGGCGTCGTGACTCCGGCCGGAGTTGCCCGTGTAGATGTCTATGAAGCGGGCCCGGTGGTCCACCACCCCCTGCAGGTGCAGGGAGTAGTATCCGTGCCGGTTCACATACTCCAGGGCCTCCCCCGCGGCCGGGCGCAGGATCTCGATGTGTGTGCCGTCCACGGCTCCGATGCAGTTCGGGAAGCCCCCGGCCGCGAAGCCAGCCATCACAGCGCCCTGGTCCAGGAGCTGGATGGTCCTGTCGAGGAGCACGCCCTCCACAGCCTCGCACACATCCCGCACGATGCAGGCGACCGTGCTGAGCCCCACCCCGAAGTGCTGGGACACGGAGCGGCAGGAGTCGGGCGTTGCGAGGGCCCAGACCCCTATGGCCACCCGCTGGACCATGGGGATGGGCTCCCGCATGGAGGTGTGCTGCCGCTCCAGCCAGGGCGTGAGGAGCTCCGCTAGGCGCAGCAGGGTGGCCTTGCCCATCCGGAAGTGGGACCCCCACTCGGCCTCCCCCCAGTGGGCCTGGGCCCGCTCCCACCAGGCCTGGGGCCGCTCCGTGACCCATAGGCTCCGCGCTATGGGCATAGCCAGCAGCGCTGCCCGGCGGAGGGTCTGCGTTGCCCAGCGGAACCGCCTCGCGGCCCCTCGGAGCGCAGCGGGCCGGGTGAGGCTCCGGCAGGCGGCCAGCCACGCCCCCCAGGCCCGGCGCCGAGCCCTGAGCCGGGCACGGACTCTCCTGCGGGCCTGCTGGCCCCGGAGGCGCACGCCAGCCCGCAGGGCCAGGACATAGCGCAGGCGGACGGCCAGGTGCACCCTCTCGGTCAGGAGGCACAGCTGCTCAGTGTGGTCACGGTGCCACTCAGCCGCGAGCGCGAGGAACATCCAGTTCCCACCTGCCCTATCGCGCTCCATGGTGCTGGGGCCCCGGTGGGGGCTGGGAGCGCTTATGGCGGCCCGGTGCTGGTGGCTCCGCCCGGGGGTCGGCCTCGCGGGCCTGCGCGCGCCCTGTGCCGGTGCGTTCCGGCTGCTCCCGCCCCCAGCACCCCGGGCCCCCTCCCCTCGCTGTTTGTAGCGGGATGGCCTTGAAGGTGCGATTAGGCAGACAGAGAGCTCGCTGTTGTTCTCTGCAGCTGTGCCGGGCCCGCACCCCACGCCTCGCTCTGTTGTGCTACAATGTTGCGGTGCGGGCCCGTGTTCCCTGTCCCGGGGGCCGGGCCGAGCCTCTCCCGGCCCTGGGCAGTCTGTGTGCCCTCCGGGCTCCGTGTCCCATTCCCTGTTGTGCTGGACCATGGCTGGCTGCCCATCCATGGGGCTCCCGCTGTCCGGCCCCCAAGGGGCCCCCCATATCTGGGCCTTCCGCGAGACCATGTCTCTGTGCGACCTGTGGCACACCCCTGCCGTGCAGCTGCTCCTGGCCGGGCCGGGGAGCCGTGCAGGTGCCTACGAGAGCCTGAGCTCCGGGCTCCGTTACTTTGGCCATGTGGTGAGCGCCCGTGATTGCCGGCTGCATGCGGAGGCCCTGGGGCTGGCTCGTTTCCCCGAGGGGCGCATCCCGGAGGTGCTGTGCGCCCATGTGCCCTGGAGC
This sequence comes from Sphenodon punctatus, assembly GCA_003113815.1. NCBI lineage: Eukaryota > Metazoa > Chordata > Lepidosauria > Sphenodontia > Sphenodontidae > Sphenodon > Sphenodon punctatus. The sequence goes on from QEPC01001365.1 coordinate 1,179,140, forward strand.
GCCTCGGAGACCGTGTCAGCGCTGGTGGTGTGTGGTCTGGGCGCCTACTCGGAGTGCCTGGCCGAGGGTGGCCCTGCCTTGGCCGTGAGCTACTTCTCCTGTGTTCACGGGGCCCGTGGGTACCAGCGCACCCGTGGGGCGGCGTTCCAGCGGCTTCTGGAGCTGGGGCATCTTCCGTGGCCCCCTTCTGCTGCCTGCTGTGTGCCGGAGCCCTCCGCGGTGGAGATGTCATCCCTGTTGGCGGTGTGGGCGCGTGTGGATGTGCAGCTGGCCCTCACCATGCCCGATCCCTTCGAGGCCTACTACCTGATCGCCCACTACATGTCCTTGCAGGGGTACCGCCGGGGCATGCTGCACTGGCCCCACCTGGTCCACCGGGCGGGCCACCCGGGCCCTCGGGCCAGCGGGGCCCCCGGCAGCGGCCCGTGAGCCCCGCGTCGCTGGCCTGCCCCCCCCGGCGTGGTGCCCCCGTGTGGGCTCCCGCCCCGGCCCGGGGGGGGGCCTGGTCCCCGCTGGCCGCTCCCGACCTGCGGACCCCACCTCGGTGAGCTCCCGCCCGCCTCGCTGCTTGCTGCTGCCCCTGGCCGTGGTCCTGGGCCCCCTCCATCCCCGTGACTCCGTGGGTGCTGCCTGAGCGTCGCTGGTGCTGCGGAGGAGCACCGCTGGACCCGGCTGCCCTGCCTGTGCCAGCCTTTGACTGTGGGGCCCCCTTCCTCCTCCTCCTGGCGCCCCTCCGCCGGCCTCGCTGTGCTTTGGGGGCCCCCAACGTGCCTTGCTCCGGGGGTCCGCCCCCCCCCCCCGAGACTGCCTCTGTTCCTGTGGGGGCACCTCCTTGGACTGGACTGGACTGGGGTGGTGTGGGGGTGGGGGTTGCTGCTGTCTGTGCCTTGCCCCGTGGTGGTGCCCCCCCCTCCCTGCCGGTGTTCCGGGTGGGGTGTTCCGGGCGCCCCTTCCCCCCTTCCCGGCCTTTCCCTGGTGTGTGTGTGTGTGTGTGTGTGTGTGTGTGTGTGCCCGGGCGTGTGGCCGTGCATTGTGCCCCGCTGCGGGACCGCTGTGTGAGCCGGCTGTCAGCCTGTTCTCGCTCTTCCCCCCTCCCTTCCCGTTTCCCTTGTGTGGGCGTTCCCTTGTGTGCCTTGTGGCTTCGTTTGCCCTCAGTCGGCCATGTCTGTGTCCCGCCCCTGCCCGGTGCCTTGTGGGGGTTTAGCGCCCGCCGGGGGTTCGGCTGCACGTCTGTTGTGCTGCCACGGGCCGTGATGGTGCGGCCCGGTTCCGGGCCGTGGTCCCGTTCCCGGCACGTCTGTTTGGGTCGTTTTCCAACCCCCGGGCGTGGTTGCGCTGTTCGCCCCCCATGGTGGTTCGCTGTGGTGAACCGGCCGCCCGTAACGTCTGAAAGTACCCAATATTGCGATGCCAAGAACCTCGTGATAAACGACACCAAAACAAAGGCCCTGGTGGTAGGGGGGAGGGAGTGGAGTCGTCAGCAGTGGTGGAACATCAGGGTACACCATACTGAGCAAGTTAAAGTTTTCAAATACCTGAGGGTCTTAATATAGGAGGCCACAAGCTGGAGAGCCCATGCGACTGCGGCTCAGACATTGACTAGGAGGACCTCTGCCTCTATAGATGGGTACTTTTACAAAAACAGGGGAAGGTTGGTGCCCCCTGCCCTTCATCTAGTCAAGGCTAAAGTGATCCCCCAGATTTTGTATGCTTTCCCAGCCTGGGGGATGGCTTTCTTGGATAAGCTCGAGGTGGTTCAAAATGACCTTCTTCAGACCATTTTAGGGGTCCCTAGAGAAACTCCCCAGGTTATATTGCGAACTGAAACAGCCTGTGCGTCACTGTACTCATATGCGCTGACCACCCTTATTAAATATTGGCTTAGGTTGGTAGTCTTTCCAGACTCCGGGAATTCCCTCCTAGCCTTGGCCTCTGAAAATGCCCTCTCGAGGAATTGGGATGCTGCTGTTGAGTCAAAGGTTCTTCAGTTGGGTTTTTCAAAGCTAGCCCTCCAACATTTGGGATTAAAAGGAGCCTTCACCATCCTTAAAAGGAGAATCTCTGATCTGGAGCTCCAATCCAAGAGACAGCTCTTGGCAGCTGCTACCATGGGATTGTTCCCAATGGTAGGGGGAACAAGCTATCTGGTTTGGATTGACGCGCCCTGCAGACAAGCATTTACAGCTTTCCGTTGTAATGTCTTTGCCTCTGCCCAGTTGGAAGGGTGCTATTTGGGCATCCCCAGTGAAGCGAGGGTTTGTCCCCTCTGTACATCTCAGGCCCAGGAAACAGCCCTGCATGTATTACTCAAGTGTCCTGTTTTTTCTCCTCTGAGAGCCAGATACCTGAGAACTCTTACCTCTAATGCCACCCTTTCCCCTGACCAACACTGGGCCAAAATGCTATGTGCCACGGATTCAGAGATGGCAAGGCTTGTTGCTTGCTTTTGTTTGGCTGCCATGAGACTCAGAAAGGTGTGTCTGAGTATGTACCTTTTGCCTCTGGACTAAAGCTGATGATCTAGTGAATCTTTATTAGTAGGACTCTGTTTTTGCTTCCTGCTCCCTTTATGTATTTGTTAACTTTATCTTATTTTAAGTTTCAAATTTAAATTTCGTTTTTGTCTGCCATTTGTTTCTGTATGTTATAAATTTGTAATATCATATGGTTATACAATAAAGCTGTTGTTGTTGTTTTGTTGTTGTTGTATTTGACTGTCATCTTTCCTCAGAGGAGGGCTGTAGGTTTTTGCTTCCCCTGATGGTGGGGAGAATGCACTGGGACCCACAGTTAAAAATATTGTATTTGCTGTTTAACTCCTGTAATCATATTATTTTGAAAGTTGCCAATTATGTTCATTCTTTGGCAGCACGGAGGCAAATCCATGGTTTGGTAACAGTAAGAAGAGAGCTTCATTATTGCTTTCCTTTTCGATGTAGTATCTATGTGATCTACACTTTTCAGTGGATTTATCCTGTTATAGCTTATTGGATTTTGTTTATCCTCCCCAGGGACTTTCCTTTTCTTTGTATGTCCTGTTCAGGGGCACATTATTACTCTTCTCAGGTAATTTGTATAGTTTGTACTTAGGGTTTTATTGTTTTCTTCTTGTATTTTAGCCATTTTGACCCCCCTGTTGGGGTTTTGATTGTATGTTTGATTTTGTATTTGTTACAGCCTATGTCTACAACAATAAAACTATATTGATAGATTATTATTATAAGCCTTAGGGATGTGCAAACAGAACCAAGTTCAGAAATTTGGTTTGGTTTGAAAATCGAGTTCGGCTTGAAAGTTCGGTTCGGTTGACCAAACTATTTGGGTTCAGTCGAATTCTGAACTTCAGAACTGAGTTTGTACATTCAAAACTAGGGTTTTTTGCATTCCGAACTGGTTTGGATTCGACCGAACAGTTGTCGAATTCGAGTTTGGTTTGAAATTTTGGTTCAGTAGATCAAACTATGCAAGTTCTGTCCAAACTTCCAAACCACGTTCGCACATCCCTAATAAGCCTTTATATAGCACAAGCAATGTACCTGGTGCTTTACAGATAATAAGATAGACACAGTCCCTGCCCGAGAGCTTACAATCTAATTACTAAAAACTGCTTATTTTCTAGTTGCCTTGATAAGGGAGAATTCGATCATCTTGTATCTTGTACTGGACCATACAAAGGGAAACTTTTTGTTTTCATATTTAAAAACAACAACCAAACAAACTGGCAATCTCCTCTCTACCACAGTAACACAATATAATCCCCTATACAAAAGTTCTCAAGTGAAAGAAGTACCCAGTACCAAAGTGCCCAAGTGAATGAAGTACTAAAGTGAAAACCAAAACAAAATTCACAAAAAAATAAATATGGAAACTGACCTCCATCTTCATGTCAAACAAACTAAGGTGAACCGATTATTTGTCCATTTAGAGTAGGGCCGTGTATGGGGTCAAGTATTTGTATTTTTATTCGTATCCATATTTATGATTTTGGTATTTGAATTTATTTGTATCTTTGCCTGTGTTCACTAATTTCCCCCATCATTGTCAATGTGGAAAAGGCAGTGTCTATGGGTTATTTTGGCACAAAAGTGCAGTGAGGCTCTGACAATTGACATTCCTATAAGGAAAGGAAAACGCAGTCAAAATTGCTTGTATGTCTGTTACCAATTTTAAAAGGGGGCATTGGTTTGGGGAGGTTGGAGAATACAACAGCTTGGTTGGGAGGTTGTTAGCATAAAGAGGGGCCTGGATCTGACTCAGGGGGATCTATGGCTTGAGGGAAACTGAGGCTTGCAACTGACTTGGGAGAAAGGAAAGTGGAACACTGTGTTGACTTGAGTGGGGAGTTCGTGGCTTGGGAATGGGGCTTGGGGGCGTCGGCAATGACTAAGGGAAAACGAGGATAGGCTCAGGGGAGTTTTCTGGCATGGGTGGTTAAGATGGGATGTGGGGTTGGTTCCAGGAGGAAGTTGCTGGCTTGGGGAGAGGGAATGAGTGTGAATGAAGCATGGGGATGGTGGTGCACTCTCTTGGAGAGGGGAGAAATGAAGCTGCCAAGGATTTTCCATGGCACTATCATGCTTTAATCCTGCCCAGGGTGAGATCCCTCACCCCAGGCAGGATCAGGCTTGGCCACCAAACAGACGTGCTGGTGGCCTGGGCCAGAGAGAGGGCAGGGTAATGTGCCGACATGGTTCACATGACCCTGCCCCCCTGCTGCTAAATGCGGCCAGCCCACCTACCTGACCAGCAGGTGGCAACCTGCCCAGAAAAGCTCCAGCCCCAGACCAGGCTCAGGGAGATTGAGCCATCACATGTGAGGGCTGCTCTACCCCAGTTCGGGGGTCGCTTCCCTGACTGTGCCAGTGTTTAGCCCATGCTATGACTTGGCAGGGAGCCCAAGTCATAACATGGGCTAAATCGTACCATGGTCCAGGGAGAGACCTGATCCCGCCTGCAGAAACATTTAGCAAGCAGGATCAAATGTGATAGCACTGTTGGTGGCCATGAGGATTAAAACATGGCCACCCGTGGTATCGTTACATTTGAAAAAACCCAGAGGGCCCACTTCATTCCAGGCACACATTTCTGCCTAGCCACCACCCTTACCAGGGTTTGAACCAGACCCACAGCTGGCACGACAGAAACAGATATACAGCTTTTTCTCTGGCCCAACTGGGCCAAAGCGGGCCAGTGTTGTGTTTGTTAACACCCTAAGAGTTTGATTTTAATGCATCTGTACCATAATGCTGTAGAATCTCTTTGTGATTATTAAATTTAAAAATAGCACTTTATAACGGGCTAATTTTAGTATGCTTTATCTCTAACTGCTCTTTTTGGTTGAACTAAGAAAACATAAATAATTTGTACTTTATTTCTATTATTGAAAGTTAGTGTAAACATAGTAACCAAATTAAGAGTGTCCAGTGCTATCCGGCATAGAAAACAATTCAATATGGGTGGGGTGGGGACCAAGTTCTCAGTAGTCACTGCTACTGCCGTTACTGAGGGCCTCTGCATTTGCACCTAGAGGGGATAACACAACTGATACTAGGGGTTGAAAATTTCAGTAAAGATTCCAAATGTACCCAGAGAGAGATGATTCCTACTGTAAATGTATACACTATAAATCTGCCATAACCTCAATACCACCAGTTTACAGAGTAGAATCTCTGAAGGGAGCTGAGAAAAATATTAAACCCATGGGAGCTGGAACAGCATTGACTGTTTTGTGTCCAAGCTCTTGATTTAGCTTCAAGGAGCTGATCCATTCCTGAGACTCAGACTGGAATTGCTGGTGCTTGTAAAAGGTGGTGGCTAGGGGGCGTTTACAGTAATTGCTCAAGACAGCAAATCATCTCAACATCTAACCTGGGATTTTAAAAGTTCTTAGGAGCTCAAGTTTTGGCACAGTGTTCCTTGTGGCCATTTTGTAAAAAACAGCAAACGGTGCATTCATGCTGCCAGAAAAAAAATAATTCTATAAGAAAAGACGTAGTTCATGCTCCCCAGCACAGCTAAGTGTTTTCATTTCTTCTCAAGAGTTGGAGTGTTGTTTATGGCTCCCTGAAGCTGCATTCATTCTAGCTCCCCTGCCATTGTCAGGTTAACCGGGGTCTAGTTTAGTGTGTTATGTGTTAGGCATGCCATCTCTTTCTCCCTTTTAAATATGATTCAGCACAGCTAGCTACCATTTATGTTACTCACCTTCACATACTTGGTATATTCCCTGTGCCCAGTTTGATGTATGAACTACTCTTGTCTTGTTCCATAGAGTGTGTGCCTTACATGAACAAAGATTCCTAAAGATTCCTTTAGACTTTTACACATGACTAAAATGGGTTCTTATAAGTACTTGAGATAATGGTGGTATAAATGCTGGAGTTTTGTAATGTGTGAACACACTTTCCCCTTTTATGCAGCGAGATCTCACAGCCTTGTGAGAGTCACATCTGGTGGGTCTTACAAGTCTATAAGATCTCGTGCATAAAGGGGGAATAGTGCACTCACACATTACACAACTCCAGCATTTATAACACCCGGTATTATCTTGAGCACTTATAAGAACCCATTTTTGTCATGTGTAAAAGCAGCCTTAGGATCCAACTGTAGAAGCCATCCCTGCACCACTTGGGAAACAGATTATCAGGACCTGGGGCCTTTAAATGGATCCAGGGGTATTTCTGGTGGTGCCTGCATGGCCATGAACACCATGTGGTTGGAGGCGGAGCAGGATTAGCCTGCGTGTGGGCTGGTCACTCCTGGGCTGGCTGCGCTGGAAGCGGAAGTACCTCCAGCGCCTCCGGACACAGTGTAGGCCAATTCTCGCTGCCTTGTCGCTGCCAGCCTGAGCAGTCTCCCTGATCCCGATCCAGCCCTGATCCCTCTGGCTCGCAGGGAGCACAGAGAACTGAAGGGGGGTTCCTGTGCCTGGTAAGTCCATTAACAAAGGGTTGTTACCTCAGAGAGAAGTTGTTCTTGTGAGTAATTGGGCCAGGTCCATTCATGCCTCGCATAAGACCAGGGGAGCCTACCTGGGGGAACACTACATAGTGTCAGAAGTGGTCTTCACCATTCAGTGAAGTGACCCCACCTCCCACCAGCAATGGAGCATTTTAGGTCTCCACCCTCCCTTAGTTTTGAGGGGAACTTGGGTGAAAATTGGCGCAAATGGGAGCAGCAACTGCACCTCTACCTGGCCGTAACTAAAGCTGACCAAAAGGAGGAAAACTACATGGTGGCTGTAGCCCTTCGTTACCTAGGGGAATGTGTCCTAGAGGTGTACAACACCCTTCCAGTGGTGTATGCAGTCCCCTCTCTCACAAGACCCTTAATGAGCTCCTCTCATCCCTGAAAAACTACTGTGAGCCCAGGAAAAACTCTGTCTTTGAAAGGTTCCAGTTCTGGCAACTCTCGTACAATGAGCACACTGGCATTGACCCCTTCTTAACTGCCCTGAGAGAAAAGGCACAGCATTGTGAGTTTGGCCCGATGGTAGACTTGATGTTACTAGACAGAATTGGAGGACTCATGCCATCCCTGCAGGAGATACGGCTGCCACCATGGACTCCAGCAGTGCCCTGCCTATGGTGAAACATGCCACAGATGAGGTGGAAAAAACCACTATGCCAAGGTCTGCAGGGCTATGGCCCCAGTGCAGTCCTCTCCGAGTGGCATGAACATGCTGTACTTGGGTGCTGTCGCTCCTACTTGCCAGAGCAGCACTCAAAATCTGGCGGACTCCTAGTTCAGAATAGTACTCGTTGCAGGGCACCTGGTCTCTTTCAAGCTGGACACTGGCACAGAAACCAATACTCTCCCAGCCAGTGTGCCAATGGTCCTTCCATCCCCTGTTTGCCCAAGCGAACCAGACATCACCCTAGGCAACTTTGGAGGTGGATGGATCACACCCAGGGTGAACTTCTCAGTCAGATGTTCCTCAGGAACCACCAGTGCCATGCTTCTACTGTACGTCATTGACATGCATGATCCTCCACTCCTGAGCAAGTCAGTTTACGTAGCCCTTGACCTGGTTCATCGAGTCCATGTAATGATACCCTATTCCCCAGCGGACAAGGGCAACCGCCTTGCCTGATATGCTGACATCATGGGAGGTCTTGGGCATTTCCCTGGCCTGCACCACATTCATGTGGATGCAGATGTGCCCACGGTGATCCATGGTTGCAGGAAAATTCCCTTTTCCATGCAAGAGCAACTTTGAACCACTCTCATGGACCTTGAAGCCTCTAAAGTAATATCTAGAATCACCAAGCCCACTCCATGGATGAGCAGTCTGGTAATCACCCAGAAGAAAAATGGTTCACTCTGCATCTGTTTAGACCCCTGGGACCTGAATAAGATGATCCTCTGCCGGTATTTCTCTATCCCTGTTAACAGGAGACTCCCTCCCACTCATGACTATTGGGGGGTGGGTACCCCAATATCCACCTTTCCTTAAACTTTTGGGGGAATGAGCTTAATGACTTAAACCGGGGTCTCCACACATTCAAAAGGATCAAGCTGAGGACAATACGTGCTACAGGAAGTTTATGTACCCTCCCCAAATAGAAAGAGAGAGAGAGAGACAGGTGTCCAAAAACAACAAGTTTTTTGTTCTATAGAAACAGAGAAAAACAGCCCCTGTCTGACTGGTGGGATTTAAAAGGGAGAAAACACAAGCGGCTTGTGGGGAGTATGGTAGGAGGAGGAGGGGGGGTGTCTGGTGTTGGCTCAGCGATGGGGAGCAGGAGAACGTGAACGAGGGGGGGAGAGAGAGAGAGAGGGGGTGGGCTTCCCCAGTTGGCTGGGAAAGTCTGGACCTGTGGTTACCTTTCCTTGCCTGTTGAGATGGGACAGGCGGCCCACGGACCCAGAGGAGTTCGGGGGATGAAGGAAGAAAGAAGGGGCAGACCAGAGTCTGGGAGATCTCTTAACTCAGACATGCACAGAGTGACCTGCATGTAACAGGATCCCAAGATTTCTCAGAGGTTGAGAGAAAGACTAGGGCAGTTATAGGGACCTGAACAAAAGGAGTCGTGAGGCTAAAATGGGTCATTTGGGGATGCACAATGGGCTAACAAGGGGTGAAACCTAGACTTTTACTTCCATGAGAAAGGAGCTGAGATGCTCTGCACAAGATATCTTAGAAACAGTGGTCAACCATAAACAACAAATTGCTTACAGATAAATATGGGAGAGGAGGAAGGAACTAACGACTGGCTCCTGTAACACAAAAGACACACCTGGTCTCTAATTGTCATGTATTTTCAGTTATAAACCTAAGATATTATGGCTATCTGTGTTTAAATGTATTAACTTAGAGCTTTTAAATGTAAACTTTCTGTTTTAATGTGAGCTAAATAGTGACTTACATTATAGAATTTTAGAATCAGCTTTTGTAAAAAGCTACATCTAATTAGGGCCTCATAAAAAGCACATTCCTTTGTGTTTTTTCTAAACTTCCCAAATGACATTTGGCTGTTACTAAGGAGACCACCAGATGGAAGGGCCATAAAACAAGTTATCTTTGAAACTTTCCTTATGGTCTGAGCTAAGGCCATAAACAAGCCTTCTACCTAGGCTTGGCTTTTGTTTAGATTTTCTCACAGCCAGAGTCTGGAATGTTATCTCTTTATGTCTAATTGACAGATCTTTCTATTCATAAGATATCTTCCAGACTAAGAAGGAGGATTTGTTAGTTCTTTCCAGCCAACATATTTATTAAATTTATAGTTGAGATAAATATTGAAAGGTCTGGATTTTCTCTCTATTATCTGACAATTATCTCTGATAACAAATACAAAGCCTCTCTTCAGTTCAGAGCTTGAGGAAAGTCAAAACTTTTATTGGTCTCTTTACAAGAGCCAATTAGAATCCAGAGTATCTTCTTACTTACTGATGTGTATTCTGTGTCAGCACAACAGCCTAAGAATGGAAACTCCCCTTGTAACCAATCCAATAAAAAGAGAGACCGCATGGTCTTTTTCAGACTGAAAATCCATACAATACATGTTTGGAATTTTTTTCTCATGGCAAAGGGCTGAATCTGGACTGTATGTATGTATAACTTCTTGATATCTTTGAGCCAATGTATTGTGCAAATGTTAAGCTTTTACAAGCTTTTTCTTAAGATAGAAATATTTTACGATCATGTAACTTTGATGTTTTCTATTTATATTTAAGTAAACTTTGCATATATTTTTATAATCCAAAAGTCTCATGTTCCCTTATTATAAATTTATTGTCTTTACAATACTTCCTTTGCTAGCTGGACAACAATGTGAAGTGTAAACTTATAAAACACAATTTGGGAATAGTGAAGTCCAATTTAGTTTGACTAGTTCAGCTAAGCCACATAGCTCACTTTCCCTTTGTGATTTATGAGAGAAAAAAACACAAAACATGACATAATGTCTGCTTAACACAGGGGATCCCTAGTCTCACTGGCATGGGGGATGTTACTGAGCTAAGTCCTGTCCCTGTGGCTTTGATAAATAGAAAACACACCCTTCTCCTAATGGCTCCATTCTTACTTTGTGAGTCTTCCCTTTGTTCTTTCTTCCAAGCTGAAAACTGGCATCTTACATGAGTGAGCTAGTGATCCTGGCGTCGCGCCCAATCCTTACTTTTGCTTTACTTTTCTCCTGCACCCTCCCCCCCTTTTGCTTTTGCACCTCATATGGGGAGGCTTCTTTGTCAAGCTCCTATCCCCATGTTCTCCGGCCTCCGTTGTTCCCTGGGGGCTTTTTGCATGCAGTTTCTCTCAGGTCCCTTGGCCTCAGTCTACATAGAAGGAGTGGGGGGGTACCCATTTGGGGGGAATTTAGGAGTCCATTCTTATCATCCCCACCATGGATGATGTCCAGAGGAATCTAGCGAGCAAGTCCATCTTCACCATCCTAGATGAAAAGGATGCCAAATGGCAGGTCTCTCTGGACAAACCTCGGTGGAGTTGTGCACATTCAATACCCCCTGGGGGTGCTACCACTTCAACAGGTTCCCATTTGGCATCAAGTCGGCCAGCGAAGTGTTCCAGCAAAAGAACCAAGTTCAAGTTATTTATTAGGTGTGGCCTTAGGCCATTGCAAACATTTTGATATAACAAATATCACAGCAGAATAGAACACCACAGTACATCATAATAGATAATTGGGTTTATGCTAAAATTAAAAAACAAGGAAAAATAGTAGTTTCCTTACATTAAAAATTCCAGAAAGTTCAAATACAATCTTAGTATCCTATATATATAAAAAAAACTTCCTGGGTGGTGTATCCCTCACGGGGCAAAACCAAGATAATACAGAAGAGTGCCCACCCCAAGGGCACTCCCCCAGCCTGGACATATGTAACGGCTTAAGAATGATGGAACCACCTCCCCCCCCCTAAATAATTCAAATGCCCGGTCCCCCCAAGAACTGGGAAGGCGAACAATCTGGTAATTAAAGCTTGGAAATGAGCTTTAATTTAAAGGGCTCAAACTCCAGGCCAAAGTCTCATAATTTATTCGAAGGCCAAGGGGCCACCCGGGTCCAAGAGCTACACCCCAAAGGTTCATTCCTGATCTGGGGATGTAGACTCCAAGGAGCTATTGTCAGATCGACAAGAGGACCCTACATTTCATCAAATCAAATATAATATAATATAGGCACCAGTGTTAGGAGTTCAGCAAACTGTCCCTGAGTCAGTTGATGTGTTCCCAATGGCCCTATATGTCATAAGTTTATGGCGACAAAGGACCAATTGAGACAAAAAACAGTCCATGGCTTTAATAATCCCAAAGTCAGAACTGTTCAATAGAAAGAACAGTAATACTTCCTCAGATCTCCCTGGATGATTGACCAATATGGGGAGGAGGAGCTTCTTTCTTAGTTCATCATATAGATGGCAATGAAATATCATGTGGCCTGGGGTTTTTACTGATAGATTATCGAAGGGGCATAGTCTTTCTAGGTAGGGGATCCCCAGAATCCTGCCCTCCAGAACTTGGGATGGCAGTGCATTGACCCTCGCCCGAAATATCAATCGAGTTGCCCTCAAGGATATTGGGGTCCATAAATAGCCCGCCAACTGGCCCCTTAAAGGAACCCAATCTAGGTAGGCCCTCATATGGGAGGATCCTCACAATTTCTCCATTTCCCCTTGCCAATAAATGTCATCTGCTCTAATAAGGACTTCTTTCATAACTGCAGATGGGGGCTTATGAGCCAGATAGCTCTTAGAAAGCCCCATCAGCTGCAAAAAGCCCTCCATTTTCTGCGCCCATAGACTAACATACCTATCACTCGCAAGGGTCTTAAGCAGCTCAGAATGCTGTACCAATAAAATCCTGCACCAGAACTTCAAAGCTGTCTCCAGAGCCACCTGCTGCCAGCTTTTTTGCCCCAGTTCAATTCTCACAGCCACATGAGGAGTACCCCTAGGGGTTCCCAAGAGTCCTGCTAAGAATCTTGATTGCACCGAATTCAGATTGTAAGCTGTAAGAGGGGCCCATACTTCAGCCCCATACAATAATTGTGCCCTGGATTTAGCATTTAGGACCTGACTTGTATATGGCAAGAGCTGAACCTCCAACCTTAGCCATGGCACTGACAACATGATACCTCCATCCCCCTGATCTATAAAAGGTAAGGCCTAAGTACTTAAAGGATAATACCTGCTGTACAGAGTGTCCATTTATAACCCACTGATAAATCTTTTTCTGATTTGAAAAGATCATAACTTTCAATTTATCAAAATTAATTGTCAGCCTGTTTACATCACAGAAAGCGGTGAAGATTTTCAGCTGGCAATCTAATCCTATCCTTGTTTGCGACAACAACACCACGTCGTCGGCGTAGCATAAGCAACCGATCGATCTTGTGACTAATTTTGGGGGGAAACAGCGTGGAACAGCAACCTTAGGGATGAAATCGTTTATGTATTAATTAAAGAGTGCTGATGCTAGCACACACCCTTGGTGCATGCCCAGAAACGTTGGAATTGATGATGTAACATGCCCCATATCATCCAGCCTTACCACAATTGAGGAATCACCATATAAACTACGGATGAGACAAAGTAGTCTACCATCGACAGAGGTCTCCTGGAGTTTCCTCCAGAGTATTCCCGTCGACGGAGTCAAAAGCAGCTCATAAATCCAGAAAGGCTGCATAGAGCTTTCCATTAATAGATTTGTATTTGGAAACCAAGTGTGATAGAATAAAACACTGCTCAATTGTCGAGCGACCTCTCTGGAAACCTGACTGCTCAGGCACTATTATTGCCCATTGTTCCATCCAATCAGACAGTCTATTCAGCAGGAACTTTGCATAGATCTTACCAATCACGGACAACAAACTGATTGGCCGATAATTAGCTGGATCGAGCCTGGACACCTTTTTGTAAATGGGGACAATCACCGGCTTGCCCCATTCACACGGCATCCTACCAGTAAGATTAATGGCGGTAAAAAGTGCCACCAGGAGTGGGAGCCACTAGTTCTTATGTGCTTTAATGGTGTTTATATGCACCAGATATGGGCCGCAAAAGAACCATGAATGCTTCGGTGATATCCCTGGTGTCCACATCATTGCTGACGACATGCTGATAGCCACCTCGTCCAATGCTGAACATGATTGCATGCTCTAACAGGTCCTGCAGCAGGCTTGCGACAAAGGGGTTAAGTTCAATAAGGAGATGATCCAGTATATGGTCGAACGGGTGCGCTATATGGGATATATTTTCTTCCGGGACGGTGTCCAACCAGATGGACACAAAGTGGAGGCCAAAACTATCAGCTCCTCAGGACAAGAAGCCACTGCAGCGGATTCTAGGCACTATTCAGTAACTGACACAATACATCCATAACGAATCAAGCCTGACTGCACCCCCCAGAGCCCTCCTTTGCAAAGATGCAGAGCCGGTCTGTGATGCTCATTGCCAGCAGGCCTTGGAGGCCCTGAAAAAGGTCATCTCTTCTGCGCCAGTGCTCCAGTACTTCGATCCTGCAGAGCAACCAGTCATCCAAGCAGATGCCTCCAAGGATGGCCTGAGGGCCTGCCTTTACCAACAGGGGCACCCCATTGCCTATGCCTCGCGATCCCTCACTGACTCAGAACTACGCTCAGATTGAGAGAGAGCTCTTGGCCATTGTCTTTGCAACAGTGAAGTTCCACCAATACATATACGGCACCACAGTCTGGGTGAAGACTGACCACTAGCTGCTGGAAGCCATCATGAACAAACCCATAGGGAAGGCAACCACCAGACTACAGCACATGTTGCTCCAGCTTCAGAGATATGACCTGCAATTGGAATATACGAAAGGCACGAACATACATATAGCTGATACCTTGTCTAGAGCTCCCGTCCGCTCCCCCTCGGAGGAGACACAATCCCTTCATGATGAGAAGGTCATCTACAGCAGCAAGTGTATGATGCCTATCAGCGAGCCCCTCCTCTGCCAGTTTCAGGACCACACTACACATGACCTTGTCCTCCAAAGCCTCACAACATTCCTGGAACAGGCTTGGCCCAGTCATCTGAAGTTGGTACCCCCACCACTCAAGCCCTATTGGCCCCTTAGGGGTGTCCTATGCCTTGAAGATGGGCTACTGATGATTGACCCCAAGATCGTGATCCCGAAAGAATCCCATCCTGACAGGCTTTGCTCCATCCAGATACCCCATTAGGGTGTCCAGTGGTCCAAAGCCAGGGCCCGTGTATTGGCCCAGCATGACAGCGGACATCAAACAGTGGGTAGCAGACTGAAATCCCTGCCAAGAACTGTGATGAACCCACCCCCTGGAACCAATGATCCCTTACACGATCCCCGAACTTCCATGGTTCAAGGTTGCCATGGACCTCTTTGACCTGAATGCACAGGTGTACCTGGTGGTGGAGGATTACTTTTCAAATTAACCTGAGGTGCTACACCTCTGAGACAAGATGGCTTCCTCAATCATCGAGCATCTGAAAATGATTTTTGCTCGTCACGGGATCCCTAAATAGGTGGTCTGTGACCATTCCCCCTTTGCCTGCCTGGCAATGCAGCAGTTCGCCGCAGACTGTGGTTTCTCGCTAATCCACTCCAGCCCCACATATCCCCAATCAAATGGGCAAGCTGAGTGCATGGTACAGACTGTGAAGCTAATGCTCAAAAAAGCCACTAAGGATGGGACTGATCCTCGATTGGCCCTGCTTCACCTGCACAATACTCCCATCTCTGGCACCTCGTTTGCTCCGGCACAACTTCTGATGGAATGGGTTCTATGAGTACCCTTCCTGCAACCATGCCAGAGCTCACACCTGGTATACTACCAGCAGCCCATGCAACACTCCACAAATGACAGGGAGCCCAAAGGGCCTACTATGACAGGAGTCTTTCCCACTTCCTCCCCTTGCTGTAAGGGGATATGGTATGCATGGCCATGCCCAATGGATGGCAACCAGCCATGGTGATAGCCAAGCATCCAGAACCCCGCTCATATCTCATGCAGACCCCGCATGGCACCATCTATTGATGAAACCGACGCCACCTGCAAAAGGCATCCCGCACAGCAGCTGCAACCCCTCCCCAACCCAATGACTCTATCCGGTGTGAACAGCCTGCTACTCCAGCACCTGGTAGCCCTCCAGACCCGATGCCTCGGCTGCCCTCGTCTTCACTCGTGGAGATTCATCACCCCTCCATGCATCCCGAACTGGCCCAGGTAACCTGGCCTGAGCAGCCAGCATCCCCTGACACCCCTACGACTTCCCCGCCTTCTCCTAGTGTGCTTCCTTCTCCATGCCCAGAACCGGTGAGGCCATGCTGAGACACTCGACTGCCATCTCGCTTCAATTTCTTCGTGGGGCAGTGGTAAAGACTGGCCTCCCCCAATGAGTCATGTACTGGTGACCTCTGACTCTCTCACACTTGCACGGTTATGCTCTTTTTCCATTTTCAATAACAGTTACATAGGGTGTAAACAGACATGATGCTAACCACCCTTTAACCACCCTTGGTGGTCATTTATGCATGTTTCAGGGCTGCATAGGGCACCAATACAGCCCTGCAACATGCATAAATAACCTCAAGGGTGGTTAAAGGGTGGTTAGCGTCATGTCTGTTTTCACCCATAGTTAGATGTTGTGTTGTCATATGGGGGACTTCACACTTGGACAGGGGGGATGTGGTGGTGCCTGCACAGTCATGCGCACCATGTGGTTAGAGGCGGGGCAGGATTAGTCCGTGTGCAGGCTTGTCACTCCTGGGCTGGCTGTGCTGGAAGCGGAAGCACCTCCAGCGGCTCCGGACACGTTGTAGGTCGATTCTCTGTGCCTTGTCGCTGCCAGCCTGAGCAGTCTCCCTGATCCTGATCCATCCCTGATCCCTCTGGCTCGCAGGGAACACAGAGAACTGAAGGGGGGTTCCTGTACATGGTATGTCCATCAATAAAAGGTGGTTACCTCAGAGAGAAGTTGTTCTTGTGAGTAATTGGGCCGGGCCCATTCATGCCCCGCATAAGACCAGGGAATCCTACTCGTGGGGACACTACAGTATTGACCAGTCCAGTAGTTCCACCATTGCACCTTTATTTAGACTCTGAAGTCAGTCTTATAGGGCCACATACTCCAGCTAGACTTCTTGGATATAACATCCCAGCCATGCCTCCTCCTAGCTTCCTAATTGGCTGACTGCCTGACTGGAAACAACAGGAAGCTTGGAGGGTTCATCACTCCCATTTCCCATTGCCTGACTCTGTCTTACTCTCTTACTCCCCTTCCTTGACCCAGCTGTGCTCCTATGCCCCCAATACTGTCTGACACAATCAGGGTCTAAGTCCTGCTTCCTCTGCCTACATCATAGCCACCTGTCCCAGACATTGATAGAATGGAGGCTATGTGTACCTGCCTTAGCCAAGGACACCTGTGTCCAAATTTACCACTGACCGTATCCCTCAAACTCCAAGCTTGCTAATGTGAGGGGACAAACCACTGAAATGGGTAAGGACAAGAAGGCATAACTGACCACACTGGCATACATCTTTGCTTCCGAATTCATGTGCATTCAGACCATTCAACACAGCCCCCTCCCAGTGGTTCATTTATTCAACTGTGAATCCATAAACCACTAAACCAGAGATTACCAGACGGTGGTCAATAGATTACTGGTATGTGATCTGCAACTGGTTCATGGAACTGGCTCCAGTTACAGCAAAGCAGCCTGCTGTCAACATATGTGAAGTGTAGTCCTCCTCATACCCACTTTCTCCGCCTGTACCTGGCAGTGGCAATGGCAGGGAGAGAATCTGTCTGCCTAGTGCAGCTGTGGCCAACTAATGATTATGGAACAAGTTGCGACCTCCACCCTTGCCTCCCTACTCTCCTGTGCCTACCCTTGTCCCAGCAACCTCTACTCCTCCTGCATTAGCAACTAGGGTTGCCACCACTCATGGTTTCACCCTGGGACTCCCATAGACCAAAATGGGAGTAGAAAACCATGAGAAGTGGCAACCCTATCAGCAACTTCTGCCCTCCACACTTCCCTTTGTCCCCTCCCTTCACTGACAACCCCCTTCTGACCCAGCCTACCTACTTACCTGCCCCTTTTTGCCCCTTCCTGCCCTAAGGGACCTATTTCATCTTTTGCACCTGGGTCCATCCCAACCTATCTGAGCCCCTGGCTCTAGGGCAGATTAATAAGAACCATGAAGCCCAGACCGCACAGTCCCTGAAGCAGAGGGTCACCACCATTTGGAAGCTACCACTGCTGCTGCTGTTCTGGCAGGTACAATTCAGCCAGAGGAGAAACCACCAGCAACACCCTTTTGGCTACTGAAGACTCTGTGTAATTATTGCCATAAAGAATGGACAGAGAGGTGCAGCACTACTGAGGGTAATGGGGAAGGCAATGATCTTTGAGCCCAATGCTTTGGCCCTAGGTCCCCAAGAATTCTGAATTTGCTTTGGTGTCTGGAGAAGACAGTAAATAATTTCCCCTAGTATTTCCAGAAATAATTTTTTTAAAAAAACTAGATGACAGCACACATGATAGATGATATTTTGATTTCATCTTACTCATAATGTCTTTTCAGCTGTAAATATGTTTACAATTTGAATTTGTATAACCAAAAACATCAACTTTAAAAAAGTCTTTGCTGCAGGATTTACGTGGATTCAGGCATTTGACAGTTGCTTGACCCACCTAAACCTCCCAAGCCCTCTAATATACAATCCACTAGCTAGCAACACAAATAGCAAATTATACAATAAATGATGTGCAGTAAAAAACTGAAAACATTATTTGTGGGAGTTAGGCAGATAATATTGAAAAAGACAATAAACACAAAAGATAGAAGTCACACTGTAATATTATTACTGTTCTGGATTGACATAATCATTTAAACTAATTATTCAATTTTCTAAAACTTGGGTGTTGGAGAGGAGATATATTGAGAAAAAACTTGGTATATTCTGAAAACCAGGTGTTTTAAACAATGGCTTAGAATAAACAATGTTGAGTTTAATTGTATCATCACATCTGCTCAGGAAATGCTATTTCAGTTGGTTTAGAAACACTAATAGCATATTCTAAATATTCAGTGCTTTTTTTTGTAACCTCCTATGTGAAACATATCCTTCTTCAGGAATTTGATAGCTAGATATCTGTTGGAACACTTTTCAGTGCCTATTTGAAATGTTTGAAATACACTTGCTTCGAGCATATTATAGTCCAGCCCATAAGTACCCAGCACTCTGTGAAAAGTGAATACATCTTTCCAACTGCTATTTGGCTCAGATCAGAAGAAATTACTGTCAAGGTTAATTATCCTGTTCAAAATCAGTTCTCACCTGAAGGCTTTCCAAAATGTTTTAGAAGTACCAGATAGATTCATTTGCCAGAAAAACTGTGTGATATGCATAAAAAATTTGTTGGAACAGAGAAGACAGAGTGGCAGACTTTCTAAAGTTTTCTTGGAATGTAAAAAATGTAAAAGGCTTAGGTTTTTGACATTTTGAATTACACATGAAGATATAGCTAGCAGTACTGCCAGGTTTTTATGGAAGGATTAATAGATTGATTCAGATAATCCCATGTCCCTTTCTCCCAAATGTTTTTTTTTCCAAATGCAAGTTTGATCCTTCTGTAATATTTGTAAAAGTTCATTACTTTCAACATTTACCATTTTCAAGAACCTGCCCTTTTTTCTACTTTCATCTGTGAATAGACTGATGGTGCCTTCAAATTTGTAAAGCTTGCTTTTATGAAATGCAGTCAAATTTACTTCATCAAAACCCTGATGACTGGGATAACCACTTAAATATAACCATATTCTTAGAAAAGACCCCTACCAATGCTATTTACATCATTTAGTTACAGGAAACATCACTTCATTTAATTGAGAGGTAATAATTCAAATGATGAACAAAGGTCACTTTTCAGACTGATCACCTGAAATTGAAAATAGAGGGCCACCTTAGATAATTAATGAAGAATAGAGAATGCAATTTGGACTCCTTCAGAGGAGGGCGGAAGGTAAAATTCAGTCTACAGCAACCCAATCAACTGTGTAGAACTACCTCATATTTCAAATGATGCACTTAACATTTACTCACAATCAAATATGATCTTTCTTTTCATTTAAAATGTGACCAAATTCCTGCCTTGTGCAAAAGGTCATCTCTCCTTCATTTGGGACTTGATTCAGGATTATTATTTTTTAAAACTTTCCAATAAAGATGTTTACTGTATTTGACCAAAGCAGAATCCTTCAAAAGTTTGCAAGAAAGCCTATTCTTCTGTGAGTTCCAGTCTAGTTTTGCAAACCTAAAACTGTTCGAATATTTTGGATAAGCTTTTATAAGGACCTGATGCATCTGATCTACTCATGAGAACCTGATTTCTAGATTATGACCAAAATTTACATTCATCTGAACCAACGTGAAATCAATATCTACAGCAAATTGTGTGTGAACCTTAGAACTGATTATTTACCCACATCACTTTGGGGTTGATGAAGAAGATGTAAGCAACTATTTGTGTCTGCTTTATCCAGATACTGGTTTTTTTAGGCTGTACCCCCCTCCCCCCCAACTTTAGATATTTGGTCAAATATCTGAAAATCTGCAGCAATATGACCCGACACCCCACCAAAAATGTGGTGTATCCAAAGTGAAATATCCAAATAAGCAGATAAACTCATAACATTTCAGATGTAGGTATTTATTTGAATATTTGGATAGCTATCTAAAAATATGGATAATATCCACAAATATAAAATCAACTTAGTTTTGCAACTATGCTTGAACTATTGACCTTGTTTAAGTTCACCCATTTCTGATGTATTGCAATGAAATCTTAACTTTCCTAACTTTAATAATTTTTTTTGCATCCATACGTTATTATAACTTTTCTGATCTGGATCATTCTTTATTGTAGACCTGCTTTATGTCTCCTCAAACCGTATATTCAATACACAGAACACTCTCCTAGCCCAACGCCTCTCTAGTTGAAACAAAAACAAAAACATGTCCCATTAGTTACCTGTATAAAAAGATAATGTATATGTGTACTTCGGGATGGCACTCTCTGTATTGCTGTGAACCAAGAGTGGCCGCTAATGGTACTCTCAGTTCTAATCTGATAAGACCGATAATTCTCGGTATCAACAATATCGATTCTTTTGCGTGGCTTTTTTTCTCAGATTTTTATCATTGTGATTTTCCCCATTGAAGTCAATGTTGAAACCCCCAATGTTAAAGATCTGATACCGATAAATACGATAGAACCAATAAAGGGAGAACTGAGAACCGATAAAACCAAGAACTAAGATTTTGACCAAAGTCCCATCTCTTACTCATTGTAATTCTACTAAATGCCAGTAAATTGACCTTTAACTAAATCTCAACCACAGCTAAATTGAATGGGGAAAAAAGTCTCAATATTATTGGAGAGGATGAAGATTTCTTTAGAAAAGCAGAATTTGTTAAAGTTCAGTCTAGTGTAGAAGACAATGTAATAAGAATGCTTAAACAGAACGATTTGAGCTGAGAAAACTATGTTCATCAGAGCGGAAATGAACTGGAATGAACACATGCTATAAAGATCAGAGCACTGAGACATGTACACAGATGCCTTAGTAGTTTTTAATCATACACACACAGTATCAAGATAAATAAGAGGCATTGTAGTATGAACTCTGCAGTGCAGCCAGTTGTAAATTCTGAAGTTTGTTCTATGGCTGCCTATAACGGATAATGAGGAGCTGTATTTTCCCCACAGACTAAGGCCTCTAAAGGGGTAGGCAAGGAGAAGGAACTATTTAATTCATCCCTAGCAATGAAAACACTCATTGCTTCCCCCAGGTTCCATGTCGAAATCAGTATGTTTTGGTGAAACTCAGCAAATATTGCAGTTATTGAACAAACCTCCCAGTGCCTTAAGTCCCAAGGATGCTGTGAATATTTTGGAAGGGGGTGGCAACGGTTAGCTTATTTGATTTCACCGTGCCTTCCACTCTCAGTGAGGCTGGGAAATTTCATCAAAATGTCCATGGATGGAAAAGATGATGAGTTTTATGTAAATACTGTCTGGAGTACAGTTAAATTAAATACAAATTTAATCAAATGCTCCCCAAATGCAGTTTTAAAAAAAAAAAAAATGCAGTTGAGCATAAATGAAACTGGAGGGGATAGGAAGAATGGAGAGTTGATTGGAGGAAAGGGAAAGGAAATGGCATTAGCCTTTCATCGCTCAGTGACCTCCATACACCATCTCTGCTTCTCTGCCACGCACAATAATTAAGTTTCCATAGCCGTTCTTTTCTTGTCCCTAAATTTTCATCCCTTTGTAACTCTGAAAATGTTTTTTTAAAACAACAACAAAACCCTCCAGCCAAAATTGTCATGTTTAGTTTAAGATCCAATGTAATTTCTTTAGAAAAGAAAAGTAAATTTGATCAAAGGTCAGTGAGCCTATTTGATGAAGTTATGAACAAGCTCTGGAAAACTTATATTTAATTTTTTTTTTAAAAAATTAAAAACTCTCTGATCTTAACATGCACCCAAAAATGACTTGTATGAATGCCTATGGATATCTTTGAGTATTTGAAGGGTTCCTGTAATCAATATGTCTGAAATGTTTTGGTTATGATTAGAAAATGTTTTAATTTTAATCTACCGTACCAAAGCATGTTTTCTGTTCAGAGCCCTGTACCGTTAAGTGCTCTCACGTGTGCATGTCTCCTACTGTCCCAAATACACTATTATTATTTATTGGATACTACAAACGTGCCTGTTGTGTGGGAGAGAAGAAGGAAAGAAGAAATGCTGTTTCAGTTAGTGAGCACTTATAGTTAAAACTATGGCCCTGATTTTAAAATATCATGATTTTTACTTTTTCTCACTATCTAGTATCTCATGAAGTCACTTTCAGCTCTATAAATTAGTCTGCAATGCTCTTAAAAAGTGAGAGCCATTGGGGATGCTTCCACTTATAGAAATGTGGCATGTCCCTGTTAGGTCCCAGCCTTGAACCTGTGTGCCCTTAGGGTTCCTAAAGCAGTGATCAACCCGCCAGTGCCACGATGCGCCTCTGGCCCCATTCTCCCCTCAAAACTCCCACCCTCCTCCACAACCCAACTAACCCCTATCCCCGCTTGCCAAATGCTTTTTCAAATAAGAAGGTTTTATACCACCTCCGGAAGATGCTTAGACTCGGACTCAAGCAAAGGGGAGCTACTGGGAAAGGGAGTTCCTCGGGAAGGGAGTGCCATAAAACCAGGGGAGCAACCAAGAACGACCTCATGCACACACCCATCTCACGGACAAGGGTGACAGATGGAACCTACAAGAGGGTGCTCCCGGTCAACCGTAGGGCTGCAATGGGATAGGTTGGACAGGCAGTCTTTCAGACTTATGGGCAGAGCTGGCCCCAGGTTTTTGAGGCCATGTGCGAAGTCTTGGTGCAGGGTCTAATTTGCATAATTAGGCCCCACCTAATTATGCAAATGTGTACATTTACATAAAATTTACTCCCTCTAGATAGGAAGGAGTCTCATTCTCCAGCACTCTGAGCCTCCCCATGCTTCTTTCCCCCCTCCCCCCAGTTTGGCACCCCTTGGCTGTCTTACCTGGTGCTCAGTAGAGCAGCCATAGACAAGCATGGCCTCCCAATGCTTCTCCAACCACCACCTCCCCAGCCGAGCATCTATCTCCAGGAGTGGTTCCACTCCAGGGGCAGCCAGGCAGACAGTGAGGCAGGCACAGAGAGACTGACTGCATCTGCTGTCTTACTGGGGGAGGGGGTGTGAGTTTATTCAACCTGGCCTCCAGAGCCTGTTGCTTCTTGCTGCCAGTGCCACATGTGCCTTGTGCACACGTGCATTGCGACTGGTCCAGAGGTGCTGCTATCAAACACACAAGACACCCAAAATGCAGCCAGCCTGTTAAGCGCATTATGCCATGAAAAGAGACATATATAACCAGTTCAGTTGTGCCCCCATAATCAATTCACGCTGCCCCCACCCAATAACCAGTTAATTTGTGCCCCCGCCTCCCATATGATCATTTCACACTGCCCCCCACTGATAACCATTTCATTTGTGCCTCTGGGGCAGTGTGAATTGATTATATGGGGGGGGGGGCGTGAATGAATTGGTTATGGAGTGTGGGTTTAAAGACAGTATTCCTGTTAGCAATAATTTCATTAAGAGGAGTTCGTGAAATAGCAGCCATAATAATCTCAGAACCATATTTGCAGATTTTCCAGGATAGTATAGATATTGCTTTACACCCTAAATTCCTACCTAAGAAAGTATAAGTAAGACAGTTGTGAGAAAGTGACCCTTTTTACATGGGCCTCTCCCACCCATGAACACGCAGATTTCTGCATGTTCATGGGTGGGGGAGCCCCTTGTGAACGACACAGCACATGTGCCTATGGTGAGTGGGTGTGTGTGCCTAATACACATCCCCACTCATGGAGCAACTGGGGGAAACGGGTGGTCACTCTGTGGATGCAGATGAGTAGGGGGGGAGTGGGGATGCGTGTGTGGCCATGTGGATGCCCCACCGATGCACTGGCATGCCCAAGGACCCCCGAGCCGGCAGATCCATGTAAAAATGGCCTGTGAGAAGTCACTTGAAGAAGAAAAGAAGATTGCTGCCTTGGAAACAACATTCTTCAAGATGGCTCCTAACATTCTCACAACATTCTCACAACACCCACCCTTCCAGCCCCACATGGAATGTTCTTATATTCCTAGAAAGGGTTGGAAGGAACTTTCATTCTGAGGGGGAGAGTGCTTTTTATACTAGAGGCGCTTGAGACCATCACGTGGTCTATTATTTGAATAGGGTGAGCATGAAGAACCCGGTTGTGAGAATGTTGGGAGCCATCTCGAAGAACCTTCTTCACAAGGTGACAACCTTCTGATCACTCACATGGGAAGGAATTGTTTGTAAATGAACAGCTTTATCTCCCAGTCCAGTTGGGTGTCGCTGCTGCAACAGCAGCAGCAGCACTACTAGCAGGCAGAGGCAGGTGAAGGATGGGGACCAGATTCAGGGAAGGGAGGCAGAAGAACTTATTGGGTGAGAAGCTGGCTGCAGCCTGCCTCCCAGCGAGGCAAGCGTGGGGCCGCAGCTGGCCGCAGGGCCATGTGCAGCCACACATGTGGCACATGCCTGGGGTTGGCCCTGCTTATGGGACCCAGACCATTTAGGCCTTTAAACATCAAAACCAGCACCTTGAATTGTGTCCAGAAAGCTATAGACAGTCAGGACTTACCCCTAGTCTTCCCAAGTCTGCCCTTAGCCACATTATTTCTGTCTGTCCTCCAGCCCTTGCCCCACTTACTTCCCAGCTTCCTGGTTGGTTGGCTGCCAACCAGCATATAAATCATGCCAGTAGCACCAGGAAGCTGGTTGCAACAATGTGCTACACTCTTGCTTCTAGTTCCTGGCTCCTCCCTGTTTGTGCTACGGTACTGTCCTGTCCTGTCTCATCTTGTCTCACTTTTTCTCTAGTCTTTCTTGCTCCACTCCAGTCTTACCTTGTGCTTTTCTCCCCTTGTGCCTTACTCCCCTTTGTCCTCTGTGCTTCCCCTTACAGCTTTGTTCCCCAGTTCTGTCTCCCATAGGTCTGTGGAGAGAACGACTGTTCTGATACCATTGGGAAACACCCACCTTTTAGGGATGCTTGTGACTGTTTGTCATTATTTCCTCACTATCTGCTGAATCCGTGCCTGTCTGCTATCTTTCTGCTCTGGCTAAGCCAGAAGGACTTTCGAAAATGGTGAATAAAAGTCTCCCCAGTCCCTTCTCTAACATGAATTCTGCTTCATGCTGCAATTGAAATTCCTTTTCCAGAAAGCTGGCAAGCTGGCACCAGTTTGGCAACCTCCACCGTTCAGCCGTAGAGCTGGTTCAAAATAGCCTTTTCTTTTCTGCAGAACTGTTCCATGGAAACGGAAAGTCTGGTGGAATTTCAGTCACAAAATGGCAAAAGTTATTTTGATTGCTCCAATCAGAATTCCGGATGGAATTTTATCTGTTCTGATTTCTGACCGGAACAGTCAAAACATCCAATTCTGACAGAATCTGAACATGGGTGGAAATTCCTCTTCAGCATCATTCAGCCACTCTAAGCTAGAGTAGTTAAGGCAACAAGAGATGTGTTGAACACAGGAAATAAGGGGGCAAGAAGGGGAAGGCAAGGGCAAGTTAAGAGAGAGAGGGAGAAAGGGTAGGGTGGCAAGGTGGGTGGGACAGATGACACAAGGGTCTAGGTTAGAGTATTCCCACGGGGTGGCTGGTTCCGGGGCAGGTGAGCCCCATGGGATGTGCCCTGCCAGGTTTGGACCCGGCGATGCCTCGCCAGCCCGCCCCTATGGGGGGGAGTTTTGTAGATTTGTCGGAACCCATCGGGGAGCATTTATTACCCGCTACGAGGGAAAAAATCTGGAGGGGAGAATATGTGGATATTTTTGCCCTTCTCTTCAGTGATCCGATAGTGGATCCGGGAGAGGAGGATGAAAAGAAGGAAAAGGAGAAATACAAACGCCCGAAGGCTGACAGGAACTGGGCAAATTGGACAGCTGCATATGCCATATATCATGGGGTGCAGCTGGAAATGTTTCCAGAGAAAGGGGCAGTTCTCCTCAAATATGCCGAGATCATACGGCGTGCGTATGAAACGGGGCCGCCCGGGGCATGGCTCCGGTATGATGAGGCCTTTAGACACCGGGCTTCATTTAAGCCAGGGCTCCGGTGGGACATCCATGCACAAGACCTATGGTTGACGTGCATGAGTGATTCAAAAGGGGCCCCTAAGACAGATAGTGGCCACCTTTTAGCTAAAGGGAGTGTTGCCCCGGTGAACGACCCTGGCAGGGCAGGGGGCAGGCAGGCAACTTCGGGAAGCGTGGGACAGTGTTGGGAATTTTCCCGGTCCGGTGTGTGTACCCGTCCCTCGTGCAGGTTTCGGCACACCTGCCCCTCTTGCGGAGGGTTTCACCCGGCGGCGTCCTGCCCCCAGCCCAAGCCATGGGCAAAGGGGAAATCCGGAGCAGGGAGTGCCCCCAAAGGGGCCCAGGGGAGCTCAGCGGGAAGTGGGGCAGGGAAATCTGGCAACACCGGTGAGAGTAGATAGGCTGGCGACGGCCTTGCGTTCGCACCCTGACCAGGAAGAGGTGGGCTATGTGGTGCGTGGGTTTAAAGAGGGTTTTCGGATACCAGTTGGGGAGGTCCCAGTGGGTAGAGTACCTCCCAATTTAAAATCCGTAGTAGGCATGGAGGACGTGGTGGCGGAAAAGATACGAAAGGAGGTGGTGGAGGGGAGAGTGGCAGGCCCCTTTGATGTACCTCCGCTTGAGGGAATGGTTTGCTCTCCGCTGGGGGTCGTTCCAAAGAAAGCCCCGGGGCAGTTTCGCCTGATCCACCACCTTTCGTATCCTCGTGGCCGCTCGGTGAATGATGGGATACCCAAAGACCTGACAACAGTGCATTACGCGTCATTTGACGCAGCGGTTGAGTTGGTCAGGCAGTATGGCACCGGGGCGATGATGGCAAAGTGCGATGTTAAATCAGCGTTCCGCCTCTTGCCAGTTCACCCGGACAGTTATCATTTACTCGGCTTTCATTTCCAAGGGCAATACTACTACGACAAGGCCATGCCCATGGGGTGCTCGATCTCGTGCTCGGCTTTCGAGCGCTTCAGCTCCCTTGTGGCATGGATTGTACGGCATGAGGCAAGCGGGGGAGATATTACCAAATACCTCGATGACTTCCTCTTCGTCGGGCACCCTCATACGCCCGAATGTCAGGATTTGGTAGACTTGTTTGTGCGAGTAACTGGAAATTTGGGTATCCCATTAGCCACTGAGAAGACAGAGGGCCCCGCAACAGTTCTTACTTACTTAGGTATTGAGTTGGATTCTACCCTTGGGGTTTCCCGATTGCCCATGGATAAGGTGCTTGGGTTGAGAAAGAAGATCACTGAATGTGTATCAGCCATCAAGGTGACTGTTCGGCAGCTCCAGTCGCTCATTGGGAGCCTGAATTTTGCGTGCAGGGTAGTTGCACCTGGTAGGGCATTTTTGTCACGTTTGTATGGGAGGTTAGCAGGGGACTTGTCGCCTCATTATCACATCAGGGTGTCCAGGGAAATGAAGGAGGATTTGCGGACCTGGCTATCATTTTTAGACCGTTTTAACGGGGTTTCGGTTTGGAGGGGACAGGTTCAGTTGAATGCAGAGTTTCAGGTCCATTCAGATGCTTCCGGGGCACATGGATTTGGGGTGTATTTTCAGCAGCAGTGGTGTGCAGCCCCTTGGCCACCAGAGTGGGTCAGCGCTGGCATCATAAGAGATCTCACATTCCTGGAGCTGTTCCCCATTGTGGTAGCTGTCAAATTGTGGCATGGTAAATTGGCCAACAGGACAGTTCTTTTTTGGTGTGATAATCAGGCGGTAGTTCATATAATCAATTCATTGACGTCCCGCTCCCAGAGGGTCATGGTTTTGGTGCGGTGCTTGGTGCTGCTATGCTTGGAACATAATATTCTGTTCCACATGAGACACGTTCCTGGACTCGAGAACGAGATTGCGGATGCTCTCTCCCATTTCCAGATGGGGCAATTTCGCGCACTTGCACCGCGGGCCAACATCAACCCAGAACCCATGCCGGCCGAGCTGTGGAACCTTGGATCCTAGAGTTAAGTTCCTTGGTTCAGGGTTCCTTGGCGGGTCGTACCAGAGTGGCATACCATGCAGCCTTTCAGGCTTTCCAGGCTTACCGGGGGCAACGGGGGTGGGCCATGGGCTTCCCGATCCCTGAGGCGGAGGTTCTACAGTACGCCATGGCATTAAGAAATGACGGCCTGGCGGCCAGCACCATTTCTGGAAGGATCGCAGCCTTGGGATTTATGAGCCAGTTGGCTGGTCACCCGTCCCCGGGTGGCGGTTTTCTGATACGCAGGTTGATTGAATCTTGGGCAAGAGAACCCCCAACGCTGCAATATACTAGGCTCCCCATTCCCCCCCCCTTACTGGTCCAAATTGTAAATATGTTGCAGTTTGTGTGTTTTGACAAATTTGAAGAATCCTTGTTTGCCGCACTGTTTAAAGTGGCGTTTTTCGGTGCCTTCCGAGTGAGCGAGATGGTCGCCGAGTCAGCCAGGGATAGATCAGGTAGGGCGTTAGGGTATAAGGATGTACAGTGGGATACCCAGCAGGTGAGAATACGATTGAGGTTATCTAAAACGGATCAGCGGGGAAGGGGTAGGATGGTTAGACTGGCTCGTTCGGGAGATGTAGGACTGTGCCCGGTTGTGGCCCTACAAACGTATATGGCCATGCGTCCTTTAGTCAAGGACCCCCTGTTTTGCCACCTTAATGGGGAACCGGTCACTAGATATCAATTTATGTCGGTGCTTCGTGCAGCACTGGCAAAGTTGGGCCTTCCACCTGGGGACTATGGTTCCCATTCATTTCGCATCGGCGCAGCCACCTTTGCAGCACAAATGGGGATGGCGGGTTCTGAGATTCAGGCAATTGGCCGGTGGCGATCAGCGGCATACCGCGCTTATGTGCGTTGATTGGATCGCATATGCTCCGACTAACCATCCCATCTCCTTCCTTTGACAGATCTAACCGTATCCAGGAGGGCAAGGATCTGGATATGTGGGCACAGCCTAGTTCGCTGGGCGGCAAAGGCAGCGCGGGAGTCCGCAATGGGATCCCAGATGGGTTTATCTGGAAGGGCAATTGTAAATTGGCATGGAAGGAGCGGCATGAGGTGGCGCCAGCTGCTTCCTATGCTGAGGGACTTAAGTAGAGGGTACACACCAGAGATTTTAGTCATTCACCTCGGCGAGAACGACCTGCCGGGACTCAAAGGGGTACAATTGATCAGGTTTATAAAGAATGATTTGTGGGAAATTCAATGACAATTTAGAGGAGTTAGGTTAATTTGGACCGAGTTAGTGACTAGGTTACACTGGGGGGAGGGGGACTTAACTAAAAAAATAGATAAGACTAGGAAGACGATTAATAGGGAAATTAGGAAATGGTTAGGTACAATTGGCTTGGAGGCGATTAGTCATGATCAAATTACGTACAAGGAAGTGGGTTATTTTAGAGCTGATGGTGTACATCTGTCTCCGGCTGGGAATGCAGTTTATCTTGGGGCTCTCAGGGCTAATTTGGAACGGTTTTTAGGTTAGGTGTGGGGGCCTTGGACCTGTTGGAAGTATCAGCGGTCCCATGGTGGCGGGGGTCCAGTATCGTTTAAAGTAGGTTAAGGTAAGATAGGAGTCATCTCCTTAAGGGATGGGGAAGCCACGTGTACCGTGGGACAGGGTATGGCACACGCGGTGTTGGTTTCCCTGGAAAAGGGGTGTCAGCAAGAGTGGCAGGGCATTGTAAGGCCTCCCACTGTCAGACACCTCAATTCTTACTCAGGTCCGGATGGACAATGTCCCTTTTGGCCACGCCCCCGGCGCTGGATGAAAGGGAGACGTTTACTGTTGAGGAGGCTGGCGAAAGCATTTCGCAACCCCCTCTGTTGAAGTTATGGGTTATGATTGATACTGGACCTGTATCGCAATAGGCGATGTCACCCCCTCACCTAATTTGACTGTTGTAATTGGATAATAAAGGGTGCGGCCATATAAATCCAAATCGTGTCCTGTCTTGCTTTCGGGGGGAGGGAGTGGGTGCGCCGGCAATGATGTATGATCAAAACAAATAGGCTAAATTTGTTGGATAACTTCTTTGTACATCCCAGAGTCTTTATGCATAACCATCTTAGCTTCTGTGGAGGGCAACTTGAAAGAGTATGTACTATGTCCTGAGAATATAGTTGGAAGACAAATATAATTATGGGATTTTGACTTTATTATGAGTAGTGATGTGTAAGACTGCAAGGACCAAACTGGACTTCCAAACGACAGTGGGGATGTGCATTACTGCTGAGGAGGTGGGCCTAGCTCCTGCATCTTTTTACATGTAAACTGAGAAGACTAGATCTAAAAACCAGTGAGATAACCCAGAGGTGGAGACTAGAGGGGAAATAAATGGTGGATTTTGTATTCATGGAGATTATTGACATTTTTAGATAGCTATCCAGATCATATCTGCAACTGAAACAGATGTTTGCATATCCTCTTATTTGTTTATTCAGTATTTTGGTTATTTTATTATTTAATTTACTTAGTTTCAGCTACTGCACATGCAAAATAGCACTAATAGGGTTTCAATAGCACTAATTTGTAATTTCAAATAACCAAATAGTCAAAGAACCAAATAACTGAACAGATGAATTCAATTCAACAAATACGATATTCATTTTGGACTTGTTTCCACACTAGTGGAAACCCTCAAGAGTGCATTCTTGTAAGGTCATTTATAAGTCTGGGGCTACACTTCAAAATAAGGAAGTGGCTGTTATACAAGCACAGTTCAAGCAAAAGCATTTTTCCATATGAATTATGGACTGGTAGCTGCTTAGGTCAGATGCTTGCTGTGAAATCAATGTGATCTTGAATTAAGAAAAGTAAACTACAACAGGAGGGGGGGGGGAGGACTTGGAACTGAACTAATTTAAAAACTGAACTGCCAAAAAAGAAAAGTAACCAAGTAAAGTAATTTTCATCTCAATCTGAAACAGCAGTACAGCAAGCCTTCAACATCTAGTTCCACGTCGCAGTCTTAATGAGTAAAAAATGGGTAAAGAATAGGTAAAGAATGAGTAAGAATGGGTAAAAACATACACATCTGCTGCTGTGACTGCACATCTGGGGGGTGGGATGTCCGCCCCTGCCATTCCTAGCTGGGTCAGGTTGAGGGATGGAACCAAATATTCCTCTGGCCTGACCGAGCCGAGGAGGAACGTGGGGAGTGACATGTAGCTGGCTGACTGGTTCATTCTGGGCTCACGTTTCTGACCCAGTCACCAACCCCACCAGGGTCTTAACTGGACACACATATAGTGGGCCCGGAATAGATGCACAGGTTCAGCACTGGCCTAGGTGGACCAGAGCTGGGTGAACTGGGCAAGAGTCTTGTTTGTTAACACTCAATGAGACTGAGGATTGAGTGGTGTTGCCTGGGATTGCCCCATTCAAGTGAAATACATGTAGGGAAATTTCTGAGAGGAATTAATCCCCTTTAGCCAGTACATTTAAACAGAATTCGTTTGACAAATGTCCCTTTTGCAAGAAAAAGCAATCTAGAGGGCAAGTGTCTAAACTGATATTTTTATATATATATGCTAATCAGGAATCAAGGAAAAATAAACAATAAATATGCAAATACAAACAAGTGTGCATTTTTCAAACAGACTTCATGACAACAGTTTGTCTTCTGTATTGATAATATAAACTTTTAAACATGTAAAGACATTAAAGACAAAGAAGATGATATACAAAATAAGTTGACATGTTTCGACCCTCTAGGGGTCTTCTTCAGAACCTCAAACAGTTATCTGAAAATAAAATAATATATTTCATGTATATAGAATAATAAAGAATTTCCTTATTATGTAAATGTTGCCATTTTTGGACATGACCAATTCTAATAATCTGATAAGGAAACCAACAGGTGGTCCACTAGAAATATTAATGTCTAGAGCTCTTTGTGTGATGGCCAGAGCTTCCCCTTCTGGTATATTGGTAGGGGAGGATATAGATAAACTTTGAAAGATTGGTAGGGGAGGATATAGATAAACTCTTTAAGAAAAAGAAACCTGTAAAATGTAATCTTACAAAAACTATTTTACAAGTTTTGAAAGATCTAACAAATGATCTGGATATTATTATAAAACCATCTGATAAAGAAGGAGCAGTTGTGGTGATGAACACAGAGAACTATAGGTCTGAGGTTTTACGCCAACTGTGGGAGTCTGACAGGTACACGCCCCTTTTGAAAGATCCGACTGAGAATATAAAACAAGACATCAGCCTACTCATAGAGGAGGGTTTGAATAAAGGATTTTTATCAGAAAAAGAAGGGGAATATTTTATTAATAAAACTCCCCATATACCCCTTTTTTATGTTCTCCCTAAAATTCATAAAGGAATCCTCCCTCCACTTGGCAGACCAATAATATCAGGTACGGATTCGATTTTGGAACCATTGGCAAAATACGTAGATGCGTTTTTGAAACCTATTATCCCGAATCACTCATCTTACAATAGAGATTCCACGCATTTTTTGAGTATTGACTACCCGAGTTTGAAGAATTATAATCCACTACTAGTCTCTATGGATGTTGTCTCCCTTTACTCTAATATACCACAAGGGCAAGCTCTGGCCATCACAAGAAGAACTCTAGTCATTAATATTTCTAGTGGACCACCTGTTGGTTTCCTTATCAGATTATTAGAATTGGTCATATCCAAAAATGGCAACATTTACATAATAAGGAAATTCTTTATTATTCTATATACACGAAATATATTATTTTATTTTCAGATAACTGTTTGAGGTTGTGAAGAAGATCCCTACAGGGTCGAAACATGTCAACTTATTTTGTATATCATCTTCTTTGTCTTTAATGTCTTTACATGTTTAAAAGTTTATATTATCCATTCAGAAGGCAACCTGTTGTCATGAAGTCTGTTTGAAACATGCACACTTGTTTGTATTTGTATATTTATTGTTTATTTTTCCTTGATTCCTAATTAGCATAATATATATAAAAATATCCGTTTAGACACTTGCCCTCTAGATTATTATTTTTCTTGTCGTTGGTATAGACTTAGTGGGCTTTTAGGAGTGGTCACATTTTTTCTCCATTTTTGATAAAATGTCCCTTTTGCTCCACAAAAGAAATGTTTCTACTGAACCTGTATTTTATACCAAATTTTCTTTCCTCTCCTGCATCTATCCATCTCCATAGTAGAGCTAAACCAAATAGCAAAATAATTATCCATGTTTAATATCTCTCATTCTGGATAGTGTGACAGTTATCCAACTGAAAACGGATTACCATGACAGCTAATTGAAAAAATGAATAACCAGATAATACTGCAAAAGTCTACTGGTTTACCATATTACCATTACCATATTACTGCGGAACCAAATATTACAATTTCTCGTCTAAAACTAGGTATGGGGGGAGAGGGAATAAACAGGGAAGGAATTGCAGGGAAATAGCAATATGGTCACTGGAAATACAGTGATACGGTTAGTAAATTGCAATACAGTAAACGTTGCACTGCAGTATTATGCCATAATGCAGTCAATCAGTAAAACAGTTAGCTGGTTAATCCACTGAAGAATAAACAAATACTGCTTAGTACGCAGACCTTTCTGAATCATACTAAGTAGCAGTGGTTATCCAGTTCAGCTCTACTTCATTGGGCGTTTTTAAACGAGACAAGAAAGGCAGCTGATCCTTTGATCAGTCCCTTTCTTTGTGCTCGTTTAAACGTCTACCCTGCTTTGAAGCCGGATCTTCCCCGCATTAGAGCGGCCCGGCGATCTTGCCCCCTACGATGCGAATCCCTGAAGTGCCGGCTTTAAGCCACACTTCCGGGTCCCATTTTAGAGTGCGCACGCGCAGAAGGACACACATGCGCACATTGTCTCTGAGACGGGTCTGATGCTCTTCTGAACATCAGACCCGTCCTAGAGAAGAAGGCGGGGGGGAGATGCAGCACATTAAACGATCCCGCTTATGAGCGGGATCATTTAGAAGCGCCCATAGGCTTGACATGAGAAGAACATGGGATGGGATTTGAAGACAAATAGAATGTTTGACATTCAACTTCCACCAAGTCCACTTAATCTCAATCAGTTACAATTATTGTAGTACCCCCTTTTACCAGAGTAGGATGATAGCAATGACTTCCATGAAGCATCCCAGTAAAACAATCAAACCCAGCCATGAACCCATGCCCTCAGGGATTCTGGAGCAGTGGCCAGCCCTCTTGTGCTACTGCTCAAGTTGTCTCTGACCAAGCCACTTCCCCACCCCCGCCCCCCTGCCCAAGAAGACTCTCTGCCTTGCCCTTCCAAGCCCCTCATGTTTATCTTCTATCCCCATTAGACCTCCCAGCTTCCTGGTTGACTTCCAGGCCCAGGCCAGCATATAAGACTTGCCGGTAGAGCAACCCTCTCCCTCACTCCTGGTTCTTGGCCTCCCTATTTGTCCTTCCTCTACCTGACTCCTGCTTTTCTCCTCAGCCTTGCTCCTAGTTTTGTTTCCTTTCTGCCTTGTTCTTGTCTGGCTACCTTGTATCCTTGTAATTCTGGTCCTAGTCCTGAGGTTGACCCCTTTGAACCCATATCCACTCATGTCCTGAACACCCCTCACCCTGTACTCCTTACAGAAACCAAGATTTTAACACATCTGTCCCAGTTCCACTTCTGGCATGCACTGTACTAGACCACACTGGCCTTTCTGGCCTCCCCCTTGGCTTCAGTACAAAACTACATTTAGTACAGTACAAAATTCACATTATCCCTTTAAAAAGAGTTTGGTAATTTAAAAAATCAAAGAACAGCAAAAATCAGAGAGCTACGGGTATGTATAAAGTATCTTGCAGCCAGTGACCACTACGAACGTGTAAAATATAATG
This sequence comes from Sphenodon punctatus, assembly GCA_003113815.1. Taxonomy (NCBI): domain Eukaryota; kingdom Metazoa; phylum Chordata; class Lepidosauria; order Sphenodontia; family Sphenodontidae; genus Sphenodon; species Sphenodon punctatus. The sequence continues at coordinate 1,214,184 of QEPC01001365.1, forward strand.
ACCTAATTGTTTAAACAATTAAGATCTAGTCCGACATCAAGAGTGGGTGGGGAAAAAAAATGAACCTCTTACTGAGAGGATGCAGTGGCAGATCTATGAAAAGATTGTACTCAAGATCAGTGGCACACTAAACAGGCTTCAGTAATTAGAGAAGGAAGGAAGGAAGGAAGAACAACCTTGGTGGCGGGATGGTTGGAAGGGAGAGAAGTGAGTCATAAAAATTTTGAAACTTGCTTTCCAAAGGTAAAGAGAAATAATACAATTGAACTGAAGTGTGTAACTGTACAAATGGGTAAACCCATCAGATTTCCAGTACTCAGACCAATCTGCCACCTTACCTGATTAGTGCTCAGTGGGTTACCCAGTGTCCTCATTTCCAACTTCCAGAACTGGAATACCAATTTATGGTACTGTTATTCTGAGTTTTCATCCCAATTCCTTGAGTTTCCATCCCATTTTCACTATTTTCCCAAACTAATGTACTAATTTACCAATCGGTAATTGGTACATTGGTAACTGGTACAAATAACTCCTGATTTTGGAGTACTGGATTGTCACTCAGGTCGCCCATCAGACACCTGACATGGCACTCATAATTGCAGGTATTACCTGTGGGTGATAGAATACAAGAGAAGATTAGCCAGGGGCAAATAAAGGAGCTGTGAGCAAGTCCTGCCTTACCTCAGCTGGGTAGTACTACTCCTTCCCCACTCCAGCATCCCAATCAGTACTTCACCCAGAATTTCCGCTCAAGAGGGCATTGGCTTGCCCCTGCATAAGTTACTGAAGGAATGGCACTCAGGATACCTTCCCTCAACCAGCGCTGCTCCTTCATTACACCTCCATGGAGGCCCTCCTGACTGTCCAGCCAGTTCATCCATTCCATAGCCAGGCATTAAGGTTGCTGAGGAGAAGGTGGGAGGGCCAGGGCTGCCCCGAGTTTGTGGGGCCATGTGCGCTGGTGTCTTAGTGTGAGGCCTAATTTGCATAATTTGCAAATTTTGCCCTCATGCCTGTGCACACACCTTATCAGCACTCTATTTACCCTTTATTTATTTATTTATTACATTTGTACCCCGCCCCTCCTGAACACAGCTCGGGGTGGCTTCCAACAATATAAAACAACAATATACACATTTTAAAACAGATAAAAAATACAGTTTCCCTCACATGGCACCCCCTTGCCACATCCATCCCACAGATCCACCCACCACTCCAATATCGTTCTCTCACCGCCACCGCCCTGAAGGCTTGGGTGGTGGTGTGGGCTTGCTCCTTGCTAAGCACTGCCAATTCAAAGCCCTCTCCCCTCCCCCCTCCTCCTCCTTNTTATATATATATATATATATATATATATATATATATATATATATATATATATATATATATATATATAATATTTTATTATACACACACACACACATATATACACACACCAAAAATAATGTTTGTGTTTGAAACTATACCGGTAGCAATAACGATAACATAAACAACAGTTTTAACAATGAAAACAAAAAATGCACACCCCTAGTAGCTATGGGGACAGCCATGGAAGGGAGGATACATGGGAGAGAGCAACCCCCTCTCACATACAGACTCAAACGCTCCCCTCTCTCACACATGCTTCTCTCTCTCTGCACACACATGCACGCACACACATACATTCTCTCTCGCTCAGTTGCTCATATCTCTCTCACTTTCTTGCTCTCTCAGATCTTTCTTTCTTTCATCTCTCACACTGTTTCTCTCTCCTCTCACTCATATCTCACACATCCCACAGACACACACACACTTTATTCTCTCTCGCTCACTCATCACACAAACACTCTCTTTTCTCATCACAGACACACAAACACTATTATACATGCACTCTCCTCTCTCTCTGCTCACATCACACACACGCCTCTCTCTCACTCAGTCATCACACACACAGTCTCTCACTCAGTCATCCAAACACATACTTACACTCCGGGGGTGGGGGGAGGAGGAACTGCGCTGTGCTTCCAGTGCCTGCCACTGGGGCAGGTCTCCTGTCACTGGGGCAGGTCTCCTGCCCCTCACCTGCTCGCCTCCCTAGCAATGCTTCTGCCAGTGCACTGGGTGTGCTCGCTGCCCATGCTGCCATGCCATTTTCCTATTCTGGCATGTTGGGAAATGTAGTCCCATGCATACTGGACTTGGGAACTGAAACTAGAATACCAATTTCCTATCCCAGAGTTCTGGGACTACATTTCCCAGCATGCAAGAACAGGAAAATGGTGGCCAGCCCCCACACCCACTGAGTGCACAGGAGAGTGGGGAGTTATTTAAATTGAAGGATCTCCCTCTGCAGCATCTGAACCAGCAAAAACATTGGGCTGGAAGGGAGAGAGCAACAAATGGGGGGGGGGCTGTCATCAGGCCACAGGATCAGGGCCCCGGCTAGTGTGGGGTCATGTGCGATCGTCCAGGTCACACATTCCTAGGACCTGCCCTGGGGAGAGCTGACTGGTCACATTGTGAGCACTCCATGGGTGCATTCACACACAACAGACTGGGGAGGCTACCATGTTTTAAGCAGTGCTGAAAGTGGTCAAAGCTGGCCACAGCGGCCCAACATCACGTCTGTTAACTGCAAACTGCAGGTGTTAACTCTTAATTGTTAACTGAAAATGTGTTAACTGCCACTTAACAGACTGTTAATAAAGTTTCCATAGTAGTAGCTATGAAATAACAGGAAGCTGAAGTAAGGGAAGTTGATGCAGCACATTAAACTGACTTAGGGCTGCGGGGAAAAGAGAGGTTCAAGTTTAAGGGAAATCCCAGTTAAGCAAGCTTGATATATGTGACACTGGGTATAGGTTCTCCATTACACCATTAGATTCCAATCCTGCCAAATCTGGAAATACTCTTTAAAATTTCCAACTACATGGGGAAGGGGAAGGAACAATATGAATTAAAAGCAGAAGAGTGAAAACTAATCCTATATTGAACCATATGTTAGGTGACAGATTCTGTGGAGTGAATGTCAAATTCAGTGAATATCAAAAAGAGCATTTTAAAAAAGAATTTATTTAAATATATATTTACTTACCATTGGAATCATAATATACATTTTGGAAATGAGAAGCCGCAAGCAAACAGAATTGAACTTGTCCACACTGAGGGAATTTGAAGGAAACTCAAAATGACGAATGCTACAGTAATAGTGCGGGAAGAGAGGCAAAATCACTGTTTATGGGGAAGAGAGGGAAAATATTTTGAGGCAAGGTAAAGTATTCATTTATAATAATAAAAAAAAGATGAAAGTTCAAGGAGAAACTAACTTCGAAGACTAAATAATCAAGATACTGAAAATAAAGATAGAACAGCAGTAAGTTAAAGAAGGAGACAGGATGAACTTCCAATGAACCCATTGCTTGCTGTTAGGATGTTGTGGGGAAGATGACACACAGACTAAGAAGACTTAATAGCAATTGTTCTTCTTGCTTTTCTGAAGCTGAATGTCAAGAGGAGAAATTTCATCTTTCTAGATCCATGTGCATAATAACCTATGGAGACCAGAGGGGTAGAGGAAACAAGTATAAGGAAGTAAGGAAATGGTCATAGCATAGGAAAAGGAGAGGGCAATGGTGTGTTAATGGTAATTTCAAATGGAAATTAAATGGGATTTAACCATGAATGGGATTTTGAAATAAAGAGTTAGTTAGAAAAAAACATAGTGAGACATTTACTGTCAAGGTAGCATTTTATTCTAATAGGTTGACATAAAGCAAATACTTCATGTGTGGCTGGAGTTAATTGCAAATGGAGAAATAAGAAGCCCAGATAAAGAAGAACTAGGTAACACTGAATAATATTCAGAAAAACCGGTACAGAAAAGGGAATGGGTTTAAATGTATATAATAAAGGTAATTTATGTTTGGATTCTTAGTATGGAAATGTAAAACTATGAACTGGAAGGGGAAGTAAAAGAGCAAATATGCTGAGACATAAGGGGAAAACCGGTGTAACCTGTGAGTTAGGGTTCTGAGACCTGTGAGATTCTTATGACCTGAGAAATAACGGGCACCAGAAAGAAATGAAGAGAATACAACTGTTTGGCCAAATCTTAAATGGTTTCTCATATGCACTGAGTTTAAACCAATCTCAATCACACAGAAGACAGTCTCCAGAAGAAAGAAAGAAAGAAAGAAAGAAAGAAAGAAAGAAAGAAAGAAAGAGCTTTTAAATATAAAGGCTCAGTGCAGCTCCAATATGTTTCCCTTTTAACAGAATTAACCATTGTAAGTCAGCACACTTTACAGTTTACCAGAACCACCATTATGTCATTTCTGTTTAACATATCAACCAAGGCAATATAATGCAACTCAAATATAGATAAGGACAAAGAACTTAATTACAACCAATGCGACTAACACCAGTTCTTAGAGGCCAGGGGAAACCTCATACAGTAGATAGATAGATTTTATTGACTTGTTTGGCCATAGGCCGTAACAAGAAATGAACAAGTACAGTAAGAAGTTGCTTAACAGCATAACATTTATACCATAATACAACAAGTACATACACTAAGGTATCCAACCACCCAAAAAGAGAAATATAAAAAAAAGTATAAAAAATTAAAGTATCAATTATATTGCAATAAAATCCCTTACCCTACCCGGGGTATATGGCAGCAGCATTTGACCCCTGAATTAGCTTATAACTATCCTTTTTACAAGATTTTGCCTTTCCCTTCCCAGGATTTATGGCGGCAATATATGGCCTCTAAATTAACTTAGTATTGGCCAACCAATTACAATTGTCAATTACATTATAATAAATGCCTTACCCTTCCTGGGGTGTATGGCAGCAGCATTTGACCCCTGAATTGACTTGTAACTATCCTTTTTACAAGATTTTGCCTTACCCTTCCCGGGGTTTATGGCGGCAACATTTGACTCCTGAGTTAGCTTAGTTTTGCAAAGTGAGCAATTACAAAATGCAGAGGGAGCCCATATTGGCCATAATCGGCTTGGATAGAGGGGCATACCCAAATCTTGCCTTATTTGAACAGCCAAAGGGCTATTACAAACATAGATTAAACATTCCCATCTATTCCTATAGGGGTGCCATACAATATTACAACAAAATACAAACATTCCATAGACTTTGCGAACTTTTGTAAATACATTTCTCACTGGATTAACCATTATCAATAAAGTTCCTACGAACACAAAGCGCCTTCTCGCAAAAAACTGCCACATTCCTAGTCCCAATAGAATCAAGGGACTCAAACAATTTCAAAAGTAACATGGAAGAAACAAAGGTGTTATCCCTCAATTGGGGGATCAAATATTTGTTCCTGAGAGAGGCATAGGCAGGGCACTCCAGCACCACATGGATGCAGGATTCTACAGACCCGTGATTGCATAAAGGGCAGACCCTGTCCTCCCATGGTATACCTCTGTACCGGCCCTCCAACACAGCTGATGGAAAGATATTACAGTGAAATTTCATAAACACCATTCTTCGATTAGAGTGTAACCAAGAGTCAAGGTAGCTGTGACTCCAACAGGGCCTAGATAATTTAGAATATAAGGTAGCTACCTGTTAGGACTCCAAAGAGGCAAATTCATGTTGCAAATCCTGATCAGCAATCCTTTGTTTAATCAGGGCAGTTTCTCCCTTCAATCCACAGCATTTCAGGAAATCCAAGGAAAAACACAACTTCAGGACCTCATTGTTCACTGATGAAACATCATACAGTAAGTCCAGCATCCATGATCCAAACACAGGGTATTGTTAGATGTGATGGGTGAAAAGCTCGCCATGCAACCACCCTGGGATGAGAGCCCTCACCCTGGAGTGGGGTAATCCCTGCCGCTGGCCAGGGCTGGGGAAGGGGTAGGTAGTGGGTGGGGGACGTGCAGGCATGAGGTTATGAGGCTGCTATGCCTGCACACAACTGCTCCGGCCATAGGCCAGGGTAAGGTGGAGCAGGCCATCAGACAAGATGGAGTTGCTTACTCATGAACATGGCAGGGCTTAACACAAAATGTGCTTTGACTGTGTTAGCCCTGCCACGGTCCGGGGTAATGTCTGCCCCAGCCAATGGGTGGGGCCGGAGCAGACGTGACACCCAGCCCGGCCCATGGCCACCCTGGGGTAAGCATGGCCATGTACTGGGGTGTCACATCTGAAAATACTCACAGCTTTCAGGGGAAAAATAAAAGTCATCTTCACAGAAGTTCACACAGCTTCTGCTACACCATGTACAGTCCTTTTCTTATCTCTGCTCCCCTTTTCTCTCCAACCCTCTAGACTGACTGATTGCTCACCTGTAAATGTAAGTGAAAGCTGTAACTCTCATAGAGCAAACTAGCAGCAAGGAGGCCTTCTCCCCTCAATAATCAAAAGATGTTAGCTGCCCCGAGGAAATTTGTTAGCCGCCCCGAGCTGTTTGCAGGAGGGGGGGATATAAATATATTAAATAAATAAAATACATAAAATAAAATAAAATAAATAAATAAATAAATTAAATAAGATCTGCAACCAGACCTGGTTTTGAATGGAAACTCAACAGTGATCCTTAAAACTACAGGCTCCCTTTTCCACCAGCAATGCAATGTTAACTATTTCTAGAAACAGGTTACACAGCCACCAAGCTTTAAATACATTGGGCTATAAATTTGTGTTAAAACTCAAGGAAATGTTTAAGTGGTAAGCATGATGTAGTGTCGTTTCCCCCTCATTTGAAATTCCAATCTGATTTGAACTGTTAAACTAGGAAATTATAAAAGAATTCCCATGCTAACTTTTTTTTATTTTATTTTTTTATTAAGAAATGGGGGTTATTTTTCATATCCACGGTTCTTCATACTATGTTTCTAGATGTATCTCTATTGTTGACTTGACTGACCTGGTCTGGCATTACTGGCAGTACGCTGAGATATTTATTGCAAAAAGCAGAAAGGTGTTATCAGCCCATTTAGCCAGCAGACATATTTTCCTCTATGTATTCTGCAGCTGCCACCCTTATATTTATTATGTACAGAAAGAGCTATGATCCTTGTGAACTACTTAGAGCTAAGGAGGCACTTACAGGTTCTCACTTCAAAGCACTTAGTTTTTCTGGGAGTGGAAATGTTCTTTGGAGCTAAAATCTCAGATGCTTTTTCTCAGCATTGAAAAAAGAATTATTATTTTTTACAATGTGACAGATTTTCGCTCCTTGTTGTGTTTTTTTCTTGTGGAGGGGAGGGAGGAAATGGTGATGGCAAAGAAAAAAACCCGTTCTCATACTTTCTATGAACATTTCACAATGACACTTCAAAATTTATTTTGCAGTCAGGACTCAGATCAATATTAGGTTGTTTTTCAGACCAAATTTGCTATGGTCTTTCCAACTGAATTTGTGGAGATCTCATCTTTTTTTATCCTTACTTATCTGATACAACCTTTCTCCTTGACTGAATGGCAAGCATAAGGAGTGTGGGGGTGTTGATGTGGGGGTGTGAGTTAAACGATTAAATGTAGATAAATGGAACAGATGGAAACAAACCAAAGTAGTTTAAATGATATCCTTTATTGGACTGTTGGTGAAAATGTTCAAGCTTTTGGGCCACATAGGGCTCTTCTTCAGACATGTAGCATAGTCAGTCAGAAATATATAAGCTGAGCAAATGTAGGGCAGGTATGTATGAGGAGGCTTGGAATAACATGGATGGGAGTGGATAAGACAAGTTGGGGGGATGGGGCATGGGGAGGGGAGATAGGGAGAAAACGGAAAGATGCCAGACATTTAAAAACAGATATATATGAAGGATATTCATCTTTCCCCTTCCTATTTCCATCTAAAACAAGAATACAGGGCTCTGATCAAAAAGAAAAAAAAGAGTTACCTGGAGTCCTCCTGGGAGAAGATAGTGGAGGCGGCTCAAAGGGGCAACTCACACCAATTTTGGAAATTCTTGAACCTAGGCACAGAGGCTACTTTTTCCAGGGCAGTACCCCCTATTGCAGAGCATGTATGGACCAAATATTTTCCAATCTTTATTCTGGGCCTGCGGGACCAACAGACCTAGCTGAGATGCCAGTAGGAGTGGAGGGGACTCCAGTTTGGTAACCCGTGTCCTTAAGGGAGGTTAGCGAGCTGATTGACACATGTAAAAGTAATAGGGCCCAGGGATGGGATCTTATCTCTATTGATTTTCTTAAGAGCTATAAGGAGTGGTGGGTGCCCATGCTTGAGGCACTCTTTACAGCCATTGATCAATCGGGGCGTGTCCCGTCTATTTGGGCCCAGGTCATCATGGTTTCCATTTTTAAGAAGGGTATTAGCACCCAACCAGAGAACTACAGACCTATTAGCTTGCTTGCTGTAACTAGCAAACTGTATGCCAAACATTTGTTGGGCAAACTTACAGCTTGGTGTGAGGAACAGGGTGTGATTCACCCTGAGCAAGTGGGGTTCCAGCGGGGTAGATCAACAATCGACCACTGTTTGATCCTCCTCCACTTGATCGAAAAGTACAAATCTCACAATCGGAAACTTATGTGGCCTTCCTGGATCTCAGGATGGCATTTGATTCAGTGAGTAGGCCAATTTTGTGGGCTAAACTGGAAAATTGTCCATTGATCCAAGGCTTTTGGCATTGATAACACTTTTGTGTGCCAACTCCAAGCTGGTAGTTAGGCTGGACCCCCAGGGGCATATTTCAGGGGAGGTTCCAGTAAAGCAAGGGGTCAGACAGGGGTGCATCCGCGAGCCCTCACTTTTCAATTTATTCATTAATGACATTGTCCTACACATGGCCTTACCCCACCCCCACCCCCACCCCGGTTTGGCCTTGTGCCATATAGGTTGTTTATTGTTTGAGGATGACCTGGCCCTCCTGTCTCAGACCCGGAAGAGTCTAAGTAGGCAATTGGATGCCTTTGCAGGTTACTGCAGGGAGAACGCCCTGACCTTAAATCTTGCCAAATCCAAGGTATTGATTTTTGGCAATTCATTGAGGAATAATTGGCATTTCTGGAACGTGGAAGGAGCCCAGATACTTCAAGTACGAGAGTTCAGGTATTTTGGGATAACATTTCAATCAAGTGGGGGTTGGAAAAAGCATATTGAAGGGGTGATGGTTGTGGCTAAACAATCTGCCTTCGCCATCCAAAAAGTTTTCCAGTCCTCTGGGAGAACTGAGTATACAATGGCCCTCCGGGCCTTCAGTGCCAAGCCCACTGCCCAGGCTTTGTTTGGGGCAGAATTATGGGCACCTTTTGCCCCATTACATCTCGATAAAGTCCAGTCATCCTTTCTTAGAGAATTGCTTAGGGCTCGGGGCGGGGGGGGACACCGGGAGCCACAATTAGACTGGAGACGGGACATCGGAGCTGGGCTTTTCAGGCATGGGCTAGGGCTCACAGACTCTGGCTAAAATCTGTAAATCCATGCCAGAGGGGTCTGTTTCCCCATTTACAAGAGGATATTTATCAGAGTCAGTGGGCACAGAGAGTTGAGAAGCATTTAGCCAGTTTGGGTCTGCCCTGGTCCTATCTCCTAGCAAGGGATTTAGGGGTGGCGGTGACGGAATTAAAGTGCAGGTGGGAAGACGTTAACCTCCAGGAGGAGTGGGCCCAGGTGGCAATTTCTCCCCATATGTTCTGCTACTTGAGGATGGCCCCTCCGATCGATTCCCCGGCACATCACTTGCTTGCGAGTTATTCAGCTAGGGAAAAGTGGCTGATGTTGGTCGCAAGGTTTAATGCCCTTCCATCCCAGATTTGGGTTGGTAGACTAGCTGGTATTCCTTTCCACCAGAGACTTTGCCCCTTCAATGGAGCATGTGTTGCTCAGGTGTCATCTTTATAACCTCCAGTGGGCTGCATTTCTGGATACCTTTTCGTTAAACCAGCCAGGGAGGTCCGATGACAGGATGAAGGAAATCTTGCTTAGTAATCTTAACCAGGATCTCACAAATAGGGTTGTGAAGTTTCTAACGGCTGCATTTGTTAGGTGATACAAATTTGTTAATTTTAAATCTCTGCACTCACCTGTTTAGGAATAGGTTTTCTGGCGAATGGAAGGCAAATGGTTTGTTTTGATGTTTATTAGGGATGGGTGAACATGGTTCGGCAGTTCGGAGTTTGACCCGAACTCGGCCTGTTTGGACAACCGAACTCGAACCCGAACCCGAACGTGAACATACCAAACAAACCGAACACCGAACGGCGAAATGGCCGAACGGTTCGGTCAGTTCGGATCGCGTTCAGGTGACAAAAAAAGGTTCACTGGAAGGTCAAACATGACAGGGAGGTGTCAGTCACTGAGGAGCAGACTTCCAGGCACCAGGGGTGGAGAGGCTTGCAAGAAACGAAACTAATTATCTGCCTCCCCCCTTCCCAACACCTTCTGAGCTAGTCACTGTTCCTGAACAGCAGGCATTGAGTAGGATTTTTAGATTGCTTTAAGTTTCATTTCAGTTTTGTAATGAAATGAAACTTAAACCATAAACTGAAACCTTGTGTTATGCACTGTACAGACTCATTGAGTATGTAATGTATGTATTTCACTACAGACTCCTCTTCTGTTTGTGATTTCCCTCCCCATCCCATATATATGGGATGTATATATATCCATATATATATACAAATATATATAACACCCATAACAACACTTCCGGAACTGCCGAACGGCCGAACCGAACAGCCGAACGGCCTAACCGAATGGCCTGTTCGGACGACCGAACAGCTGAACCCGAACTTGGAGAACTAGCTGAACTACTGAACCAAATGGACGAATCAAACGCAGTCAAACAAAATGGACGAATCGAAGGGACGAACCGAACGCAGCCGAACCAAACGGCCGAACCCGAACTGCGATCTGTTCGCCCATCCCTAATGTTTATGTTTGTGATGTTTAATGTTTTGTTTATGTCTATGTTGTTAATTCTTAGCAATGGCCAAGGCCACGCTTAATAAATTATATTGAATTAAATTGATCAAGCGATAGGTGGCAGCAGCATGTACAGGAACACACACAGGCAGGCAGGCAGGCGGGCACATATAATACGCTGTATTATAATGATATATTCCATCTCATTCTGACAGGTTTGCTGATGGATCTGGGCAATGGGCATTGATTGGGCACATGAGCAGAGATGGGAGTTTTTCCTGGTTCTGGAAGGTGGCAGCTTGAGTTGGATACACCTACCTCTCCCCTTCCACCCCACATCTTTCTCATTCTAGAGGGGAACCTCTGTCTCTCTCTCTCTGGCCATATAGTGGATGTGTCAGGCAGCATGGGTGGGAACATGTCTGTATCTCCTTCTATCAGTGGGGAGACTTTCTCTCTCTCTCTCTCTCTCTCTCTCTCTCTCTCTCTCTCTCTCTCTCTCCATGAACATCAGTTTGCATAAAGAAAAGGTGGAATGACAGCACCCCATGAGTGGAATGACAGGACACAAGAACCCTGAGGGTGGGTCCAGGGCTGGGGCTACAGTGGCAGCTTCTAGTTATAGGGCACAGCCCTCCCTGTCAGTAACATAGGCCCCAGAAACCTGATGGTGGGTCCAGGGGCTGGAGTGGCTGTTTCTTGATGCCATGGCACAGGCAGCATATAGGCCTGGGGGCAATGGGCACCAGCATCACCAGGCATTGGTTGCCAGGGTACAGAACCCTTGGCACAGGCATCATATAGGCCAGGGGCCATTGGCACCAGCATCACCAGGCATTGGTTGCCAGGGTACAGAACCCTTGACACTGACCGCATATAGGCCAGGGGGCCATTGGCAGAAACAGCAGACATTGGTTTCCAAGGCAGGTAGGCAGGTGGCATGGAATTAGTGGCAGTCAGGCAGACTGAGGTGGGGTTCAAGCTTTTCAACCTGGGTGGGTGGGTAGACAGGCAGTGTGGCATGAGAGGCAGTATGGCAGACAGGCTTGGGCAGGTTTTGAGCTAGGCAGCCTGGGTGGGCAGAAAGGCACCTTGGCATGGGAGGCAGGAAGGTGGACTGAGGCATGCTTTGAGCTTGGTGGCAAGCTCGACGGGCAGGCAGGCAGAGTGGCATGAGAGGCATCAGGGCAGGTGCACTTGGGCAGGCTTTGAGCTAGGCAACCTGGGAGGGCAGACAGGCACATTGGCATGGGAGGCAGGGAGGCGGACTGAGGCATGCTTTGAGTTTGGCGGCAAGCTGGGTGGGCAGACAGGCAGCGCGGCGTGAGCGGCAGTAGGGCAGGCAGGCTGGAACATTGGCAGCAGGGCAGGGCACTAGGATAGGCTAGCAAAAACTGTGCAGCATGAGACAGCAAGAGCCAGTCAGCATCATATAGGCCGGCTGAGATTGTGTAGCCATAGGCCAGCTGGCAGGCTTACAGTTTGTTTCCCAATGCCACCCTGCATCATGAGGTCAGTGAGATAAGGTGGCTGAGGCCATCTATTGTATGAGAGAGAGAGAGAGAGGGGGGTGCAGAAAGGGGCAGAGAGAGGGAGGCAGGGTGGATGCCAGGCATTGGGAGGGAGGGACAGCACCTCAGCAGCACAGGAGCAGTAGCCCTAGCCCAGATTGAGGAGGAGGAGGAGCCCCATCCCAAGACTGCCCCTGTCATGGGATGATGTGTGCCACTGCATCATCACTCCTTGTCCAGGGACAGCGGAAGGTTGACTTTCAAGAAGAGCAAGTACTCCAACAACTTGGCCTCCAGTCTCAGGTGGTGCGAGCAGCAAATGTCCCTTGCCACAGAAAACACCCACTCACGAAGGACACTGGTTGGTGAGAAGGACAGGATACCCTTGGCCACTTTCGACAGGACTGGCCACATGTTGGCCTTGTTGGCTCAGTAGGCCAAGGGCTCGCTTCTGGGAACAATGCATAGCTCCTCCTCGAGGTAGGTCTCCACTGCTGCTGAGACACAATCATACTCCCTCTGGTACCTCTGGGTGGGCACCATCTGCCCTCAGCCACACTGCTTGCCCTTTTGTGCTGGGCCCCATGCTCCCCAGAGTGGCCTGCACACAGGAGGAGCTACTGGCAGTAGGAGTCCTGCTGCTGCTGCTCATCCTGCTGCTGGTGCTGCTGCTGCTGCTAGGGCTGGGGGCAGGAAGAGACCCAGATGACTGGAAAGGGTTGCTTCTCCCACTCCCACCATCCCCGGGGGTGTCTTGCTGCATATTCTGCTCTGCCTGTTGGACCTTCTGCACCAGCATGCCCATCCAGAGGCCATAGACCGCTGTCTCATGTGCCATGCTGCCCTTGATCCTGGGGTCCAGCATGGTGTCAGGACATATTCCTCCCAGCGCAGGAGCTCATCAAAGAACACACTCAGCCAAGCCTTCAGCTTCTGTGCCAGGTCAAGCTCCTCTTTGGACATCTTCCTGCCTGCAGGGCCACAATCCCGCCCCCCCCAAGAATTTTGTCAAGGCTCGTCTGGAGTCTATGGACCAGTGGGGTCACCTGGCTGAGGGTGGCTGTGGAGCTGCTCTGGTTTCCATCACGGCCAGGAATGGTCTCAGTATGAAGACCGTGTGAGCAAGAATCTCCCATTCCTCCCTGTGCTACCCTGGAGGTGCCTCGATGTCTGTCTCCAGGGTGGCTTTCTGCTCAAGAAGCCACTTGAACATCAGGAAGGTGGAATTACACCTGGTGGAGACATCCTGGATGAGCTGGTGCACCAGGGATCCTTGCTTGGCCTGCTTCTCCTGGAGGAGATCGCGGCCCTTCACACTCCTATTGAAGAACCCCACCAGCTTCCTCCCATGGTCGACCAGGGAGCTAAGGGTGCCTGGCACAATCTCCTTATCCCCCAAGCCCAGAGCATACTTAACCACAAGATGGAGGGTGTGTGCGGCACAAGGTATGCTTGTGAAGCCCCCGTCATGAACTGCCTTCAGTATATTTGCCGCGTTGTCCGTGACTACGCACCCCTTGGTGAAGGCCACACCTGGCGTGACCCAATCCCTCACCATGGTGTCCAGGGCTGCCTGAAGGTTCCTTGAGGTGGAGGAGCTGTCCATTACTGGTGCCTGAAGCAGGGCCCTCCTATACCCTGCTTCAGGACCCCTCCTGCCACTGCCAAGAGCTGCCTCTGGGTCCTGCCACCAGTTTGCAGTCACTGCCAGGTAGGCATGCTAGGCGTTCCTAGAGGACCACAAGCCGGTGGTGAAGTAGACTGTGGTCCCCCCAGCCCCTGCCAGCTGCCTCCTCACCTGCTCCTTCAAAGCCCTGTACAGCTGTGGCACCACAGTCCAACTCAGGGTGGAGCAGGAAGGCAGCTTAAACTGGGGAGAAAGGAATCCAATCAGCCACTGGCAGCAATCATCTCAGCCAACAGGTGCTTGGCTTTCTCCTGAAAGAAGCCACGCTGCCCTCCAGCACCTGATAGCATTATTAATTATTATTATTATTATTATTATTATTATTATTA